>JAEIGI010000220.1:0-40147 GCA_018903615.1 Drosophila neocordata
ACTATACCAAAAGATAATAAATATATGAAAATAAACAGAAACGTGTCATTGTGGAGATGACATGTTGTATGCAATATATGGTTAAGTGAGTTTAACTCACTTAAGGCGGTAGTTACTAAGACACTTCAACGATTGCTTAAGAAGTCGTCTTTTTAATAGTAACGCAAAAGAACTGGTTCCTCAAATTCCTACTGTCCCTAAAATAATAAATAAATGATGAAAAATATAAACAAATTTTTCACCATATACAATATATGTAAATTAAAATTTACTATGCTTAAGAGAGTTTGACTATCCACAGGTAGTTCTAAAATAATGAATTTTTTGGAATTAAATGACATACAATATGACAATAGTTCCTTAAATTAAATTATATAAATATTACTAAATGTACATTATACATATGGAAAATGTTCATTAAATTGAATTACACATACAAAAAGTTTTCATTAAATGGTAACTTCAAACATATTTGGGCGATATCGAGAAAGCGTGGCACAAAACCTATATAGGTGGTGTGATGTCGAGCATGGTATATTATATGACAATCAAGTACACATCTCAAAGTCATATAATTTTATGCATTATATATCGGCAATGTCTATTTAATTATATATTATTATAAAGTCTTAAGGTATTTTTAAAAATACATATGAAAATTGTTCGTTGAGTGGTACCTTCGAACATATTTGGGCGATTTTGAGAAAACGTGGCGCAAAACCTATTCATAGTGAACAGTTGATGTTCATTAATTGTTTTAGCAATAAGACAATAAACTATTATATGTCTATGTACTTTATGTAGAGTGTATACTGTTAAGTCTTGGCGGCGACATTACACATTTAAGATAATGAAAAAACTTGCCAAGTTGTGTATTGAATTAATATACAAATTAAATTGGTTTTGGATTTATCGTTAATATTTTCCCAGGATACTTAAAATAAATTGTGTTTTTCTAAAAACTGTTATTTATTTAAAGTATCCAAATTTTAATATGAACATAAAGATTTTTTTAATATACAATATTAGCTACCAAAATCTCTATGTTTATAAAATAAAGTCAAGTAAATTATATAAGCAATATTTAATTCTGTCAAAAAAGTTTCAATAAACAAGAAATAAAAAAACAAAAAAAAAAAAAATTTTTTTCGACTTTTACTTAATATATAAGAAACATTATCACATATATGATAGACTGAAAAAATTATAAATTTTTTATCAAAATATAAATATTTATTATTATATTATTTATTTCAATTTATTTTGAATAAATAAAATTAATGAAAATGTGATTATATATTATGTAAGTGAAAAAATAAAAATATTCTTGAACGAAATTTTTAAATTTATATAAAATTCAATAAACAAAAAAAACGAAAATGAATGCTATTAAATAATTGCCATATTCGTAAAATAATAGTACAATCTCTTTTTATATATATTTATTATTTTATTCAAAAATATATTAAATTGTCAAGTATCTTAAAAAATAAATGTCTGATTGTTACAAATATATATAAATATATATATAGCAACCAGTATATTAAACAATAACATTATTCTGGTTGATCCTGCCAGTAGTTATATACTTGTCTTAAAGATTAAGCCATGCATGTCTAAGTACACACGAATTAAAAGTGAAACCACAAAAGGCTCATTATATCAGTTATGATTCCTTAGATCGTTAACAGTTACTTGGATAATTCTTGTGGTAATTCTACGTGTGCTTTTATTAGGCTAAAACCAAGCGATCATTTGATCGTTATATTGGTTGAACTCTAGATAACATGCAGATCGTATGGTCTTGTACCGACGACAGATCTTTCAAATGTCTGCCCTATCAACTTTTGATGGTAGTATCTAGGACTACCATGGTTGCAACGGGTAACGGGGAAACAGGGTTCGATTCCGGAGAGGGAGCCTGAGAAACGGCTACCACATCTAAGGAAGGCAGCAGGCGCGTAAATTACCCACTCCCAGCTCGGGGAGGTAGTGACGAAAAATAACAATACAGGACTCATATCCGAGGCCCTGTAATTGGAATGAATACACTTTAAATCCTTTAACAAGGACCAATTGGAGGGCAAGTCTGGTGCCAGCAGCCGCGGTAATTCCAGCTCCAATAGCGTATATTAAAGTTGTTGCAGTTAAAGCGTTCGTAGTTGAACTTGTGCTTCATACGGGTAGTACAACTTACAATTGTAGTTAGTACTATACCTTTATGTATGTAAGCGTATTACCGGTGGAGTTCTTATATATAAATAAGTACTTGTATTTTTTTATATATTCCTCCTATTTAAAAACCTGCGCTAGTGCTCTTCATCGAGTGTTATTGTGGGCCGGTATAATTACTTTGAACAAATTAGAGTGCTTAAAGCAGGCTTCAAATGCCTAAATATTCTGTGCATGGGATAATGAAATAAGACCTCTGTTCTGCTTTCATTGGTTTTCAGATCGAGAGGTAATGATTAATAGAAGCAGTTTGGGGGCATTAGTATTACGACGCGAGACGTGAAATTCTTGGACCGTCGTAAGACTAACTTTAGCGAAAGCATTTGCCAAAGATGTTTTCATTAATCAAGAACGAAAGTTAGAGGTTCGAAGGCGATCAGATACCGCCCTAGTTCTAACCATAAACGATGCCAGCTAGCAATTGGGTGTAGCTACTTTTATGGCTCTCTCAGTCGCTTCCCGGGAAAGCAAAGCTTTTGGGCTCCGGGGGAAGTATGGTTGCAAAGCTGAAACTTAAAGGAATTGACGGAAGGGCACCACTAGGAGTGGAGCCTGCGGCTTAATTTGACTCAACACGGGAAAACTTACCAGGTCCGAACATAAGTGTGTAAGACAGATTGATAGCTCTTTCTCGAATCTATGGGTGGTGGTGCATGGCCGTTCTTAGTTCGTGGAGTGATGTGTCTGGTTAATTCCGATAACAAACGAGATTCAAATATATTAAATAGATATCTTCAGGATTATGGTGTTGAAGCTTATATTGCCTTCATTCATGGTGGCAGTAAAATGTGTGTGTGTGTTTGAATGTGTTTATATAAATGGAGCCGTACCTGTTGGTTTGTCCCATTATAAGGACACTAGCTTCTTAAATGGACAAATTGCGTCTAGCAATAATGAGATTGAGCAATAACAGGTCTGTGATGCCCTTAGATGTCCTGGGCTGCACGCGCGCTACAATGAAAGTATCAACGTGTATTTCCTAGACCGAGAGGTCCGGGTAAGCCGCTGAACCACTTTCATGCTTGGGATTGTGAACTGAAACTGTTCACATGAACTTGGAATTCCCAGTAAGTGTGAGTCATTAACTCGCATTGATTACGTCCCTGCCCTTTGTACACACCGCCCGTCGCTACTACCGATTGAATTATTTAGTGAGCTCTCCGGACGTGATCACTGTGACGTTGTTTGATCCAACTTGATTATTTAGAGGAAGTAAAAGTCGTAACAAGGTTTCCGTAGGTGAACCTGCGGAAGGATCATTATTGTACGTTCCAACCGTTATTAAATAATATATACCAAATTTTAATATGAAAAATAAAAATTAAATTAACGATGAGTAAATACAACATAACAAAATATAAATGGTTAAATATTGTGGCGATTATTTAATATTATATATACAGATATACATGTACTTCCTATACATATATATGAAATGAAAATACCTTAATTTACCATCGGAAATTGAAGTTTTTATTTTTCAGCGTGTATATGTACTACAATGTACACGCGTTGCGTAATATATTGCTTATCCTAGTTATATGCATACATTGGTTAAAGCAACACCCCAAAAATACAATGTAAAATAAAAATTAAATTGACGATGAGTAAATACAACATAAAAAAATATAAATAGTTAAATATTGTGGCGATTATTTAATATTATATATACAGATATATGTACTTCCTATACGTATATATGAAATGAAAATACCTTAATTTACCATCGGAAATTGAAGTTTTTATTTTTCAGCGTGTATATGTACTACAATGTACACGCGTTGCGTAATATATTGGTTATCCTAGTTATATGCATACATTGGTTAAAGCAACACCCCAAAAATACAATGTTGTACCTGTTATTAAGGTTAACGTTTTACATATGTCGATCGTCTACTACGATATTGATAAAATCTCAATCTATATTAAATAATTTGTATTCAATCAATTATGTAAAACTAAGACATTTCGCAGCATTATATTGGGTTAAATTTTTATTGAAGGAATTGATATATGCCAGAAAAATGGTGTATTTTTAATTTCTTTCAATAAATATTTTATTGACGTAATGAAATAAAAACATTAATTAATCACTCTAAGCGGTGGATCACTCGGCTCATGGGTCGATGAAGAACGCAGCAAACTGTGCGTCATCGTGTGAACTGCAGGACACATGAACATCGACATTTTGAACGCATATCGCAGTCCATGCTGTTATAGTACTTTAATTTATTTTAGAGTGCTGCTTGGACTACATATGGTTGAGGGTTGTAAGACTATGCTCAATAAGTTGTTTTAATATTTAATGAAATGTTAACATAACATATGTTATATTATTGGTGATTTAGACATTAAATTATCATAATATTAATAATGAATGAAACACATTGCCTCTCAAGTATGAGAAAAAAGAAGATGTATATTAAATTAATTTTCAAATTTAATAATACTGAGGAATGTCTAGCATAAAAGAATTTAATTTTTTTTCATCTAGAATTGCCTCTTATTAATGGTTTGTAATGAATAAATAAAAAGTCATTATTATTTTTTTTCACATATTAAAGATAACTAAATGGTTTCAATATATAAAAAAAAAAAATATTTTTTGTGTGTATAAACAACCTCAACTCAAATGGGAATACCCCCTGAATTTAAGCATATTAATTGGGGAGGAAAAGAAACTAACAAGAATTTTCTTAGTAGCGGCGAGCGAAAAGAAAATAGTTCAGCACTAAGTCACTTTGTCTTTATGGCAAATAAGAGATGCAGCGTATGGAACATCAATATTCTAGTATGAGAAATTAATGATTTAAGTCCTTCTTAAATGAGGCCATTTACCCAAAAAGGGTGCCAGGCCCGTATAACGTTAATGATTACTAGATGGTGTTTCCAAAGAGTCGTGTTGCTTGATAGTGCAGCACTAAGTGGGTGGTAAACTCCATCTAAAACTAAATATAACCATGAGACCGATAGTAAACAAGTACCGTGAGGGTAAGTTGAAAAGAACTCTGAATAGAGAGTTAAATAGTACGTGAAACTGCTTAGAGGTTAAGCCAGATGAACCTGAATATCCGTTATGCAAAATTCATCATTATAATTATAATTGAACAGCGGAAGAGGAGCGTGGTTGAAACAGAGGGGCGAATTGAAAGGAGGACGGCCACACTGAAGATCATGGGACAAGGGGAAAAAACTCCATAGAAGGAGTTAGTTCGCTTTTCACTTCAAACCCGAATACACGTACACACCGTACACACACGTTTCTTAAAAACCATAAATCTTTTTGTATTGCCAAGTGGCCACCATATTCACAGTGTTATTTCATCAATAATAAAGCTTGTGTTGTTTTAGAAATCGAAGTCCACTCGTCGGTATAAATATTTATATTGGAAATTGTTGGCATAATCTACTTCAGAAATCCTTCGCCCCCCCCCCACAAACATTGGTCCTTCGAGCCGGATATCCTTCCTCTCGACCCCAGCTTCGCATCGGTGGAGAATCTGATAAGTAGAAAAACTTATAATTCCAATATATCAATCAGCACACACATACACATACTTACCTGCAGTGAAAAGTTTCCCGCTTTTTTTTTCCATAGCGACTTTTCACTCTAATTTGTATGTACATTCCATGTAATTGTGTCCTGTGCCCTCACCTATCCTGGTGTGATCGCTTATCCTAGCCATCTACTCCATAATATTGCATCATTTCCTACAAAATTTGCATAAAAAATTAACATACATATATACCACATATATTCACACACATATGCACATATCTACATCTACATACACATCCAAATACATCTATATTACATACATATATACACATACCGGCGATCGTGAGTTCAAGTGCAAGTGCAAGTACAAGTCCAAGTCCAAGGCCAAGTGCAAGCTGAAAATAAAAGTGCAATTAATTTCTGTGTATCAATAAAATCAAATCAAACTTACCGATCATAATTGTTTGCCGGCTCCAAAGCATTGTTCCGCCGCGATAAGAACCAACAACAAAAAGAACCGCATGAAAGCTCCGCTTGTAAGCTTTTACAAGCTTTTACATTGCATATACATACATACACATATATATACATACGTTTATGTACCGGCACTGGCCAACATTTATTTGTACATAGCAAATTTATTTCGCGGCAATTTTTGATTTATTATTTTCACGCACTACTTGCACAAAAATTCCGCACTTGCAACTTGTTTCCTGTTTTGTGTCCAATCCAATAAAAACCCGCAAAATTAATTTTATTTAAAATTACAAAGTGCAACAATTGTCCAAAGAAGTCGCACAGCTGTCCGAGTTGTGCACAGTGGCACAACACCCTCACAAAACAGCAGAAAATAATTCCGAGTGAAGTTTTAATGAGAATTAATATTAAAAAATTAATTAGAATTAAAAGAAAAATTTATTTAATCAAAAAAAAAGGGGAAAATTATTTTTCCACATTTCGAAAAAATTATTCAATTCAAAAACATATTTTTTCCACATTTCCAAAAAAATTATTTTTTCCACATTTCGAAAAAAATTATTTAATTTAATTAATATTATTAAAAAAAAAATATATATTTTTCCACATTTCGAAAAAAAAAAATTATTCAATCCAAAAAAATATTTTTTCCCATTTCAAGGAAAAAAAATTACTTAATCCAAGAAAAATATTTTTCCACATTTCAAAAATTTTACTTTTTCGAAAATTTTAATAATAACTCCGAGGGCCGATCGAGTAGTTTCGGCATTTGTGTGTGCGTGAAAAAATTATTAATTTTAAAAAAAGCGTTCGTCGGTTCCGGAACTAGTTCCAATTTCCAACCTGACCTACAATTCTGGTTCTTTTAATTATCAAATAAAAATTCCACGCAATTTTAAGCACAGGCATTCGGTTCTGACCAGGTCCTTCCAATATTTATTGGGCTACAGCAGAGTAACAATTTTAATAACAAGCTGTGACAAAAAATATTGCTTGAGGATTCCAACCCAACGCTAATAATAATTGTTCACGCCTCACAATAGTTCTTCCCAATTCCATTAATTCTCATTATTTTCTTCTTATTCCGATATATCGCAAGATCATTTAAATTTAATAAAAATATCCTTATTTATTTATTTATTGATTTTATCCGTTTTTGATATATCTTATCGGCATTCAATCCGCCCCATACAGTCCACTCGGGTCAGATTCCTTGACCACACACATATTCTTCCATTCCGATTATGCCCATCGATCCTGCTAAAAGCAGCAACAAATCCGATCATCTCGTATTGCCTCGCCGTTCCGTATCGCCATCCACACCGCCGGCCAAAGTAAAAGTACCGCGCGTCACAGATACGGTAAAACGTAGCCAATCCAGTTCCGCTACCACACTATCATCGCCTTCCTCCCCCGGCTCTACTGCACAGCGGTTTTCCACACGTACTCCCTCGCCCACGCTGTCCGACTCCAGCTCGCTTTCGATTCCGCGCGTCACTGTTTCGGCTCCCGCGTCGAGAACTTTAACCAGGTCCGAGTCTCAACGACTACTCGACGCAGCCACCATGTCGGTTAATCATTTTATCGCCGCTTGCGACAGTCTGACCGTTTTCGAGGTCAACACCATGGGCTCCATCGAGGGGGACGTTCCGCTATTTTCGTTGCGAATGCATTTGGATCAAACCAAGGTCCTCTGGAGCAGAATCGAGTCCGAGTACATGGCATGTACCAGAGCCCTTACGGCTGATGGGAGCGATGAGAGCCGCGCCGATTTAATGACCGTTAAGTCAAAATATGAATACGCATACATGGTGTATGTTCGGTGCGGCACCAGTCTGGGAGAACGTATTGAACAAGTTCAATCGTCTGAAGCAACTTCCGTGCCCCAAAACGTCCAGGTCTCTCGTGAACACCACGCACAGCCAGGCTACCGTCTGCCTCCGTGTGAGGTTGACGTGTTCACGGGAGATTACTATCAATGGCCCACGTTCCGTGATCTCTTTACGGCCATGTACATAAACAAGCCGAGGCTGGCGCCAGTGGAAAAACTGTACCATCTCGTTTCAAAAACGCGCGGCGAGGCAAAGGCGATCGTGTCAAGCTCACTCCTCACTAATGAGGGCTTCCAAGCGGCTTGGGAAAACTTGCAGGCCCGTTTTGAAAACAAAAGGCAGGTCGTGGCCAATCAGACCAAGATACTTTTCAACCTCCCTACGGTTGTCCATGAGACTTGTGGGGCCTTAAAGGAGCTGAAAACTACTATCCAAGGGTGCTTGACTACGCTCACGCGCTCAGGAGTCAGCACTGACAATTGGGATGTCCTCCTGGTGGCACTCTGCACCTCTAAATTGCCTAACACCACTATTGCCTTATGGGAACAGTCCATCCCCAACAAAACAGCTCTTTCTTCGTGGGCCGACCTAAACGGGTTCCTGATCGACCGTTATCGCGTTCTGGAGACTCTGGAAGATCGTCGTTCCGCTCCAGTCTCCCACGCCCTTCCCAATGCGCTTCGCAGACCGGCGCCACAAGCTAGATTTCAGGCGCTGAAAACTCAAATCCGTGTCAATCAGGTCTCCTGCAAGCTGTGCGGCAGAGAGAACCATCCGATTCGCCTCTGTTCAAAATTTACATCCATGCCCGTCCAAGATCGATCGGCTGTAATCAAGCAACAGAAGTTGTGCCTAAATTGTTTTGCACGCGGCCATCAACTACGGGAATGCCCCAGCGCCCATAGCTGCCACATCTGTAAAGAACGTCATCACACGTTGCTACATCGCGTCCCCGCCTCCGCGGTGGCGACACCCACCGGCGACCTCCGTCAACGCAGATTCAGTTGAACGACCCACATCCAGTCATAACATCCAGAATTTCTTTGTTTCCACCCCACGTAAAGGCCTACTAGGCACCGCCATGCTGACCATACGACACTTGGGCGCTAACTTTCTTGTGCGCGCTTTAATTGACACCGGGTCTGAAGGAACATTTCTATCCGAAAGAATGTTCAACCTGGTGAGACCTCCGTTCCGTCTCATTAACGCCCAGATAAGCGGCATTTCCAATTGTGTGGCCGCCAGTGCCCAGAAGCTATGTCAGTTTCAGCTCGTGTCTTCCAGAGATCCCTCTCGGCACGTGGAAACCACAGCCTTCGTCCTGCCAAATCTAGCCGGAGCGCTACCCTCCGGTTCGATTCCCAAGGAGGTGGACGGTAACCTCACCGAGCTTCCTTTGGCAGATCCGCTATTCCATAGACGCTCCCCCATTGACATGGTGATCGGCGTGGATGTTTTACCCCATATTTTGGGAGAGCGGATTAAAAAGGACATCTGCGGCTCCCTCTTCGGCCTGGAAACTATCTTCTTCTGGGTTCTTTGCGGGCCCATGGCAGAATCATCCGGTCCGCCCAGCCATATTTTTGCCACTCAGACATCCGTCGCACCCACCAATTCCAACTTACATCTTCCAGCAGGACAAAGAAATGACGGCAGACATGAACTCCCCCGCCCTCTTAAGGATCCAAGAGGCAACAATCACCCCAGATCCATCACCATGGCGGCAGCCCCACGGGCCTGAGCACCGTCTTGGAAAGGCTCCTTCCAAGCTCCTGCAGCATCTTGGCGCTCCAGAACGCTGCCGCTCCCGATCCCTATCAGTCCACCCGGGCTTTTGCAATTTATTGCAAGGGGGCGGTATGTTCACGCCAGAAAAGGGTGAACAGCGGAAGAGGAGCGTGGTTGAAACAGAGGGGCGAATTGAAAGGAGGACGGCCACACTGAAGATCATGGGACAAGGGGAAAAAACTCCATAGAAGGAGTTAGTTCGCTTTTCACTTCAAACCCGAATACACGTACACGTACACACCGTACACACACGTTTCCTTAAAACCTAATTCTTTTTTGTATTGCCAAGTGGCCACCATATACACAGTGTTATATTTCATCAATAATAAAGCTTGTGTTGTTTTAGAAATCGAAGTCCACGCGTCGGTCTAATTATTTATATTGGAAACTGTTGACCAAGTCTACTTCAGAACTTCTTCGCCCTCCCACAAACAATAATAGTGTGCATTTTTTCCATATAATGACATTGTAATCTATTAACATAAACCAAATTTATCATAAAAATGAATTATAGTTTATTTAAATTATTTTGCTTGCAATTTAACATAAAATAAATGTCATTAATTTGAAAAAGTGTTGATAGATTTATATGAATACAGTGCGTTAATTTTTTTTAAAATTATATAATAGCATGATGATCATTGATTTTCTTTGTTTATTATATGCACTTGTATGATTAACAATGCGAAAGATTCAGGATACCTTCGGGACCCGTCTTGAAACACGGACCAAGGAGTCTAACATATGTGCAAGTTATTGGGATTTAAACCTAATAGCGTAATTAACTTGACTAATAATGGAATTACTTTTTTAGCTATTTATAGTTAATTAACACAATCCCGGGGCGTTCTAAAAAGTTATGTGTAATGATATTTATATTATTTATACCTCTAACTAGAACGTACCTTGAGCATATATGCTGTGACCCGAAAGATGGTGAACTATACTTGATCAGTTTGAAGTCAGGGGAAACCCTGATGGAAGACCAAAACAGTTCTGACGTGCAAATCGATTGTCAGAATTGAGTATAGGGGCGAAAGACCAATCGAACCATCTAGTAGCTGGTTCCTTCCGAAGTTTTCCTCAGGATAGCTGGTGCACTTAAATATTATATAAAATAATCTTATCTGGTAAAGCGAATGATTAGAGGCCTTAGGGTCGAAACGATCTTAACCTATTCTCAAACTTTAAATGGGTAAGAACCTTAACTTTCTTGATATGAAGTTTAAGGTTATGATATAATGTGCCCAGTGGGCCATTTTTGGTAAGCAGAACTGGCGCTGTGGGATGAACCAAACGTAATGTTACGGTGCCCAAATTAACAACTTATACAGAAACCATGAAAGGCGTTGGTTGCTTAAAACAGCAGAACGGTGATCATGGAAGTCGAAATCCGCTAAGGAGTGTGTAACAACTCACCTGCCGAAGCAACTAGCCCTTAAAATGGATGGCGCTTAAGTTGTATACCTATACATTACCGCTAAAGTAGATGATTTATATTATTTAATAATGTAAATTTTGAAACCGTGGTTGTAAACCTCCAAGGGGCACACGCCACGTAAAACAAATTCGACTTAATGTCCCTATCTACCAGTCTGAGTTTGACAGTCGTGGTGAACGGACGTGGTCTTGGAATATAAATCGCGAATCGCGTATCAAAAGAAAACCGAAAACCGAAAACAGTGGAAAAAACCCAGATGCAAAAGCACGTGCGCGGTAAACGGTAAATTGTTTACCAAAGTAAAACAAGTGGATTAGCCGTCGGCGTAACGGGAACTTGTTTACAAGTTTACTTGCTTGTGTGTTCTTGTGTGTGTGTATTAGTGTACACAAAAACATTAATGAGCGGCATTAAAAGCCGTTGTGGGAGCACCACCAGCATGGTGAGTGTTTCCACGCTTGCGGAGTCGGGAGAGGACTCCATAATAGAG
Organism: Drosophila neocordata; assembly: GCA_018903615.1. Taxonomy (NCBI): domain Eukaryota; kingdom Metazoa; phylum Arthropoda; class Insecta; order Diptera; family Drosophilidae; genus Drosophila; species Drosophila neocordata. The sequence goes on from JAEIGI010000220.1 coordinate 11,760, forward strand.
TCTGGTGCCGAATCGTCGGTAAGCGGCGCTGGTTCAGTCGTCGCCGCTGGGTGTCGGAAAAAGGGGCGCAAGGCAAAAGGCCGCACAGTGTCGGTGCTGGACCTTATGCTAAGCGAGCCGTCGGTTGCTAAGAGGGTAGCGTTGGACAGCGTGCCCATGCCCTCTGTTGGCCCCGTTGACCGCGCGTTCGTGAAGCCGGCCATGCCGGTTAAGCGGAAAGCCACCGACGCCGCCGCCGACGCTACCATCGCCGCTACCGTTGCTGCAGTCGTTGTCGCCGACGTTGCTTTTGACAGCGCAGTCGCTTTTGACCCGCAATGCCCAGCATGGCGCATTGTTACTGGTGGAATGTCGGGCATTCTGGCTGAGATTTCTGCTGCTGGAGAGGGTACCCGCAATGCCATTGTAGGTATCGACTCGAAGGCAGCAAAAGAAATCTCTGCGGCAATTAAACGCCTGGAGGAGCTGGCCATGTCTCTGGCCGTAAGGAACGCCCTTCTTGAGACCCTCTCGGGCGGACCGCCCGCACCCCCGCCGCCTGCTCCCGCAGCCACCTTTTATGCCCACCAAGTTGCATACCCCGCTGCCACCACCACCGCTGCTGCCGCTGTGCCCGTCCCCGGAGTGCCGATCCCCGCCCCGCGGTTCAACAAGCCAGTTGAAACGTGGTCCGCGGTGGTCACGAGTCGGGACCCAAGCGTGTCCAGCAAGCAAGTGGCCGAGCGGGTAATGAAGGAAGTCGCACCAACGCTGGGCGTGCGTGTCCACGAGGTGCGTGAGCTGAAGCGCGGCGGAGCTGTAATCCGTACACCGTCGGTGAACGAGATGAAGCGCGTGGTGGCGATCAAGAAGTTCGCATAGGTTGGACTCAAAGTCCAACAGAGCAAGGGTGTGAGGCCAAAGGTGACGGTGTTCGACGTGGACACGAGCATCGCCCCGGAGATGTTTATGGAGGAGCTGTTCTCCAACAATTTTCAGGAGCAGATGACGGCAGCTGTGTTCAAAAAAGCGGTGCACCTGGAGACGAAGCCTTGGTCCATCACTGATGGCGCCAGCGTTAACCTGACGCTGGATATGGACGAAAAAGCGTTGGCCATACTTGAGCAGACCGGGAGGGTCTACATCAAGTGGTTTTCATACCGCTGCCGATCGCTCGTCTGTACCTATGCTTGTCATAGGTGCGTCGGATTTGACCACAAGGTGTCCCAGTGTCGCCTCAAGCAGGACGTGTGTCGCCAGTGTGGACAAACTGGCACGTTGCAGCGAAATGCGGTAATCCAGTGGACTGCCGGAATTGCCGCTTCAAGGGGCTACCCTCAGGGCATCTGATGCTCTCGGGATCGTGCCCGATATATGGTGCGATGTTGGCGAGGGTGCAGGCCAGACATTAAGATGTTTGGTCGCATCCAAGCCAACTGTGGTCGGGGCCGCGTTGCGTGCATCGATATTGGTGTACGTATGCGTGGTTCCGGCCACCCCTTTGCGCTGCTGCAGGAGCCCTACACAGACGAGGAAGGCCGTATTACTGGCCGTATTCCCAGCTGGGATGAGAGTTTGTGGTAGCGGGATCTTTGAGGGGACGCAGGAGAAACGCTGCCGTCATCGTCGACAACCCAGATGCCATCTGCTTACCAGTTGAGTCGCTAATCACCGAGTATGGAGTATGCGTGAGGGTCACAGGTGAATTTGGCTCATTCTACCTGACCTCGCTGTACTGCCATACAAATGTTGAATTGACAACGACGTACTTTCCGTATATGGATGCCATACTGCTACTGGCGAGCAGTACTCCGGTCATCCTCTGCCTAGCTGCGAATGCTGTATCCCCTATGTGGTTCAGTAAACGTCACGATAGTTTTCGTGGCCAGACGAACTACGGACGGGGTGAGCAGCTGGAGGATTAGATTCTCGGAAGCCGTGCCGGAGTTCTTAATCAATTCAGCGAGGTGTACACGTTCGACAATCGCTGCGGACGGAGCGATATTGACGTAACATTAGTCAGTGAAGCAGCGACTGGAGTGTGGACGAGTGGGAGATGAGCGATCACAACATCATAACCGTTGCTGTATCGCCTTCCCCAGACGCAGTTGAGAGCACATATGCTCCTGTGCCGTCCTGGAAACCTGGAAACACCTTCCCTTGGAGCACATCAGGAATTCGCTGTTGGACTCCTTAGTGTCTGCGCTCCGTCTTATTGTACAGTCCGTGTGCAATAGGGTATTGGGCTGCAGGCCGTCAAGAGTTGTGGGAAAGGTAAAGTGGTGGAGCACGGAACTAAGTACCAAACGCCGGGAGGTCAGGAGACTGAGGCGAAAGCTCCAGGATGCTCGGCGTAGAGGCCATGACTCTGCGCAGCTTCTGGCAACTCATCTGCTCATCCTGAAGACGAAAGAGGAACACTGGCGAAACTTCGTTGGAAACCACAAGGATGACCCATGGGAGCATGTCTACAAAATATGCCGGGGACGAAAGCGATCCACAGATCTGAAATGCCTTCTGTCGGATGGCAGGCTGGTCGTAACATGGCACGACTACGCGAGTCTTCTCCTCCGTTACTTTTTTCCAGTTGCGGAAGCGAGTGATGACATTGTCATTTCGGCCGAAACTGCACCGTCTCTCGAAGCCTTCGAGGTCGGAGCATGTGTCGCCCGGTTGAAGAGCATGCGCTCTCCCGGATTGGATGGCATTACAGGTGGTATCTGCAAGGCAGTGTGGCGTGCTATCCCCGAGCACATCATGGCGTTGCTTTCCCGCTGTGTTGCAGAGGGATATTTTCCCCTTGAGTGGAAGTGCCCTCGTGTAGTGGCGCTACTCAAGGGCCCCGACAAGGATGGGAGTGACCCAGCTTCCTATCGGGGTATCTGCTTGCTGCCAGTATTTGGCAAAGTGCTGGAGGGAATCATGGTGAATCGGATGAAGGAGGTGCTTCCGGATGGAAATAGATGGCAATTCGGCTTTCGACCTGGACGTTGTGTGGAGGATGCTAGGAATCATGTTAAGACCACCGTTGCCGCCAGCCAGGCGGTATATGTGTTGGGACTTTTCATCGACTTCAAAGGCGCCTTCGACAACATTGAGTGGAGTGCTGTAATGCGCCGCTTAATCGACTTGGGATGCCAGGAAGCCAGCTTGTGGAGAAGCTTCTTCTGTGGTAGGAGAGCCAGGATGACCAGCAGATTCGGAGAAGTCGACGTGGAGGTAACTCGAGGATGTCCGCAGGGATCCATCAGTGGGCCGTTCATTTGATGGATGTGCTGCTCCAACGTCTGGAGCCCCTGTGTACATTCAGTGTGTGCGCGGACGATCTGCTGGTTCTCGTCGAGGGAAGGTCAAGAGTCGAACTGGAGCGTCGAGGCGAGTAGCTGGTGTCCGTCGTGGGAGCTTGGGGAGCAGAGGTCGGAGTTTCGATCTCGACCAGCAAATCGGCAATAATGCTGTTAAAAGGGGGATTGGCCCGATCGAGGCCGCCCTGGGTACGGTTTGCAGGAGCAAACCTACCCTACGTCAGACAGTACCGGTACCTTGGTATCACAGTTGGCGAGCGGCTGAATTTTCGGCCACACATTGCAGGATTGCGCAAAAAGTTAACTGGAGTCGTTGGAGCATTGAGTCGCGTGCTACGGGTCGACTGGGGATTCAGTCCTCGAGCAAGACGCACCATTTATGCCGGACTCATGGTGCCATGTGAATTGTTTGGTGCCTCGGTATGGTATTCCGGAGAGAGTCGGTCGCCAGGAGGCGACTCAACTCCTGCCAGAGAGCTATGCTCTTAGGATGCCTTGCGGTATGCCGCAGAGTGTCCACCGTGGCACTTCAGGTACTTGCTGGAGCTCCACCCTTGCATCTGGTTGCCATGCGAATGGCAATCAGTTTTAAGGTTAAGTGTGCCCACCCGTTGGAGGAAAGCGATTGTCGATGCTGGACGAGCGTATGTGCTACGAGTGGCAACGCAGATGGGATGACGATGAGCACGGTCGACCGACTCATCAGTTTATCCCGGACGTACGCTTTGTTTTCAGCCGGAGAGACCTAGGATTTAGCCTCCACGCTGGATTTTTGTTGACTGACCATGGATCGCTGAACGCATTTCTTCATCAGAGAGGTCTTTGAGCGACGCCCGCATGCATATGCGGTGCGGAGTGCGAAGACTGGCAGCACGTTTTAGTTGCCTGCCCACTCTATGTTGATTTGCGAGACCTTGACGGACTTGGTGTAAGAAGGGAAAGACATCCGTTGGAACTTTTCCCGGGTCCTGGAGACACCAGAGCAGCTGCAGATGTTGGAGACCTTTACGAGGGCGACGTTCACAAGGCGGAGAGGGATGCACCAGATGGCGACCACGCAGGATCAACCAGTGCCGGGCCAATGAAGGCCAAAACTGGAAGCAGTTTGGAACTTGGTCCATACTGTGAGGCTGAAACAGAACGCCTTAATCTGGTAGTAATATGGCATTTATGTCATATTTCAAGGTCCAACCAGAGCACCCAATCTGGTAGGCGAGCCCCATATGGAGCAAGCTGATGGATGACCCATTCCATGCTTGTCGTGAGCAAAAATGGTGAGTAGCTTCGGCTGCGAACAGCCGACCAAAGCTGTTAATTTCTACTTTTTCGAAAATTTTCATAATAACTCCGAGGGCTGATCGAGTAGTTTCGGCATTTGTGTGTGCGTGAAAAAAATTATTAATTTCAAAAAAAGCGTTCGTCGGTTCCGGAACTAGTTCCAATTTCCAACCTGACCTACAATTCTGGTTCTTTAAATCATCAAATAAACTTCCACGCAATTTTAAGCACAGACATTCGGTTCTGACCAGGTCCTTCCAATATTTACTGGTCAACAGCAGAGCAACAATTTTTATAACAAGCTGTGAAAAAAAAAAAATATTGCCTGAGGATTCCAACCCAACGCTAATAATAATTGGTCACGCCTCACAATAGTTCTTGCCAATTCCATTAATTCTTATTATTTTCTTCTTATTCCGATATATCGCAAGATCATTTAAATTTAATAAAAATATCCTTTTTTATTTATTTATTGATTTTATCCGTTTTTGGTATATCCTTTCGGCATTCAATCCGCCCCATACAGTCCACTCTGGTCAGATTCCTTGACCACACGATATCCTTCCATTCCGATTATGCCCATCGATCCTGCTAAAAGCAGCAACGAATCCGATCATCTCGTATTGCCTCGCCGTTCCGTATCGGCATCCACACCGCCGGCCAAAGTAAAAGGACCGCGCATCACAGATACGGTAAAACGTAGCCAATCCAGTTCCGCTACCACACTATCATTGCCTTCCTCCCCCGGCTCTACTGCACAGCGGTTTTCCACACGTACTCCCTCGCCCACGCTGTCCGATTCCAGCTCGCTTTCGATTCCACGCGTCACTGTTTCGGCTCCCGCGTCGAGAACTTTAACCAGGTCCGAGTCTCAACGACTACTCGACGCAGCCACCATGTCGGTTAATCATTTTATCGCCGCTTGCGACAGTCTGACCGTTTTCGAGGTCAACACCATGGGCTCCATCGAGGGGGACGTTCCGCTATTTTCGTTGCGAGTGCATTTGGATCAAACCAAGGTCCTCTGGAGCAGAATCGAGTCCGAGTACATGGCATGTACCAGAGCCCTTACGGCTGATGGGAGCGATGAGAGCCGCGCCGATTTAATGACCGTTAAGTCAAAATATGAATACGCATACATGGTGTATGTTCGGTGCGGCACCAGTCTGGGAGAACGTATTGAACAAGTTCAATCGTCTGAAGCAACTTCCGTGCCCCAAAACGTCCAGGTCTCTCGTGAACAGCACGCACAGCCAGGCTACCGTCTGCCTCCGTGTGAGGTTGACGTGTTCACGGGAGATTACTATCAATGGCCACGTTCCGTGATCTCTATACGGCCATGTACATAAACAACCCGAGGCTGGCGCCAGTGGAAAAACTGTACCATCTCGTTTCAAAACGCGCGGCGAGGCAAAGGCGATCGTGTCAAGCTCACCCCTCACTAATGAGGGCTTCCAAGCGGCTTGGGAAAACTTGCAGGCCCGTTTTGAAAACAAAAGGCAGGTCGTGGCCAATCAGACCAAGATACTTCTCAACCTCCCTACGGTTGTCCATAAGACTTGTGGGGCCTTAAAGGAGCTGAAAACTACTATCAAAGGGTGCTTGACTACGCTCACGCGCTCAGGAGTCAGCACTGACAATTGGGATGTCCTCCTGGTGGCACTCTGCACCTCTAAATTGCCTAACACCACTATTGCCTTATGGGAACAGTCCATCCCCAACAAAACAGCTCTTTCTTCGTGGGCTGACCTAAACGGGTTCCTGATCGACCGTTATCGCGTTCTGGAGACTCTGGAAGATCGTCGTTCCGCTCCAGTCTCCCACGCCCTTCCCAATGCGCTTCGCAGACCGGCGCCACAAGCTAGATTTCAGGCGCTGAAAACTCAAATCCGTGTCAATCAGGTCTCCTGCAAGCTGTGCGGCAGAGAGAACCATCCGATTCGCCTCTGTTCAAAATTTACATCCATGCCCGTCCAAGATCGATCGGCTGTAATCAAGCAACAGAAGTTGTGCCTAAATTGTTTTGCACGCGGCCATCAACTACGGGAATGCCCCAGCGCCCATAGCTGCCACATCTGTAAAGAACGTCATCACACGTTGCTACATCGCGTCCCCGCCTCCGCGGTGGCGACACCCACCGGCGACCTCCGTCAACGCAGATTCAGTTGAACGACCCACATCCAGTCATAACATCCAGAATTTCTTTGTTTCCACCCCACGTAAAGGCCTACTAGGCACCGCCATGGTGACCATACGACACTTGGGCGCTAACTTTCTTGTGCGCGCTTTAATTGACACCGGGTCTAAAGGAACATTTCTATCCGAAAGAATGTTCAACCTGGTGAGACCTCCGTTCCGTCTCATTAACGCTCAGATAAGCGGCATTTCCAATTGTGTGGCCGCCAGTGCCCAGAAGCTATGTCAGTTTCAGCTCGTGTCTTCCAGAGATCCCTCTCGGCACGTGGAAACCACAGCCTTCGTCCTGCCAAATCTAGCCGGAGCGCTACCCTCCGGTTCGATTCCCAAGGAGGTGGACGGTAACCTCACCGAGCTTCCTTTGGCAGATCCGCTATTCCATAGACGCTCCCCCATTGACATGGTGATCGGCGTGGATGTTTTACCCCATATTTTGGGAGAGCGGATTAAAAAGGACATCTGCGGCTCCCTCTTCGGCCTGGAAACTATCTTCTTCTGGGTTTTTTGCGGGCCCATGGCAGAATCATCCGGTCCGCCCAGCCATATTTTTGCCACTCAGACATCCGTCGCACCCACCAATTCCAACTTACATCTTCCAGCAGGACAAAGAAATGACGGCAGACATGAACTCCCCCGCCCTCTTAAGGATCCAAGAGGCAACAATCACCCCAGATCCATCACCATGGCGGCAGCCCCACGGGCCTGAGCACCGTCTTGGAAAGGCTCCTTCCAAGCTCCTGCAGCATCTTGGCGCTCCAGAACGCTGCCGCTCCCGATCCCTATCAGTCCACCCGGGCTTTTGCAATTTATTGCAAGGGGGGCGGTATGTTCACGCCAGAAAAGGGTGAACAGCGGAAGAGGAGCGTGGTTGAAACAGAGGGGCGAATTGAAAGGAGGACGGCCACACTGAAGATCATGGGACAAGGGGAAAAAACTCCATAGAAGGAGTTAGTTCGCTTTTCACTTCAAACCCGAATACACGTACACGTACACACCGTACACACACGTTTCTTAAAAACCTAATTCTTTTTTGTATTGCCAAGTGGCCACCATATACACAGTGTTATATTTCATCAATAATAAAGCTTGTGTTGTTTTAGAAATCGAAGTCCACGCGTCGGTCTAATTATTTATATTGGAAACTGTTGACCAAGTCTACTTCAGAACTTCTTCGCCCTCCCACAAACAATAATAGTGTGCATTTTTTCCATATAATGACATTGTAATCTATTAACATAAACCAAATTTATCATAAAAATGAATTATAGTTTATTTAAATTATTTTGCTTGCAATTTAACATAAAATAAATGTCATTAATTTGAAAAAGTGTTGATAGATTTATATGAATACAGTGCGTTAATTTTTTTAAAATTATATAATAGCATGATGATCATTAATTTTCTATGTTTATTATATGCACTTGTATGATTAACAATGCGAAAGATTCAGGATACCTTCGGGACCCGTCTTGAAACACGGACCAAGGAGTCTAACATATGTGCAAGTTATTGGGATATAAACCTAATAGCATAATTAACTTGACTAATAATGGGATTAGTTTTTTAGCTATTTATAGTTAATTAACACAATCCCGGGGCGTTCTAAAAAGTTATGTGTAATGATATTTATATTATTTATACCTCTAACTAGAACGTACCTTGAGCATATATGCTGTGACCCGAAAGATGGTGAACTATACTTGATCAGGTTGAAGTCAGGGGAAACCCTGATGGAAGACCGAAACAGTTCTGACGTGCAAATTGATTGTCAGAATTGAGTATAGGGGCGAAAGACCAATCGAACCATCTAGTAGCTGGTTCCTTCCGAAGTTTTCCTCAGGATAGCTGGTGCATTTAAATATTATATAAAATAATCTTATCTGGTAAAGCGAATGATTAGAGGCCTTAGGGTCGAAACGATCTTAACCTATTCTCAAACTTTAAATGGTTAAGAACCTTAACTTTCTTTAAGGTTATGATATAATGTGCCCAGTGGGCCATTTTTGGTAAGCAGAACTGGCGCTGTGGGATGAACCAAACGTAATGTTACGGTGCCCAAATTAACAACTTATACAGAAACCATGAAAGGCGTTGGTTGCTTAAAACAGCAGAACGGTGATCATGGAAGTCGAAATCCGCTAAGGAGTGTGTAACAACTCACCTGCCGAAGCAACTAGCCCTTAAAATGGATGGCGCTTAAGTTGTATACCTATACATTACCGCTAAAGTAGATGATTTATATTATTTAATAATGTAAATTTTGAAACCGTGGTTGTAAACCTCCAAGGGGCACACGCCACGTAAAACAAATTCGACTTAATGTCCCTATCTACCAGTCTGAGTTTGACAGTCGTGGTGAACGGACGTGGTCTTGGAATATAAATCGCGAATCGCGTATCAAAAGAAAACCGAAAACCGAAAACAGTGGAAAAAACCCAGATGCAAAAGCACGTGCGCGGTAAACGGTAAATTGTTTACCAAAGTAAAACAAGTGGATTAGCCGTCGGCGTAACGGGAACTTGTTTACAAGTTTACTTGCTTGTGTGTTCTTGTGTGTGTGTATTAGTGTACACAAAAACATTAATGAGCTGCATTAAAAGCCGTTGTGGGAGCACCACCAGCATGGTGAGTGTTTCCACGCTTGCGGAGTCGGGAGAGGACTCCATAATAGAGTCTGGTGCCGAATCGTCGGTAAGCGGCGCTGGTTCAGTCGTCGCCGCTGGGTGTCGGAAAAAGGGGCGCAAGGCAAAAGGCCGCACAGTGTCGGTGCTGGACCTTATGCTAAGCGAGCCGTCGGTTGCTAAGAGGGTAGCGTTGGACAGCGTGCCCATGCCCTCTGTTGGCCCCGTTGACCGCGCGTTCGTGAAGCCGGCCATGCCGGTTAAGCGGAAAGCCACCGACGCCGCCGCCGACGCTACCATCGCCGCTACCGTTGCTGCAGTCGTTGTCGCCGACGTTCCTTTTGACAGCGCAGTCGCTTTTGACCCGCAATGCCCAGCATGGCGCATTGTTACTGGTGGAATGTCGGGCATTCTGGCTGAGATTTCTGCTGCTGGAGAGGGTACCCGCAATGCCATTGTAGGTATCGACTCGAAGGCAGCAAAAGAAATCTCTGCGGCAATTAAACGCCTGGAGGAGCTGGCCATGTCTCTGGCCGTAAGGAACGCCCTTCTTGAGACCCTCTCGGGCGGACCGCCCGCACCCCCGCCGCCTGCTCCCGCAGCCACCTTTTATGCCCACCAAGTTGCATACCCCGCTGCCACCACCACCGCTGCTGCCGCTGTGCCCGTCCCCGGAGTGCCGATCCCCGCCCCGCGGTTCAACAAGCCAGTTGAAACGTGGTCCGCGGTGGTCACGAGTCGGGACCCGAGCGTGTCCAGCAAGCAAGTAGCCGAGCGGGTAATGAACCACCAACGCTGGGCGTGCGAGTCCACGAGGTGCGTGAGGTGAAGAGCGGCGGAGCTGTAATCCGTACACCGTCGGTGAACGAGATGAAGCGCGTGGTGGCGATCAAGAAGTTCGCATAAGTTGGACTCAAAGTCCTACAGAGCAAGGGTGTGAGGCCAAAGGTGACGGTGTTCGACGTGGACACGAGCATCGCCCCGGAGATGTTTATGGAGGAGCTGTTCTCCAACAATTTTCAGGAGCAGATGACGGCAGCTGTGTTCAAAGAAGCGGTGCACCTGGAGACGAAGCCTTGGTCCATCACTGATGGCGCCAGCGTTAACCTGACGCTGGATATGGACGAAAAAGCGTTGGCCATACTTGAGCAGACCGGGAGGGTCTACATCAAGTGGTTTTCATACCGCTGCCGATCGCTCGTCTGTACCTATGCTTGTCATAGGTGCGTCGGATTTGACCACAAGGTGTCCCAGTGTCGCCTCAAGCAGGACGTGTGTCGCCAGTGTGGACAAACTGGCACGTTGCAGCGAAATGCGGTAATCCAGTGGACTGCCGGAATTGCCTCTTCAAGGGGCTACCCTCAGGGCATCTGATGCTCTCGGGATCGTGCCCGATATATGGTGCGATATTGGCGAGGGTGCAGGCCAGACATTAAGATGTTTGGTCTCATCCAAGCCAACTGTGGTCGGGGCCGCGTTGCGTGCATCGATATTGGTGTACGTATGCGTGGTTCCGGCCACCCCTTTGCGCTGCTGCAGGAGCCCTACACAGACGAGGAAGGCCGTATTACTGGCCGTATTCCCAGCTGGGATGAGAGTTTGTGGTAGCGGGATCTTTGAGGGACGCAGGAGAAACGCTGCCGTCATCGTCGACAACCCAGATGCCATCTGCTTACCAGTTGAGTCGCTAATCACCGAGTATGGAGTATGCGTGAGGGTCACAGGTGAATTTGGCTCATTCTACCTGACCTCGCTGTACTGCCATACAAATGTTGAATTGACAACGACGTACTTTCCGTATATGGATGCCATACTGCTACTGGCGAGCAGTACTCCGGTCATCCTCTGCCTAGCTGCGAATGCTGTATCCCCTATGTGGTTCAGTAAACGTCACGATAGTTTTCGTGGCCAGACGAACTACGGACGGGGTGAGCAGCTGGAGGATTGGATTCTCGGAAGCCGTGCCGGAGTTCTTAATCAATTCAGCGAGGTGTACACGTTCGACAATCGCTGCGGACGGAGCGATATTGACGTAACATTAGTCAGTGAAGCAGCGACTGGAGTGTGGACGAGTGGGAGATGAGCGATCACAACATCATAACCGTTGCTGTATCGCCTTCCCCAGACGCAGTTGAGAGCACATATGCTCCTGTGCCGTCCTGGAAACCTGGAAACACCTTCCCTTGGAGCACATCAGGAATTCGCTGTTGGACTCCTTAGTGTCTGCGCTCCGTCTTATTGTACAGTCCGTGTGCAATAGGGTATTGGGCTGCAGGCCGTCAAGAGTTGTGGGAAAGGTAAAGTGGTGGAGCACGGAACTAAGTACCAAACGCCGGGAGGTCAGGAGACTGAGGCGAAAGCTCCAGGATGCTCGGCGTAGAGGCCATGACTCTGCGCAGCTTCTGGCAACTCATCTGCTCATCCTGAAGACGAAAGAGGAACACTGGCGAAACTTCGTTGGAAACCACAAGGATGACCCATGGGAGCATGTCTACAAAATATGCCGGGGACGAAAGCGATCCACAGATCTGAAATGCCTTCTGTCGGATGGCAGGCTGGTCGTAACATGGCACGACTACGCGAGTCTTCTCCTCCGTTACTTTTTTTCCAGTTGCGGAAGCGAGTGATGACATTGTCATTTCGGCCGAAACTGCACCGTCTCTCGAAGCCTTCGAGGTCGGAGCATGTGTCGCCCGGTTGAAGAGCAGGCGCTCTCCCGGATTGGATGGCATTACAGGTGGTATCTGCAAGGCAGTGTGGCGTGCTATCCCCGAGCACATCATGGCGTTGCTTTCCCGCTGTGTTGCAGAGGGATATTTTCCCCTTGAGTGGAAGTGCCCTCGTGTAGTGGCGCTACTCAAGGGCCCCGACAAGGATGGGAGTGACCCAGCTTCCTATCGGGGTATCTGCTTGCTGCCAGTATTTGGCAAAGTGCTGGAGGGAATCATGGTGAATCGGATGAAGGAGGTGCTTCCGGATGGAAATAGATGGCAATTCGGCTTTCGACCTGGACGTTGTGTGGAGGATGCTAGGAATCATGTTAAGACCACCGTTGCCGCCAGCCAGGCGGTATATGTGTTGGGACTTTTCATCGACTTCAAAGGCGCCTTCGACAACATTGAGTGGAGTGCTGTAATGCGCCGCTTAATCGACTTGGGATGCCAGGAAGCCAGCTTGTGGAGAAGCTTCTTCTGTGGTAGGAGAGCCAGGATGACCAGCAGATTCGGAGAAGTCGACGTGGAGGTAACTCGAGGATGTCCACAGGGATCCATCAGTGGGCCGTTCATTTGAAACACCATGATGGATGTGCTGCTCCAACGTCTGGAGCCCCTGTGTACATTCAGTGCGTGCGCGGACGATCTGCTGGTTCTCGTCGAAGGAAGGTCAAGAGTCGAACTGGAGCGTCGAGGCGAGTAGCTGGTGTCCGTCGTGGGAGCTTGGGGAGCAGAGGTCGGAGTTTCGATCTCGACCAGCAAATCGGCAATAATGCTGTTAAAAGGGGGATTGGCCCGATCGAGGCCGCCCTGGGTACGGTTTGCAGGAGCAAACCTACCCTACGTCAGACAGTACCGGTACCTTGGTATCACAGTTGGCGAGCGGCTGAATTTTCGGCCACACATTGCAGGATTGCGCAAAAAGTTAACTGGAGTCGTTGGAGCATTGAGTCGCGTGCTACGGGTCGACTGGGGATTCAGTCCTCGAGCAAGACGCACCATTTATGCCGGACTCATGGTGCCATGTGAATTGTTTGGTGCCTCGGTATGGTATTCCGGAGAGAGTCGGTCGCCAGGAGGCGACTCAACTCCTGCCAGAGAGCTATGCTCTTAGGATGCCTTGCGGTATGCCGCAGAGTGTCCACCGTGGCACTGCAGGTACTTGCTGGAGCTCCACCCTTGCATCTGGTTGCCATTCGAATGGCAATCAGTTTTAAGGTTAAGTGTGCCCACCCGTTGGAGGAAAGCGATTGTCGATGCTGGACGAGCGTATGTGCTACGAGTGGCAACGCAGATGGGATGACGATGAGCACGGTCGACCGACTCATCAGTTTATCCCGGACGTACGTTTTGTTTTCAGCCGGAGAGACCTAGGATTTAGCCTCCACGCTGGATTTTTGTTGACTGACCATGGATCGCTGAACGCATTTCTTCATCAGAGAGGTCTTTGCGTTGTTGCCTGCCCACTCTATGTTGATTTGCGAGACCTTGACGGACTTGGTGTAAGAAGGGAAAGACATCCGTTGGAACTTTTCCCGGGTCCTGGAGACACCAGAGCAGCTGCAGATGTTGGAGACCTTTGCGAGGGCGACGTTCACAAGGCGGAGAGGGATGCACCAGATGGCGACCACGCAGGATCAACCAGTGCCGGGCCAATGAAGGCCAAAACTGGAAGCAGTTTGGAACTTGGTCCATACTGTGAGGCTGAACCAGAACGCCTTAATCTGGTAGTAATATGGCATTTATGTCATATTTCAAGGTCCAACCAGAGCACCCAATCTGGTAGGCGAGCCCCATATGGAGCAAGCTGATGGATGACCCATTCCATGCTTGTCGTGAGCAAAAATGGTGAGTAGCTTCGGCTGCGAACAGCCGACCAAAGCTGTTAATTTCTACTTTTTCGAAAATTTTCATAATAACTCCGAGGGCTGATCGAGTAGTTTCGGCATTTGTGTGTGCGTGAAAAAAATTATTAATTTCAAAAAAAGCGTTCGTCGGTTCCGGAACTAGTTCCAATTTCCAACCTGACCTACAATTCTGGTTCTTTAAATCATCAAATAAACTTCCACGCAATTTTAAGCACAGACATTCGGTTCTGACCAGGTCCTTCCAATATTTACTGGTCAACAGCAGAGCAACAATTTTTATAACAAGCTGTGAAAAAAAAAAAAATATTGCCTGAGGATTCCAACCCAACGCTAATAATAATTGGTCACGCCTCACAATAGTTCTTGCCAATTCCATTAATTCTCATTATTTTCTTCTTATTCCGATATATCGCAAGATCATTTAAATTTAATAAAAATATCCTTATTTATTTATTTATTGATTTTATCCGTTTTTGGTATATCCTTTCGGCATTCAATCCGCCCCATACAGTCCACTCTGGTCAGATTCCTTGACCACACGATATCCTTCCATTCCGATTATGCCCATCGATCCTGCTAAAAGCAGCAACGAATCCGATCATCTCGTATTGCCTCGCCGTTCCGTATCGCCATCCACACCGCCGGCCAAAGTAAAAGGACCGCGCATCACAGATACGGTAAAACGTAGCCAATCCAGTTCCGCTACCACACTATCATTGCCTTCCTCCCCCGGCTCTACTGCACAGCGGTTTTCCACACGTACTCCCCTCGCCCACGCTGTCCGATTCCAGCTCGCTTTCGATTCCACGCGTCACTGTTTCGGCTCCCGCGTCGAGAACTTTAACCAGGTCCGAGTCTCAACGACTACTCGACGCAGCCACCATGTCGGTTAATCATTTTATCGCCGCTTGCGACAGTCTGACCGTTTTCGAGGTCAACACCATGGGCTCCATCGAGGGGGACGTTTCGCTATTTTCGTTGCGAGTCCATTTGGATCAAACCAAGGTCCTCTGGAGCAGAATCGAGTCCGAGTACATGGCATGTACCAGAGCCCTTACGGCTGATGGGAGCGATGAGAGCCGCGCCGATTTAATGACCGTTAAGTCAAAATATGAATACGCATACATGGTGTATGTTCGGTGCGGCACCAGTCTGGGAGAACGTATTGAACAAGTTCAATCGTCTGAAGCAACTTCCGTGCCCCAAAACGTCCAGGTCTCTCGTGAACAGCACGCACAGCCAGGCTACCGTCTGCCTCCGTGTGAGGTTGACGTGTTCACGGGAGATTACTATCAATGGCCACGTTCCGTGATCTCTATACGGCCATGTACATAAACAACCCGAGGCTGGCGCCAGTGGAAAAACTGTACCATCTCGTTTCAAAAACGCGCGGCGAGGCAAAGGCGATCGTGTCAAGCTCACCCCTCACTAATGAGGGCTTCCAAGCGGCTTGGGAAAACTTGCAGGCCCGTTTTGAAAACAAAAGGCAGGTCGTGGCCAATCAGACCAAGATACTTCTCAACCTCCCTACGGTTGTCCATAAGACTTGTGGGGCCTTAAAGGAGCTGAAAACTACTATCCAAGGGTGCTTGACTACGCTCACGCGCTCAGGAGTCAGCACTGACAATTGGGATGTCCTCCTGGTGGCACTCTGCACCTCTAAATTGCCTAACACCACTATTGCCTTATGGGAACAGTCCATCCCCAACAAAACAGCTCTTTCTTCGTGGGCTGACCTAAACGGGTTCCTGATCGACCGTTATCGCGTTCTGGAGACTCTGGAAGATCGTCGTTCCGCTCCAGTCTCCCACGCCCTTCCCAATGCGCTTCGCAGACCGGCGCCACAAGCTAGATTTCAGGCGCTGAAAACTCAAATCCGTGTCAATCAGGTCTCCTGCAAGCTGTGCGGCAGAGAGAACCATCCGATTCGCCTCTGTTCAAAATTTACATCCATGCCCGTCCAAGATCGATCGGCTGTAATCAAGCAACAGAAGTTGTGCCTAAATAGTTTTGCACGCGGCCATCAACTACGGGAATGCCCCAGCGCCCATAGCTGCCACATCTGTAAAGAACGTCATCACACGTTGCTACATCGCGTCCCCGCCTCCGCGGTGGCGGCGACCTCCGTCAACGCAGATTCAGTTGAACGACCCACATCCAGTCATAACATCCAGAATTTCTTTGTTTCCACCCCACGTAAAGGCCTACTAGGCACCGCCATGCTAACCATACGACACTTGGGCGCTAACTTTCTTGTGCGCGCTTTAATTGACACCGGGTCTGAAGGAACATTTCTATCCGAAAGAATGTTCAACCTGGTGAGACCTCCGTTCCGTCTCATTAACGCCCAGATAAGCGGCATTTCCAATTGTGTGGCCGCCAGTGCCCAGAAGCTATGTCAGTTTCAGCTCGTGTCTTCCAGAGATCCCTCTCGGCACGTGGAAACCACAGCCTTCGTCCTGCCAAATCTAGCCGGAGCGCTACCCTCCGGTTCGATTCCCAAGGAGGTGGACGGTAACCTCACCGAGCTTCCTTTGGCAGATCCGCTATTCCATAGACGCTCCCCCATTGACATGGTGATCGGCGTGGAAACTATCTTCTTCTGGGTTCTCTGCGGGCCCATGGCAGAATCATCCGGTCCGCCCAGCCATATTTTTGCCACTCAGACATCCGTCGCACCCACCAATTCCAACTTACATCTTCCAGCAGGACAAAGAAATGACGGCAGACATGAACTCCCCCGCCCTCTTAAGGATCCAAGAGGCAACAATCACCCCAGATCCATCACCATGGCGGCAGCCCCACGGGCCTGAGCACCGTCTTGGAAAGGCTCCTTCCAAGCTCCTGCAGCATCTTGGCGCTCCAGAACGCTGCCGCTCCCGATCCCTATCAGTCCACCCGGGCTTTTGCAATTTATTGCAAGGGGGGCGGTATGTTCACGCCAGAAAAGGGTGAACAGCGGAAGAGGAGCG
Source organism: Drosophila neocordata (assembly GCA_018903615.1). NCBI lineage: Eukaryota > Metazoa > Arthropoda > Insecta > Diptera > Drosophilidae > Drosophila > Drosophila neocordata. The sequence continues at coordinate 28,693 of JAEIGI010000220.1, forward strand.
TGGTTGAAACAGAGGGGTGAATTGAAAGGAGGACGGCCACACTGAAGATCATGGGACAAGGGAAAAAAACTCCATAGAAGGAGTTAGTTCGCTTTTCACTTCAAACCCGAATACACGTACACGTACACACCGTACACACACGTTTCTTAAAAACCTAATTCTTTTTTGTATTGCCAAGTGGCCACCATATACACAGTGATATATTTCATCAATAATCAAGCTTGTGTTGTTTTAGAAATCGAAGTCCACGCGTCGGTCTAATTATTTATATTGGAAACTGTTGACCAAGTCTACTTCAGAATTTCTTCGCCCTCCCACAAACAATAATAGTGTGAATTTTTTCCATATAATGACATTGTAATCTATTAACATAAACCAAATTTATCATAAAAATGAATTATAGTATAGTAACATAAAATAAATGTCATTAATTTGATAAAGTGTTGAAAGATTTATATGAATACAGTGCGTTAATTTTTTTAAAATTATATAATAGCATGATGATCATTGATTTTCTATGTTTATTATATGCACTTCTATGATAAACAATGCGAAAGATTCAGGATACCTTCGGGACCCGTCTTGAAACACGGACCAAGGAGTCTAACATATGTGCAAGTTATTGGGATATAAACCTAATAGCGTAATTAACTTGACTAATAATTGGATTAGTTTTTTAGCTATTTATAGTTAATTAACACAATCCCGGGGCGTTCTAAAAAGTTATGTGTAATGATATTTATATTATTTATACCTCTAACTAGAACGTACCTTGAGCATATATGCTGTGACCCGAAAGATGGTGAACTATACTTGATCAGGTTGAAGTCAGGGGAAACCCTGATGGAAGACCGAAACAGTTCTGACGTGCAAATTGATTGTCAGAATTGAGTATAGGGGCGAAAGACCAATCGAAACATCTAGTAGCTGGTTCCTTCCGAAGTTTTCCTCAGGATAGCTGGTGCATTTTAATATTATATAAAATAATCTTATCTGGTAAAGCGAATGATTAGAGGCCTTAGGGTCGAAACGATCTTAACCTATTCTCAAACTTTAAATGGTTAAGAACCTTAACTTTCTTTAAGGTTATGATATAATGTGCCCAGTGGGCCATTTTTGGTAAGCAGAACTGGCGCTGTGGGATGAACCAAACGTAATGTTACGGTGCCCAAATTAACAACTTATACAGAAACCATGAAAGGCGTTGGTTGCTTAAAACAGCAGAACGGTGATCATGGAAGTCGAAATCCGCTAAGGAGTGTGTAACAACTCACCTGCCGAAGCAACTAGCCCTTAAAATGGATGGCGCTTAAGTTGTATACCTATACATTACCGCTAAAGTAGATGATTTATATTATTTAATAATGTAAATTTTGAAACCGTGGTTGTAAACCTCCAAGGGGCACACGCCACGTAAAACAAATTCGACTTAATGTCCCTATCTACCAGTCTGAGTTTGACAGTCGTGGTGAACGGACGTGGTCTTGGAATATAAATCGCGAATCGCGTAACAAAGGAAAACCGAAAACCGATAACAGTGGAAAAAACACAGATGCAAAAGCACGTGCGCGGTAAACGGTAAATTGTTTACCAAAGTAAAACAAGTGGATTAGCCGTCGGCGTAACGGGAACTTGTTTACAAGTTTACTTGCTTGTGTGTTCTTGTGTGTGTGTATTAGTGTACACAAAAACATTAATGAGCGGCATTAAAAGCCGTTGTGGGAGCACCACCAGCATGGTGAGTGTTTCCACGCTTGCGGAGTCGGGAGAGGACTCCATAATAGAGTCTGGTGCCGAATCGTCGGTAAGCGGCGCTGGTTCAGTCGTCGCCGCTGGGTGTCGGAAAAAGGGGCGCAAGGCAAAAGGCCGCACAGTGTCGGTGCTGGACCTTATGCTAAGCGAGCCGTCGGTTGCTAAGAGGGTAGCGTTGGACAGCGTGCCCATGCCCTCTGTTGGCCCCGTTGACCACGCGTTCGTGAAGCCGGCCATGCCGGTTAAGCGGAAAGCCACCGACGCCGCCGCCGACGCTACCATCGCCGCTACCGTTGCTGCAGCCGTTGTCGCCGACGTTGCTTTTGAAAGCGCAGTCGCTGTTGACCCGCAATGCCCAGCATGGCGCATTGTTACTGGTGGAATGTCGGGCATTCTGGCTGAGATTTCTGCTGCTGGAGAGGGTACCCGCAATGCCATTGTGGGTATCGACTCGAAGGCTACAAAAGAAGTCTCTGCGGCAATTATACGCCTGGAGGAGCTGGCCATGTCTCTGGCCGTAAGGAACGCCCTTCTTAAGACCCTCTCGGGCGGACTGCCCGCACCCCCGCCGCCTGCTCCCGCAGCCACCTTTTATGCCCACCAAGTTGCATACTCCGCTGCCACCACCACCGCTGCTGCCGCTGTGCCCGTCCCCGGAGTGCCGATCCCCGCCCCGCGGTTCAACAAGCCAGTTGAAACGTGGTCCGCGGTAGCCGAGCGGGTAATGAAGGAAGTCGCACCAACGCTGGGCGTGCGAGTCCACGAGGTGCGTGAGCTGAAGCGCGGCGGAGCTGTAATCCGTACACCGTCGGTGAACGAGATGAAGCGCGTGGTGGTGATCAAGAAGTTCGCATAGGTTGGACTCAAAGTCCTACAGAGCAAGGGTGTGAGGCCAAAGGTGACGGTGTTCGACGTGGACACGAGCATCGCCCCGGAGATGTTTATGGAGGAGCTGTTCTCCAACAATTTTCAGGAGCAGATGACGGCAGCTGTGTTCAAAAAAGCGGTGCACCTGGAGACGAAGCCTTGGTCCGTCACTGATCGCACCAACGTTAACCTGACGCTGGACTGCCGGAATTGCCGCTTCAAGGGGCTACCCTCAGGGCATCTGATGCTCTCGGGATCGTGCCCGATATATGGTGCGGTGTTGGCGAGGGTGCAGGCCAGACATTAAGATGTTTGGTCTCATCCAAGCCAACTGTGGTCGGGGCCGCGTTGCGTGCATCGATATTGGTGTACGTATGCGTGGTTCCAGCCACCCCTTTGCGCTGCTGCAGGAGCCCCACACAGACGAGGAAGGCCGTATTACCGGATTCCCAGCTGGGATGAGAGTTTATGGCAGCTGGATCTTCGAGGGACGCAGGAGAAACGCTGCCGTCATCGTCGACGACCCAGATGCCATCTGCCTAGCAGTTGAGTCGCTCATCACCGAGTATGGAGTATGCGTGAGGGTCACAGGTGAATTTGGCTCATTTTACCTAACCTCGCTGTACTGCCATACAAATGTTGAATTGACAACGACGTACTTTCCGTATATGGATGCCATACTGCTACTGGCGAGCAGTACTCCGGTCATCCTCTGCCTAGCTGCGAATGCTGTATCCCCTATGTGGTTCAGTAAACGTCACGATAGTTTTCGTGGCCAGACGAACTACGGACGGGGTGAGCAGCTGGAGGATTGGATTCTCGGAAGCCGTGCCGGAGTTCTTAATCAATTCAGCGAGGTGTACACGTTCGACAATCGCTGCGGACGGAGCGATATTGACGTAACATTAGTCAGTGAAGCAGCGACTGGAGTGTGGACGAGTGGGAGATGAGCGATCACAACATCATAACCGTTGCTGTATCGCCTTCCCCAGACGCAGTTGAGAGCACATATGCTCCTGTACCGTCCTGGAAACTCACCAATGCAAACTGGCGAATGTTTGACTCTGAACTGGTAGAGGAAGTTTTGGAGCACCTTCCCTTGGAGCACATCAGGAATTCGCCGTTGGACTCCTTAGTGTCTGAGCTCCGTCTTATTGTACAGTCCGTGTGCAATAGGGTATTGGGCTGCAGGCCGTCAAGAGTTGTGGGAAAGGTAAAGTGGTGGAGCACGGAACTAAGTACCAAACGCCGGGAGGTCAGGAGACTGAGGCGAAAGCTCCAGCTTCTGGCAACTCATCTGCGGACAGCCGTCCGCGAGTTTAAGAAGCTCATCCTGAAGACGAAAGAGGAACACTGGTGAAACTTCGTTGGAATCCACAGGGATGACCCATGGGAGCATGTTTACAAAATATGCCGGGGACGAAAGCGATCCACAGATCTGAAATGGTCGGATGGCAGGCTGGTCGCAACATGGCACGACTGCGCGAGTCTCCTCCTCCGTAACTTCTTTCCAGTTGCGGAAGCGAGTGATGACATTGTCATTTCGGCCGAAACTGCACCGTCTCTCGAAGCCTTCGAGGTCGGAGCATGTGTCGCCCGGTTTTATAATTAAGCATATTAATTAGGGGAGGAAAAGAAACTAACAAGGATTTTCTTAGTAGCGGCGAGCGAAAAGAAAATAGTTCAGCACTAAGTCACTTTATCTTTATTGCAAATGTGAGATGCAATGTATGAAACATCAATATTCTAGTATGAGAAATTAATGATTTAAGTCCTTCTTAAATGAGGCCATTTACCCATAGAGGGTGCCAGGCCCGTATAATGTTAATGATTAATAGATGGTGTTTCTAAAGAGTCGTGTTGCTTGATAGTGCAGCACTAAGTGGGTGGTAAACTCCATCTAAAACTAAATATAACCATGAGACCGATAGTAAACAAGTACCGTGAGGGAAAGTTGAAAAGAACTCTGAATAGAGAGTTAAATAGTACGTGAAACTGCTTAGAGGTTAAGCCCGATGAACCTGAATATCCGTTATGGAAAATTCATCATTATAATTGTAATATTTAAATAATATTAAAATAATAGTGTGCATTTTTTCCATATAAGGACATTGTAATCTATTAACATAAACCAAATTTATCATAAAATATGAATTATAGTTTATTTAAATTATTTTGCTTGCAATTTAACATAAAATAAATGTCATTAATTTGATAAAGTGTTGATAGATTTATATGAATACAGTGCGTTAATTTTTTTAAAATTATATAATAGCATGATTATCATTGATTTTCTATGTTTATGATATGCACTTGTATGATTAACAATGCGAAAGATTCAGGATACCTTCGGGACCCGTCTTGAAACACGGACCAAGGAGTCTAACATATGTGCAAGTTATTGGGATATAAACCTAATAGCGTAATTAACTTGACTAATGATGGGATTAGTTTTTTAGCTATTTATAGTTAATTAACACAATCCCAGTTGCGGAAGCGAGTGATGACATTGTCATTTCCGCCGAAACTGTACCGTCTCTCGAAGCCTTCGAGGTCGGAGCATGTGTCGCCCGGTTGAAGAGCAGGCGCTCTCCCGGATTGGATGGCATTACAGGTGGTATCTGCAAGGCAGTGTGGCGTGCTATTCCCGAGCACATCATGGCGTTGCTTTCCCGCTGTGTTGCAGAGGGATATTTCCCCTTGAGTGGAAGTGCCCTCGTGTAGTGGCGCTGTTCAAGGGCCCCGACAAGGATGGGAGTGACCCAGCTTCCTATCGGGGTATCTGCTTGCTGCCAGTATTTGGCAAAGTGCTGGAGGGAATCATGGTGAATCGGATGAAGGAGGTGCTTCCGGATGGAAATAGATGGCAATTCGGCTTTCGACCTGGACGTTGTGTGGAGGATGCTTGGAATCATGTTAAGACCACCGTTGCCGCCAGCCAGGCGGTATATGTGTTGGGACTTTTCATCGACTTCAAAGGCGCCTTCGACAACATTGAGTGGAGTGCTGTAATGCGCCGCTTAATCGACTTGGGATGCCAGGAAGCCAGCTTGTGGAGAAGCTTCTTCTGTGGTAGGAGAGCCAGGATGACCAGCAGATTCGGAGAAGTCGACGTGGAGGTAACTCGAGGATGTCCACAGGGATCCATCAGTGGGCCGTTCATTTGGAACACCATGATGGATGTGCTGCTCCAACGTCTGGAGCCCCTGTGTACATTCAGTGCGTACGCGGACGATCTGCTGGTTCTCGTCGAGGGAAGGTCGAGAGTCGAACAGGAGCGTCGAGGCGAGGAGCTGATGTCCGTCGTGGGAGCTTGGGGAGCAGAGGTCGGAGTTTCGATCTCGACCAGCAAGTCGGCAATAATGCTGTTAAAAGGGAGATTGGCCCGATCGCGGCCGCCCTGGGTACTTTTTGCAGGAGCAAACCTACCCTACATCAGACAGTACCGGTACCTTGGTATCACAGTTGGCGAGCGGCTGAATTTTCGGCCACACATTGCGGGATTGCGCAAAAAGTTAACTGGAGTCGTTGGAGCATTGAGTCGCGTGCTACGGGTCGACTGGGGATTCAGTCCTCGAGCAAGACGCACCATTTATGCCGGACTCATGGTGCCATGTGCATTGTTTGGTGCCTCGGTATGGTATTCCGTGGCTAGGAGAGAGTCGGTCGCCAGGAGGCGACTCAACTCCTGCCAGAGAGCTATGCTCTTAGGATGCCTTGCGGTATGCCGTACAGTGTCCACCGTGGCACTGCAGGTACTTGCTGGAGCTCCACCCTTGCATCTGGTTGCCATGCGAATGGCAATCAGTTTTAAGGTTAAGCGTGCCCACCCGCTGGAGGAAAGCGATTGGCTGTTCGGTCTAGATGTGGCAAATCTGGACCGGAAACAGATGAAGGCGATGCTGGACGAGCGTATGTGCTGCGAGTGGCAACGCAGATGGGATGACGATGAGCACGGTCGACCGACTCATCAGTTTATCCCGGACGTACGTTTTGTTTTCAGCCGGAGAGACCTAGGATTTGGCCTCCACGCTGGATTTTTGTTGACTGGCCATGGATCGCTGAACGCATTTCTTCATCAGAGAGGTCTTTGTGCGACGCCCGCATGCATATGCATGCCTGCTCACTCTATGTTGATTTGCGAGACCTTAACGGACTTGGTGTAATAAGGGAAGACATCCGTTGGAACTTTTCCCGGGTCCTGGAGATACCAGAGCAGCTGCAGATTTTGGAGACCTTTGCGAGGGCGACGTTTACAAGGCGGAGAGGGATGCACCAGATGGCGACCACGCAGGATCAACCAGTGCCGGGCCAATGAGGGCCAAAACTGGAAGCAGTTTGGAACTTGGTCCATACTGCGAGGCTGAACCAGAACGCCTTATTCTGGTAGTAATATGGCATTTATGTCATATCACAAGGTCCAACCAGAGCACCCAATCTGGTAGGCGAGCCCCATATGGAGCAAGCTGATGGATGACCCATTCCATGCTTGTCGTGAGTAGAAATGGTGAGTAGCTTCGGCTGCGAACAGCCGACCAAAGCTGTAAATTTGGTACTACGGGTGGGCTAGTGGCCCCATGCTAGCCCAATGAGGTTGGCCCCCTTGTGGGAGATCTTAGTGGCTGTGGTTTAACACCCGAATGCGGGGAGAGCCTTGTTTCGGCGTGGAGTTGCGTTATCAACCGGGTGCTGTACCCATAGATCAGCAGAGGTTTTAAGATAGGCCTCGCCCTTCGCCAAGGGAAAATATCATGTCCGACAACATGTATTTTATTCGGCACCGATAAGATGTTGCAATTGCAACATCGGCCCACTGTACTATATGTCACATTTGTGACATATTAGAGTACCGTGGTTGTAAACCCCCCAAGGGGTACACGCCACGTAAAACAAATTCGACTTAATGTCCCTATCTACTATCCAGCGAAACCACAGCCAAGGGAACGGGCTTGGAATAATTAGCGGGGAAAGAAGACCCTTTTGAGCTTGACTCTAACCTGGCAGTGTAAGGAGACATAAGAGGTGTAGAATAAGTGGGAGATATTTTTCCTTGTGTTTAATATCGTCAATGAAATACCACTACTCTTATTGTTTCCTTACTTACTTGATTATTATTATTACCATTATACCGGTATATTTACTATATCTTATGGTATTGGGTTTTGATGCAAGCTTCTTGATCAAAGTATCACGAGTTTGTTATATAATCGCAAACAAATTCTTTAATGAGAGAATGCATTTATGTATTTTCAATTTAAAAATTTTGGTATAACTCCAATTACTCAGGTATGATCCAATTCAAGGACATTGCCAGGTAGGGAGTTTGACTGGGGCGGTACATCTCTCAAATAATAACGGAGGTGTCCCAAGGCCAGCTCAGTGCGGACAGAAACCACACATAGAGCAAAAGGGCAAATGCTGACTTGATCTCGGTGTTCAGTACACACAGGGACAGCAAAAGCTCGGCCTATCGATCCTTTTGGTTTAAAGAGTTTTTAACAAGAGGTGTCAGAAAAGTTACCATAGGGATAACTGGCTTGTGGCGGCCAAGCGTTCATAGCGACGTCGCTTTTTAATATATCTTATGGTATTGGGTTTTGATGCAAGCTTCTTGATCAAAGTATCACGAGTTTGTTATATAATCGCAAACAAATTCTTTAATGAGAGAATGCATTTATGTATTTTCAATTTAAAAATTTTGGTATAACTCCAATTACTCAGGTATGATCCAATTCAAGGACATTGCCAGGTAGGGAGTTTGACTGGGGCGGTACATCTCTCAAATAATAACGGAGGTGTCCCAAGGCCAGCTCAGTGCGGACAGAAACCACACATAGAGCAAAAGGGCAAATGCTGACTTGATCTCGGTGTTCAGTACACACAAGAGGTGTCAGAAAAGTTACCATAGGGATAACTGGCTTGTGGCGGCCAAGCGTTCATAGCGACGTCGCTTTTTGATCCTTCGATGTCGGCTCTTCCTATCATTGTGTGTTCACCCATGCAAGGGAACGTGAGCTGGGTTTAGACCGTCGTGAGACAGGTTAGTTTTACCCTACTAATGACAAAACGTTGTTGCGACAGCATTCCTGCGTAGTACGAGAGGAACCGCAGGTACGGACCAATGGCACAATACTTGTTCGAGCGAACAGTGGTATGATGCTACGTCCGTTGGATTATGCCTGAACGCCTCTAAGGTCGTATCCGTGCTGGACTGCAATGATAAATAAGGGGCAATTTGCATTGTATGGCTTCTAAACCATTAAAAGTTTATTTAATAAACGACAATGGATGTGATGCCAATGTTATTTGTAACATAGTAAATTGGGAGGATCTCCGATCACCTGATGCCGCGCTAGTTACTTATTAAAACATTATTTAATACAATGACAAAGCCTAGAATCAATTGTAAACGACTTTTGTAACAGGCAAGGTGTTGTAAGTGGTTGAGCAGCTGAAGCTTATCCTTTGCTTGATGATTCGATTTTAGCACATTTTTAATGTGCTATGTAGAGCCCTTACTAACCAAGTAGTTAAACGAATTCTCAGTATTTGTTTAGTTACGCAAAAAACTAATACTATACCAAAAGATAATAAATATATGAAAATAAACAGAAACGTGTCATTGTGGAGATGACATGTTGTATGCAATATATGGTTAAGTGAGTTTAACTCACTTAAGGCGGTAGTTACTAAGACACTTCAACGATTGCTTAAGAAGTCGTCTTTTTAATAGTAACGCAAAAGAACTGGTTCCTCAAATTCCTACTGTCCCTAAAATAATAAATAAATGATGAAAAATATAAACAAATTTTTCACCATATACAATATATGTAAATTAAAATTTACTATGCTTAAGAGAGTTTGACTATCCACAGGTAGTTCTAAAATAATGAATTTTTTGGAATTAAATGACATACAATATGACAATAGTTCCTTAAATTAAATTATATAAATATTACTAAATGTACATTATACATATGGAAATTGTTCATTAAATTGAATTACACATACAAAAGTTTTCATTAAATGGTAACTTCAAACATATTTGGGCGATATCGAGAAAGCGTGGCACAAAACCTATATAGGTGGTGTGATGTCGAGCATGGTATATTATATGACAATCAAGTACACATCTCAAAGTCATATAATTTTATGCATTATATATCGGCAATGTCTATTTAATTATATATTATTATGAAGTCTTAAGGTATTTTTAAAAATACATATGAAAATTGTTCGTTGAGTGGTACCTTCGAACATATTTGGGCGATTTCGAGAAAGCGTGTCACAAAACCTATATAGGTGGTGTGATGTCGAGCATGGTATATTATATGACAATCAAGTACACATCTCAAAGTCATATAATTTTATGCATTATATATCGGCAATGTCTATTTAATTATATATTATTATGAAGTCTTAAGGTATTTTTAAAAATTCATATGAAAATTGTTCGTTGAGTGGTACCTTCAAACATTTTTGGGCGATTTTGAGAAAACGTGGCACAAAACCTATTCATAGTGAACAGTTGATGTTCATTAATTGTTTTTGCAATAAGACAATAAACTAATATATATCTCTGTTCTTTATGTTGAGTGTCGTATTTATACTGTTAAGTCTTGGCGGCGACATTACACATTTAAGATAATGAAAAGACTTGCCAAGTTGTGTATTGAATTAATATACAAATTAAATTGGTTTTGGATTTATCGTTAATATTTTCCCAGGATACTTAAAATAAATTGTGTTTTTCTAAAAACTGTTATTTATTTAAAGTATCCAAATTTTAATATGAACATTAAGATTTTTTTAATATACAATATTAACTACCAAAATCTCTATGTTTATAAAATAAAGTCAAGTAAATTATATAAGCAATATTCAATTCTGTCAAAAAGTTTCAATAAACAAAGAAATGAAAAAAAAATTTTTTTTCGACTTTTACTTAATATATAAGAAACATTATTATAAATGTAAAACCGAAAAAATTATAAATTTTTTATCAAAATATAAATATTTATTTCAATTTATTTTGAATAAATAAAATTAATGAAAATGTGATTAAATATTATGTAAGTGAATAAATAAAAATATTCTTGAACGAAATTTTTAAATTTATATAAAATTCAAGAAACAAAATACGAAAATGAATTCTATTAGATAATAGCCATATTCGTAAAATAATAGTACAATCTCTTTTTATATATATTTATTATTTTATTCAAAAATATATTAAACTGACAAGTATAATATATATAGTATATATAAATATATATATATAGCAACCAGTATATTAAACAATAACATTATTCTGGTTGATCCTGCCAGTAGTTATATACTTGTCTTAAAGATTAAGCCATGCATGTCTAAGTACACACGAATTAAAAGTGAAACCACAAAAGGCTCATTATATCAGTTATGATTCCTTAGATCGTTAACAGTTACTTGGATAATTCTTGTGGTAATTCTACGTGTGCTTTTATTAGGCTAAAACCAAGCGATCATTTGATCGTTATATTGGTTGAACTCTAGATAACATGCAGATCGTATGGTCTTGTACCGACGACAGATCTTTCAAATGTCTGCCCTATCAACTTTTGATGGTAGTATCTAGGACTACCATGGTTGCAACGGGTAACGTGGAAACAGGGTTCGATTCCGGAGAGGGAGCCTGAGAAACGGCTACCACATCTAAGGAAGGCAGCAGGCGCGTAAATTAGCCACTCCCAGCTCGGGGAGGTAGTGACGAAAAATAACAATACAGGACTCATATCCGAGGCCCTGTAATTGGAATGAATACACTTTAAATCCTTTTAACAAGGACCAATTGAGGGCA
>JAEIGI010000199.1:0-44633 GCA_018903615.1 Drosophila neocordata
CACTTATATATAATTATATACATTATATACATATAATTTTAAGTTTTAACGTTGGATTTATTAAAAAAATTTATCTTTATTTCACAACGGGGTTCTTTGTTTACAATAATGATTTAGCCTTAAATTTAAAAGGACTGGAACACAATTTTCCAAGGTTTTAACAGAGGCTGCGTTAGAATTGAACTGAACTGAACTCTAAGAGTTTCAAGATTATTTATAGGGAGTTTTGTAAGAGTGGCGTGATTTTTGGACTTTGGCTCAAGTGGCGTGATAGATTCTGATTGGTCATTTTGGAGCCTGTTTAAGAAAGGGCGAATATGAACTTCTTGTTCTTAAGTGTTAGATTCTGCCTAGTTTGCAGTTTTTGGGCTTTAAGCGTGAGAGTTATATTTGCTTATAATAAGTTTTGTGTTGGGGTGATTTGTTTATAATAATAAGTTTTGTGTTGGGGTGATTTGTTTATAATTAAATGATAAGAGGTTTTGTATAAGAAGGCGGATATATTACTCCCCCAACCTTTAGAAAATAGCCTGTCCTCAGGCGAAAAGTGCGGGATATAATGATGGAAGTGTACTTTCTGTACTTTTGATAGGGATTTCTTGGGAAGTTGTTTGTTCTGGTGGGGCGATGTTGCTTATCGCTGAGTCAACTGATTTAATTTGCTTTATAATTATTTTCTTTGTCATAGATTTAAACTTATAGATTAAATATATGGTTAGACTTATTAGAGTAATTATAAAATAAAAATGATTTGTTTCGTTTGTATATAAGAGATAGGTTCTAGTTTTGTTACGTTATTTGTTACATAAATGTTTTGTGTGTAGTCTGACAATGTGTTTACTATTGATATTTCATTTAACTGAATAGTACAATCGTATATTTTAATTATATTATTTCTTTCTATGAATATTTTATTTTGAACAATTTTGTTTAAGATTTGTTTTTGGTAGGTTCCAAGTTACAATAATGTTGGGTTCTACATAGCTAATTTGATTTGTTTCAAAGGTTTTTGTGTATTTACATTCTGCTGGGATTTGTGTTATAATACCATTTATACATTCATTAATTTCTTGTTTTCTAGATTATTTAACATATGTTTTGTTATTTTGTATGTAATAGGTTTCATGGACATTTTTTGTTAAAGTATTGTTGTTTTGGTCAGGATAGGGTATGATTTTATATAGTGGTGTTTTTGATACGGGTACGTGCGAGATTATAAATATTATGTTCGTATCCGACTTTAACCAAGTAGATGTTTTTATATTTAAAAGTTTTTCTGTGTTTATGTCATTTTGATTTAAAGTGCCAAACAGATATTTATGTATTGTACCTACAAAGTTAATAAGGCCTCTTTTATTTCTTCTTATTATTTTTATGCCATTCATTTCGCGGTTTAATTTCTCGATTAGGTATTGGATGTGTATTAAGTTCTTAAAGGGTTCGGTTTGCTTTAACAAATTGTTATAAGTGAGTTGTATTTTGGTTAAATTTACAGTAAGATAATGATATTCGAAATCAGAAGGTAGGTCCATAGTTCCTGTTTTAAATATAAGATACTAGAGCTGTGCGAAACATCGATGTAGTATCGATACATCGATGTTTCTCCTTTCGTAAAAAACATCGATGTTTTTTCTCCGATGTTCGATGTTTTTGTCAGTTTTTCCATCACTGAGAAAAAAACGCAGTAAAAGCTAAAACGTAATTTTGGGAGTTGTTGGTGTTGGCACGCATGTTTCACTCACCATTCAACATCACTGAGGCTCAAAAACTCTTGAAAAACTAGCTTTCTTCTTTCAACGCACAGAAGTCTCGCCTTTGCGACGAACCACGCCTGCCAACATCAACATCCACATCGCAGACATCCCTTTTTCAATTTTTGGAAAAAAACAAAAGTTTGAAACATAAAACTAATAGAGTTGATTCCATTTTGTCAATTCGTCAATATTTTAATCTAGACAATTTGGAATCGAACTCCAACCCTTTAGATTATTGGAAAGTTGTATTTTACATGTCGATTCCAGTGTTTAAACATGTTTAATAATTAAATTTTATTATTACAGATCTCATCAGATAAAGCATTTCAAGATTGCTGCAAAAATATTTTTGTGTTCCAGCAACTTCGACTGAAAGCGAACGTATGTTCAGTAAGGCTGGAATCATAGTAAGCGAGAAGAAAAGTTCGCTTAAGTTTAAGCATTATTAATCGTATTGTAAATTCCAAGCTGGATAAAAAAAACTTTTTTTTTAATTTTAGTTATATTGTTTTATTTGTTCTAGCACAGCACACTAAACTTTACACTTCCAAGTATCAAAGGCAATTAATTCTATTGAGTGACATTCAATTAAAATGACACCTTTGAAAACATTTTTGGTTGCAGTGAAAACTGGCACCGTTAGCAACCTTTCTTTGCATGTGTTCGACATTGCTTTTGCTTCGCAGTACAACAATTTCACCATGTTGCAAGTCGCTTTATCAAGTTGCATGATACACAACATTGCTGCTAAACACTTAATCATGTGGTGGAATTCACATACATTCAACACATTAAACATGATGAGATTCATATACATTCAACAAAATCACAACAAACTCAACATGATGAAATCCACATACATTCAACACATTCAACATGATGAAATCCACACACATTCAACACTCCTCCTCAAAAGAAATATCGAACACAAAAAAATTAACAAAAAAAAACTTGAACAAAATTATAGTATTTCATTAACATAATCTTTTATCGTGTAATCTGACATAATGTGCTGTGCTTTCTTTCTTTCTTTCTTTTCTTCTTCTGGGGAGTGATTACAATATGGTCCAACATTTGTTGCTTTGGATTGGGGAAACCCAGACAAAACCCAATCAGACCATTCAAAAAAAAAAATACGTAGTACAATTTCAATTAGTACAATAATAAAATGATTATATAGTATACAAAAATAATAAAAGTTATATAATAACGCCTTCAGTCATCATCAGCAACAACAAAATTAAAGCTGGCCATCTTCTCCAGTAAGACCGATTTTATTTCGCAGGCTCAGGAATCTAGCTGGTATTAAAGGTTTAGTCATTAAATCTGCAAGTTGATTCTCTGTGGGAATATACTCAACAACAATTAGTTTATTAGCAATTTGTTCACGTGAGAAGTGATACTTTATGTCCATATGTTTTGAGCGTTTGTGGCATGTTGGGCTGTTGGCTATACTAATACAACCTTGGTTGTCTTCATAAATTTTAATTGCATTATTTATTTCAAATTTTATTCCCTTCAATAATGATCTAAGCCATAAAGCTTCTCTAACTGCTTCGAACAGAGCCATGTACTCAGCTTCGGTAGATGAAACTGCTACAGAGTTTTGTTTCTTACTATTCCAGCAAATCAAATTTGAGTCAAACATATTAAATACATATCCTGTAGTACTTCTTCTATCAACTTCGCTCCCTGCCCAATCTGAGTCAGCATAACCAACAATAATATTTTCAAAACTCGATCTTTTAACATAAGTTAACTTTAAATCAATGGTACCCTTAAGAACTCGTTTAAGGCATTGCCATAGTTCTTTATTATTTCTGTTGGTATATCTGCTCAAAATGCCCATTGATATGCACAAATCAGGGCGCGTACATAACATGATGTACATTAGGCAACCTATTAAACTTCGAGAAGGACTTTCATATTCCTCCTCTGAATTCAGTGCTTCATAATCACGTTTATTTGCGAGCGGCGTACTAACAGGCTTGCACTCATGCATATTAAATTTCTTTAATACGTTCTTTATGTAAGCAGACTGACTTAGGCTTAAACTGCTTGCACTTCTGTCAATTTTAATTCCAAAAAAGAATTTTATATCCATTAAGTCTATCATATTAAATTTTCTCATTAAGTATGACTTAAATTTGGACATAGTTTCAATATTTTCTGTTGCTATGACAACATCATCTACATAAAGTAGTACATAAATATTTTTCGAAATATTTCCATTGTCATAAATATAAATGCAACGATCAAGTTCTGAGCTTATAAAACCAATTTCTTTCAGTGCTCCTTCAAAAACCTCAAACCAACATCTAGCTGCCTGTTTCAGCCCATACAGAGCTTTATTTAATTTACATACTTTATCATCTCCATATGATAGACCTTGAGGAACATGCATAAGACTTTCCTCCTTTAATTCACCATTCAAAAAGGCCGTTTTCACATCAATCTGGTGAACTTGTAAATTAAATTAGTTTGAAAGAGCTAAAATGAGCCTTAAACTTGAAATCCGTGCGACAGGGGCAAAAGTTTCCTCATAATCTAGCATATACTCTTGCGTAAAACCACGAGCTACTAGTCTCGCTTTATATTTGGTTGGATTTCCGAACTCATCATGCTTGATTGAGAATACCCACTTACTGTCGACTAAATTCTTATTTTCAGGTTTGTTTACTATGTCCCATGTATTGTTTTCATTATGCGAATCTAATTCTTCTTTTATAGCTAGTTCCCACTTTACCTTATCATCTCTATCTTTAATTTCATCATACATTATAGGAATATTATTGTTAATGTTCTGTGCACTCATCAGACACCTGTTAAGGAATCTATATGACCTGAAAGGTTTATTCTTTAGCCTTTCACTTTGTCTGATATCGGTCTGGACTTTACCAGTGTTATTACCAACATGATTATCAGCAAGTTTATCCGTACTCTCATTCCGGATACCATCATCTAAAGCAACATCCTTACTCTCGTTCAGGATATACCCTTCCAAATTCTTATTGGAAGTACTTGAATCTTCACCATCCTTACTCTCATTAAGGACACTGCATTTACCCTGGACATTATTTTCATTATGGAGCCCACATGCACCTGGTGACTTACTATCATTCAGAACACCACATTGACCCTGGGCCTTACTCTCTTTCAGGACCCCAGACTCAGCCTTACTTGAAGCATTAGACTGGTCAATATTCTCACATTCCTTAAGAATGTCAGACTGGTCAATATTAACACATTCCTGACTTTTTTCAGAATGTCAAACTGGTCATGATTCAAATTTGTCTCATCAACTATTATATCTCTTGCAACTAAAAACTTTTTTGCTTGCAAGTCCCATAGTCGATAACCATTGGGTTCATACCCAATCAACACTGCTTTAGATGATTTTTCGTCAAATTTCCTTTTCCTCAGTTTCTGATGCACATATACAACTGAACCAAATACCTTCAAATGTCTTAAACTGGGTGTGCGACTATGCCAAATTTCATAAGGAGTTTTATTACTTTCTAGTGCTCTACTAGGAATTCGATCCACCAAATAAGTTGCTGTTAAAATTGCTTCACCCCAAAAATTCTTTTCTAAGTCTGATCCTCGTAGCATAGATCGTGCCTTCTCAGTTAATGTTCCTATCATGCGTTCGGCAAAGCCATTCTGCTAGGGGTATGCGGCACTGTTAAATGATAACTTATTCCTTTGTCTACACAAAATTGTTTCATTTCATTTGACAAATACTCCCTTCCGTTATCTATATATAAGTTGACAACTCTCAAGCTAAAGTGACATTCACTTTTTGCAATAAAGTCCTTAAAGATAGAAAATACATCTGATTTGTAGCTCAGCAAATACGTAACACAATAGTGCGTGTATTGGTCAATAAAGACCACATAATAATTTTTACCATCCACTGTAGACGGAGTTATTGGCCCACAAACATCAGAATGTACAACAAACAAAGGTCTTTTGATGTATTACTTGATTTCTAAAAACTTGCCTTTACTTATGTGGCCCAACCTTTTATGCCACAAACGATATTCTTTATTACTCTTAATTACTTTGTTTAATGCAAACGCATTATGCAATGAGTAAAATTTTATAATTGGAACATTGTACTCACATGTTTCATTAAGAATGACTATACCATCTTTTGTAGCTCTTACACCTCCTGGATAAAACTCAATAGTTACTCCAGAGTCCTGCATTCTCTCAGATAAAAGGTTGTGCGGAATTTCTCTGCAAAACAGAACATCCTCCATTGTGACCATCGCCTGGCAGTTTCTACGAAATTTCACAATGCCTTTCGCTGTGGCATACACAAATGCACCATTCTTTGCCACTGCAATTCCAATTGGAGATTCTAGATCGATGTATTCAGTAAACACATTCTTGTCATTTATAACATGGTCACATGCTCCTGAATCCAGTATAAATGGCTTATCATTCGCTGCATCATAAATGCAAAACCTTGGTGACGAACAACTGCTGCGGTTTGGGCCTGCTTCTCTGCATCACTATTTTTATTATTTAACACAAACCTTTTAAACTTAAAACAGTCTTTCTTGAAATGGCCATTCTTGCCACAGTAAAAACATTTTATTAACTTTGATTTTGCTTTATTATTATGACGAAATTTATTGTTCATTTTATTTTAATATTTATTCGTCTTATTCTTGAACGACTGATTTCCACTTATAACATTTAAAACTTTCGCGCTGGTGTCTTTGCTGGCATTTTTAATTTTAATTTCTTGATCAAGCAGGCGGTATTTTACAAAAGTCAAGGTTGTATTATCGTCGGACAACGTTTCAATGGCAGTAACTACTCCATCATAACAAGGTGTCAATGTCATCAATAAATGACTTATTTTGTCCACCTCCTCAACCTTAGCTCCTGCTGATATTAACTCGCATATCAAGTCGTCGAACAATTTAAAATGATTTATTAAATCTGTATCACTTTTCAACTTAAGGGACAATAATTGTTTTCGGACGGACAGTTGTATCGCTAAGCTTTTTCGCTCATAAATTGCGTCGAGGTCAGAAAACACTTTCTTTGCAGAACTTTCATGTGGAACGAAACTTAAAAATGAGTCATTTAAATATTCAATTATTATTCCCTTGGCTAGACTATCATTTTTAATCCATGTTTCATCTTTCTCTGCTGGCACTTCACTATCCACTACATTAAGTAAATTATTTTCCAATAATAATGCCCGAACTCTAAACTTCCAAATTGTATATTTTTCCCCATCAAAGGGTTTAATATTTCTTTTAATTTTATCCATTGTGCCTGGGCCCATAACCTATTGTAAAAGCTGGATAAAAAAACTTTTTATTTAATTTTAGTTATATTGTTTTATTTGTTCTAGCACAGCACACTAAACTTTACACTTCCAAGTATCAAAGGCAATTAATTCTATTGAGTGACATTCAATTAAAATGACACCTTTGAAAACATTTTTGGTTGCAGTGAAAACTGGCACCGTTAGCAACCTTTCTTTGCATGTGTTCGACATTGCTTTTGCTTCGCAGTACAACAATTTCACCATGTTGCAAGTCGCTTTATCAAGTTGCATGATACACAACATTGCTGCTAAACATTTAATCATGTGGTGGAATTCACATACATTCAACACATTAAACATGATGAGATTCATATACATTCAACAAAATCACAACAAACTCAACATGATGAAATCCACATACATTCAACATGATGAAATCCACACACATTCAACAAATCGTAATAAGTGGATCTCTGAAAAGCAATGATTGTTTGTTTTATAGTTTTATGTTTGTTTATATATAAAGAATCAAAAAATGTACTATATGACTTCGATGTAGTATTGATACATCGATGTTTTTTCCTGAAAAACATCGAAACATCGATGTGGTTAAACATCGATGTTTCAACAGCTCTATAAGATACCCATTGGGTGCTTTGATGGGATTAATTTCTATACTTTGATTATGCGTTGAGGATGCCATTGATAAGAGTAGAAGTAGTAGTATTGGAATGTCTGAAATTAATTAGTATATTTGCTTTGGTGAGTTTTCTTTTTTTTCTTGAATTTTGATTTGTAGTGGGTGGTTTGTCTTCCTCTATTCGTTTCTATATAGTGTTTATCGCCAATTTGGGTTATTTCCCCTGTTTTTTTAAATGGTGTAGTTGTTTTGCTTTTAACTAAAGGTGCAATTTTATATTTTGTATTTATTTCGTAGTTGTTTCTTTTTTTATTTAAGTTTTCGATTTGATTTTTCTTATTAGCTTGAGTATTGTAAAGGGGTGTACCTACATAAATGAAAATGTCTGCTGGTGTTCTATTTGTTGTCAAATGTTTAATTTTGTGATTATATGTATAAAGAATAGTTTCAAACTTTGTTTGTTTATCGTCTATGCTGGATTCTGCATTAATGATTCTTAATTTTTCATTCACGGTTCTATGAAATCTTTCTATGTCAGAAATACCGTTTTTACTTGTTGTTATATTTATTTTAACGTTTTCAGATTTTAAAAAATTTTGGAGCTTCGAGCCAATCTCGACTTTGGATTTCAACTAAAGAGGCAAATTTGGAATATACGTCTATGCATGATAAGAATTGTAGATTGTCAACTAGATAGAAATCCATTACGTATTTTTCTCTAGCATTAAATATTTCTGGAGTGATTTCGAAAGCCAGTTTAGTATTTCTATTTTCTGATTTGGATAGGTTGCAAATATCGCATTCATTAATTAGATTTTGAATTAATTTTTGGTAATCTGGATAGTAATATTTTCCTCTGAACCAATTTATTTGGAGTTTTTTGTAATCTATTCCGCATCTTAACTGGAAAAAGAAGTGGCTTTCGTTAGATAGTCCACTCAGCGGTAGTAAGCTACTCACGATTCACAAAGTGGGCCCGGCGTGGTCAATCCAAACCAGTTTTCCACTGTTGGCCCAGCGGCTTGGCGTCATCGCAGAGGGGAGAGAGACTCTATCAGTGGGTCCCGCGCTTTACCGTCCCGGTGTGTGTGAGCGCCCCACTCTCTTAAGAAGCCATCAAGAGCAGAGAGATTAGCATCAATTATCTCCAATCTTTACGGGCACTCCTGCCTGTTACCCGGATGAACAGCTGTTAGCAAAGGCGGCCAGATCAGCAAATTTTTCTCTAACTTGCGTAAAGCTCCACAGCAACGTAACAGCAGCAGCTGATCGAGCTAAGCTTTACAGTAAGCTTTCTAACAAGTCAGTAAGCTTAATCCAAAGCTCATCCAGATCTTCACTGAAGCGCAGCATACCGTCAACTCGGGGTTGTATGAAATCAACTTTTGGCCACGCGTCAACATTAACTGGTGTTGGTGTATCCGGCTAGACGATTGCCAACCATTGGCAGGCGTTGGTTCAATTGTCGGAATGGGCGATTTGTTATTAGTTATGTTTGCCTCCGGGGAATTTTATTTTTATTTTTAATCAATCATACAGTTAGTTAATATATTAAAACTAAAACTAATTTTAAAAACTAATTTTAATTTTAATTTCAATTTTAATTATTAACTTTAATTATTTTACAATACCAACACATACACATAGCAACAAACATACCAAAATTGCCACCTCCACATATAATCACATATAAATAATAGCAAACAGAAAATAGCCACTCCAATTCCCTTGCCGTAACCAATTCCTGAGCCAGCTGGAGGGCGACGCTCTCCAGGCGGTTTTCGGCCGGCTCAACTCGTTTCACCGAACTCCGCCTCAGCATCAACACTGGGCTACACCGGAGCCCCCCTCGGCGGATAAGCACCCCCAAATACATAATCGGCGGGCGACATCACCAGAGGGCAATGCAGTGGCAGCGATGCTAAAAAGAGGCAGAGAACCTTCGAACTCTCCAAGCCCAGGTGGAACAGCCCAGTGTGAAAACCAGGAATTTGATACCACATTACTGGCGGCAGCCCCGCAAACTGAGAGTAGATACCAGCAGACGGAACTTCTCTGCACTCCGCAACGTAAGAGTGCACAAACGCAGACGGTAATACCTACTCAACCGTCGCGGGAAGTTAGCAGCAAAAAACTACAGAAGAAGTTGCCAATCAACAGGAACTTGGAGAGCTATCCTGCATGGCAAACAGTCGAGACAAAAAAGAGGCAGCAACAACCGGCACCACGTGCGCCTCAGAGAAGACAGCGACCAGACGCTATACTAGTGCACAGCACTGGCAGCATAACATACAGCGAGATGCTTAGGAAGGTGACGCGTAACAAGGATGAAAATCTAATGGCGCTTGGCGAAAACGTACAGCTGGTCCGCCGTACCGCAAAAGGCGACTTACTCTTACAACTAAAAACAGGACAAACTCTTACAACTCCAAACGTGCCATCCGCTATCTGGGAGTGTGGATTGATACGAGGTTATGCTTTCGAGAGCACCTGGCCTACACCCAAAGAAAGGCAGCGGAGACGAATAGAGCTCTGTCTAGTATTATGCTTAATACTCGTGGCCCAAAGCAAGAGAGGAGGTTACTACTTAGCAGCGTGGTAAAATCCATCGTCATGTACGGTGCTCAGATCTGACCTTTGACCTGACGCAAATTCTCAGCGGCCACGGGTGCTTTAAAAGCTACCTGGCGAGGTTTGGCCACGGGACAAACGCGACTTCCACCAATTGTAATGGTGGACTGGCAGACGACGCAGAGCACGCGTTCTTCATCTGTAGCCGCTTTCAGAGTGAGAGAAGGCGAGTCCAGCAAAAGATCGGCGCGAGGCTTTCCGTCGAAAACCTTGTAGCGAGAATGGTAAATGATGCTGCGACGTGGGACGCGATATGCGGATTTGCGCGCTGGTTAACGGAGGAGCTGCGTAGGCTAGAGAGATTAGGCTAAAGTAAATGCAGCATGCGTCCATATGACGGAATTCCCTATGGGAAGTTCCACAAGGGCCCGCTGTCACTACTTACTACGCCTAACTTTGTAGATATAGTACTTAAATACCTAGATATATTACTATTATACTTAGTTATTAAAACAGTATAACTAAGTATAATAGTAATAGATAACCATATTTATACTTATTTAATTATTAACGTTAATGTATATTTTCTTGGCGAACTATAGGCAGTATATGCTATCAATAGTCAGTAGTCAGTCATTGTGTAATAATAAAAGAATTAAAAAAAAAAAAAAAAAACATACACACATAGTTTTGTAAGCATTAGCTCATTGTGAGTTGAACGTCAAACAATACGGAGGTTTTGATTCCATAAAAAACTAAAATGAAAGTAAATGTATATCAAGAAAAAGGGAAATGTTGCCCTTTCCTCGACCACGGAAACCTAGCCAAGATGGTAACTCGCGCATTGATGAATTTGAATTGCCTTTTTGGGCCAACGCTTATTTGAATTATTAGCCGCTTTTACGACTTGAATTTATATCTAGCTTGATACTCTGCCCTATTTGTGAGGTATATATATACTTATATTATATATTCCTCACAATCTTTTATATAACTCAAGTTATTTGCTTTTCATAAAATGAGGGAGTGGAAGTAGGCATGGCAACAATTTGGAACATACTTGATCTGCGTAAACACAACACGAATACTGACATCAAGTTCGGTTCCTCTAGCTCTTATAGTCTCTGAGATCTTCGTATTCATACAGGCGGATGGACAGATGCACATGTCTCAATCGCCTCGGCTGTTGATGCTGATCAAAATTATATACATCTACTTTTTGGATTCGGAAATGCATCCCTCTGCCTGTTACATACATTTGAGCAACTTGAACATACCCTTTTACCCTGTCAAATGATTTTAAGATATGTACTTGATTTTCATATAACAGGCCATGCTGCCCATCCACCACCTATAAAGGTTTTTTGCCACGCTTTCTTAAAATCGCCCAATTGTGTTCGAAGGTAAAACTAAAAGGCCATGCTGGATACAACACCACCTATAAAGGTTTTTTGCTACACTTTCTTCAAATCGCCCAAATATATTCGAAGGTGAACAATTTTATATGTACTTTTATTCAAGCAAGCAAGACGTGCTCGCCGGCTATGAGTATAACCTATACCAAGTAGGGAAACATTATAATATCAAACTTCTTTAAAATTACTATGAATTGAGACATAAATTCTCCATTCAAGTCTCAGCAGCGAATGTATACTGTCTCGTTCAATCCTACCATGCAATGTCACATTGGTTTTTCAGAACAAATTGTATATTGATATATCTCAGACATTTACTGTTCGATAAATAAAAATGCTATATATTTTATATATCTCCATTTATTTGTTTTTCATAAATTGAGGCAGTGGAAGTAGGCATGGCAACAATTTGAAACAAACTTAATCTGCCTAAACACAACACGAATGCTGACATCAAATTTGGTTGCTCTACCTCTTATAGTCTCTAAGATCTTCGTGTTCATACAGACGGACGGACAGGTCCCAATCGCCTCGGCTGTTGATGCTGATCAAAATTATATACATATACTTTCTGGGGTCGGAACTGCTTCCTTCTGCTTGTTACATACATTTGAGCGACTTAAATATACCCCGTAACCCTGTCAGACAATTTTGAGATAAGTACTAGATTTTCATATAATAAACCATGCTGGATATCACACCACATATAAAGGTTTCTTGCTACGCTTTCTTGAAATCGCCCAAATATGTTCGAAGGTACCACTCAATGATCAATATTATATCTATTTTTATTGAAGCAATAAAGTGGTGCTGTTGTGCAATTGCGATATAAATTCTCCATTCAAGTCTCAGCAGCGAAGTTATACTGTCTCGTTCAATCCTACCATGCAATGTCACATTGGTATTTCAGAACAAATAGTACATTGATATATCTCAGACATTTACTCTTCGGTGTCGATGAATTTTGGTCAGCTGATACCTTTTGACCATTCTATTATGTGTGCTAAATAAAAATGCGATATCTTTAATACAACTCCAGTTATTTTGTTATTTATAAATTGAGGGGGTGGAAGTGGGCATAGCAACAATTTGATACAAACTTGATCTGCGTAAACACTACACGAATGCTGACATCAAATTTCGTTGCTCCAGCTCTTATAGTCTCTGAGATCTCCGTGTTCATACAGACGGACGGACAGATGCACATATCTCAATCGCCTCGGCTGTTGATGCTGATCAAAAATATATACACATACTTTTTTTGGTCGGAAATGGTTCCTTCTTCTTATTAGATACATTTGAGTGACTTAAAAATAACCTTTTACCCTGTCAAACAATTTTGAGATATGTACTTGATTTTCTTATAATAGGCCATGCTGGATATCATACCACCTATAAATTGTTTTTGCCACGGTAACACTCAATAAATAATTTTCATATGTATTTTTTTTGAAGCAAGAAAGTCATGCTTGCCGGCTATGAGTATCACCTGTACCAAGTAGAGGAACTTTATAAAATCAAACTTCTTTAGAATTACTATCAATAGAGACATAAATTCTCCATATAATTCTCTTTCAATCCTACCATGCAATGTCACATTGGAATTTCAGAAAAAATTGTTCATTGTTATATCTCAGACATTTACTATTCGATTTTGACATAATTTGGTCAGCTGATACCTTTTGTACATACTATTATGTGTGCTAAATAAAAATGCGGTTTCTTTAATACAACTATAGTTATTTGTTTTTCTTAAATTGAGGGCGTGGAAGTGGGCATGGAAATAATTTGGAACAAACTTGATCTGCGTAAACTCTACACGAATGCTGACATCAAATTTGGTTGCTCTAGCTCTTATAGTCTCTGAGATCTACGTGTTCATACAGACGGACGGACAGATGCACATGTCTCAATCGCCTCGGCTGTTGATGCTGATCAAGAAGATATACTTTTTATTGTCGGAAAAGCTTCATTCTGCCTGTTACATACATTTGAGTGACTGAAATATACCCTTTTACCCTGTCCAATGATTTTTAGATATGTACTTGATTTTCATATAATAGGCCACGCTGGACTTCCCACCACATATAAAGGTTTTTTGCCACGCTTTCTTTAAATCGCCCAAATATGTTCGAAGGTACCACTCAATGAACAATTTTCATATGTATTTTTTTTAAGCAAGAACGGCTATGAGTATAACCTGTATCAAGAAGAGAAGCTTTATAAAATTAAACTTCTTTAAAATCACTATCAATTGAGACATAAATTCTCCATTCAAGTCTCAGCAGAGAACGTATACCGTCTCGTTCAATCCTACCATGCAATGCCACATTGGTATTTCAAAACAAATTCTACATTGATATGTCTCAGACATTTACTGTTCGAGTTTGACGAAATTTGGTTAGCTCATACCCTTTGACCATACTATTATGTGTGCTAAATAAAAATGGTTTCTTTACTACAACTTTAGTTCTGGACGTTGACGCGTACAATGCGAATTACGTTCAAGTGGTCCAAGCGACACCAGGACAATGCCTGTTACGCGCGAACACTATCAGACAGCATGCAAAAGACGAAATCGCGAGGACAACGGACGACAAGAACTCAAAAGGGTTCATGTAAAGTTTAGTTAGAAGTACAGCGAGTTAGTCTACAAGGTACAGATAGATTAACCAGAGTAAGTAAATTAGGGGAATCTACTTGTCCATTCACAAGCTTGTGTATAAATAAAGTACCCAGCATTACTCTACGGTTAAGTAAGGACGAAAGATTAATAAGAAGAAGTCTATCAGTATACGAGGGTAGTTTAATATTTCTGTCCCAGTTTAAGCCACGAAGCGCAAAAATCAGAAATTGGTTCTGGACAGATTCAATTTTTATTTGGTGTGATTCATATTGAGGAGAAAAAAAAAGGGTTTTAGTTGTGTAAGGATCATCGAATTCCTTCGACCATCGCTTAACAAGCGGAGAACACTCATGGCTTTACTGACCGTAATGGAAATGTGATGAGTGAAACTTAATTTGTGGTCCATGAGTACACCCAAGTCATTCATGTCGTTCAGACGTTTTTACTGAGTATTATTAAGATATTACGTAACTGATTGAAAGTTAGTTCTATGAAATGACATGACATTGCATTTCGAAACGTTCAGATTTAATATGTTAATATCACACCCAGTCTGCAAGTTATTAAGATCTGCTCGGAGCAGAAAGGGAGAGTCTGAGTCTTTAAAACTGAGACAAAGTTTAACATCGTCAGCGTACATAAGGACACGAAAATGAGTAACTACTGAAGGTAGGTCATTTATAAATAGGGTAGAAAGCAACGGTCCAATATGGCTACCATGTGGCACCCCGATGTTACTTTGATGGTTTTCGAAAGAGAGGTTTTAAATAGGATTTTCGTTTCAGTCAAATATTGGGATATCCAACACAGCAAAAGGCTTGGAAGCCCAAGTTTTAGTTTGTACAGAAGCAGTGAATGGTTTACAGAATCAAAGGCCTTACTGAATTCGGTATAAACGACATCACTTTGTAGTGCATTCCTGAATCCATCAATCGCTAAGGAAGTAAACTCTAATAGGTTAGTGGTAGTAAATCCACGTTTCATGAACCCATGTTGGGTAGAAGAATGAATAGAACTACAGAAATGTTGCAATTGGGAAGTTATAATTTTCTCAAAAGCCTTCGGAATAGCGGACAATTTGGAAATACCTCTATAGTTGGAGGCTTCTGATTTATTACCTTACCTGAGTACGCAACCAGGTATCCCATCAGGTCCTGGTGAGTAGACGGGCTCAAATGTTGCAAACAAACTGAGAAGTGAGCTTTCATCGATCACAAGATTAAAGATGCAATTAGACCTATTCAACTGATAGGGATATGAAGAGTTGGCTCAATGCTCCATAGCGGAATAGGTTGTATTGAAAAAATCGACAAACATATCGGCAATGGCCTGCTCGTCGGTTGCTTTATTTTCTTCAAAATTTAAAAAAGACGGGTGCACTGTTACTTTACGTTTGGTATTAACAAAGTTATAAAATCGCTTAGGATCACGGGAAAACTGTAGTTTACAGCGCAAAATGTAATCTATATAACATTGTAATCTATATAACATTGTGCATCGAGCAACTATGTAATGAAAAAAATCTGATGGCTGACCTGATTTTTTGTACCTCTTATAATATCTAGATTTTACATTTTTCAAGTTAGATAATTCCCGTGTAAACCATGGTGGCTTGTCAGACACTACATGGGCCACACATGGAACACAGGCATCGAAAAGTGAAAACATAGTATTAAATAAGAAACTAAAAGCAGTATCCATATCTACGCAGGAATACAGATAAGACCAGTCAGTAGCAAGAATTAACTCATTGAGGTTGAAAAAATTAGCTTTTCGAAAACAACGGATACGAGGCGCCGACTTGGTACCTGCAATTAGTGACCTAACAGGAAGGTCAATAGTTAAGTCCAAGATAGGATGAAAATTATCTTCGGGGATGACTAGGAGATTAATCCTCGAAACAACGCAGTCGGAAGACTGTAACACAAATATAAGATCTAATGACCTACCGATTAAGTTACGGACTGGATTTACTTGGGTTAAAGATAGCTCGACGAGACCATCGACAAAGCAATGTGACGGGGAGGGCAACAACAAGGAAGACCCATCTGATGGAAACCATGAGATGTCGGGAAGATTAAAATCACCAAGAACAATTATTAAGTCTACATCGGAAAGTTGCGAAGAGACAAAGCGAACAGGTTGCGTAAACCAACGAGTCAGATTTTGGTGAAATATACGAACAAGTTATGTAGACGGAATACTTCTTTAAAGTAATTTTGACACTGACAAATTCGATGTCAGGAGCTGCAGAAGGGTGAACTAATTAAGAGGAGAGGGCAGAGTTAACAGCAATTAAAACTCCGCCACCATTTTTGGATGTTCTATCGCATCTATAAGTTGGAAAAATTGTGGGAAAAACAGAAGCATCAGATATGTCAGGCCTTAACCACGTTTCTGTAAATACCAGAATATGAAAATCAAATAATAGACTGTCTACATAAAGTTTTGAAAGTTTAGATTTTACTCGTCTAACATTCTGGTAGGCCAGAATAAGGGACGAAATTAGTTTTTTGACGTGCCAGGTACTGACGAGTCAGAAGATAGATGAAGATTGTTTGGTGCTATAGGAAGACGAATCGGAGGCCGATTTTTCTTTTTCGTTGTATACTCCTTTATAATTAAATGTTCAGGCCAAAAATCTTTACGACAAATTTGGTCAAAAAGATTTGGCGGAACACTGATTTTAAATGACGAAATATCACGAGAATATGAAAATTTAAATTTTTCCACCGCGATGTTTGGCACTAAAATTTTTGCCCGGATATGGGCTAAGACATCATCTGATGTCGTATTGGGAGCTAATCCGCGGAGACGGATGACGCTTTACGTGCTCCTCTAGTTACAACTTTATTGGGAATATCCCTTCAAGAGGGTATTCGCCCGGACACATCGGGCGACAACAAACACAAAACGAAACAACAACACAACTGTGTACAAAGAGCGCGAGTGCAAGCGAGAGAATTACCGCAAAAAAGAAAATCAAAGTATATATATGCAGACACAAAAACAAAACTGTAAGTTTTGTTATTGGGTAAAGCACAAATTAAAATATAACTTAATAAGCACTGTGACAAAGCACTTTTCAAAGCTTCGCCCCAATAAAGGGGATATATATATATTCATTTCTTTTTTATCATTTCTAGTTTAATTAGTATTAAGTTAATGAAGTCCTATGAATTAATTATAAGTTTATACTCTGACTTTTTCTCTGACTTGTTGTTAGTATTTTTATTTGTCGAACTAGTTCCCCAGCAGAGCATCTCGAAATCAGACCACCGCCAATACACACACACATACATACACATACATCGGGCCACCAAAGATTTGAAACAAGCAATGCAACGGGACTTGCCCAAAAGTCGCCAGTTGCTACTGCGCAGTTTCTATTGCCTCTTATATACATATATACGCAATTCACGCCATATATATATGTATTTTTCTATGCATACATATATACAATAACGTTTACTTACTGATGTACGTTCATCAAAATAAAGTAAACCGAGTTTTAAGTAAATTGAATTTTATCTATGACTGTATAGTCGCTTGGTTACTTAAAAACTAAAAGTACAGAGTTTTTATATACTTTGGAGTTTGGTAAAGTATATAAGAGTGTTAGTATATAAGTGCAATATGATCTGAGCATTTTGGGACTCTAAATATTAAAGTATATAAGAGTGTTAGTATATAAGTGCATTATGATCTGAGCATTTTGTTTATGGTATATAAGTGCAATATGATCTGAGCATGGTTCTTAAAAATGCTGGATCAGCAATTCGTGGGTCTAGGATACAAGTCGTTTGAAGTTAATTCTATAACGTCACTCTTCCCTTCTTTATTTTCGAGTGCGTCCTCGTGCTATTTAACTTTATTATTGTTTTTTACTTGAAAAAATATGTTTCTAAAATAAAATTGAATTTTGAATAGAGCATAAATTATTATCAGAAAAATGATTACGGTTAGTATTGAATATGTTATTATTTTAAATTGATTGCTTTCTTGTTGTCCAACCCAGATTGCATTTTTCGTTTCAATGTTTGATAATAAAGTAATTTTGCTTATATTATTTTCCAAAAATAGTGGGTATGTATAGTCTGAAAATGAATTTGATACAGATAATTGGTTTATTTCTAAAGTACAATTATTAATTTTGATGATTTGATTGCCTTCAATTTTTGCTTCGAATTGCTCAATTTCTGCCTTAATGTAAAAACAATTAGTTGGTAAATTTTTTATTATGCCTGTGATACATTGATCTGTTATAATTTTTTATCAGTGTTAAAAATAGTATCCCGAACTTGATAGAATTCATCTTCTAAATCATATTTAAGCCAATTTTTATTTTGGTCGGGGTATCTAATGATTTTAAATTTTGGGTATGAATTAATTTCCCTTGGAATGTGTGATAATATGTAAATTTCTTTTGTATTTTTATTTAATCAGTCTGATGTTTTTATATTTAGTAATATTCTCGCGTCAATATTTTTTATCTCATCATAACTCAAAAGTTTCGGGTTAAATATACCTAGTCGGGTTAATTGCAATGCAAGTTCAATGTTTTCGACGTATGTGGTGAGGTATTCAATATTATTATTGAATTCTGAAACTTCCGTGTTAAAATAAGTTCGGTTTATGATTTCATTCAGTTTTCCAATACGTGATTTAATTCTTTTTTTTTTTGATTTCATTCAGTTTTCCAATACGTGATTTAATTCTTTTGTTTTTATTATTTCGGTACTCAATGTGTTAAGTTTTGATTCTAATTCTACCTTGTCATTTTCATCTAATGTTCCAAATAACTAGAAGGATGGGCTAACTTCGGCCACGCCGAAGTTCGGATACCTTTGCAAACTGTTGTTTTCAATTACATATAAATTACCAGAATTATAAGAAAGTATATAAAACTAATCATGCCCGTGGCTCCAAGAAAAAAAACTTACGAGTAAAAAAAATTTTTTTTTTTTTTTGGTCCGATTGTTCCTATAGGAGCTATATCATATAGTCGGCCGATTCAGTTAAAACTCAACAGACACATTTTTATATATACTAAACTTACATATACCGAATTTCGAGTGAATCGCTGTTAAAATAACCAAGATTTTCATCTAAAACCAATTTTTTGGCCGATCGTTCCTATGGGAGCTATATGATATAGTGCGTCGATTCTGATTAAACTTTTTAGATATGTTAAAAAGTATATAAAACTTACAAATACCAAATTTAGTGATAATCGCTTTTAAAACAACAAAGTTATTGCTCGAAATCCATATTCATGACCGATCGTTCCTATGGGAGATATATGATATAGTCAACCGATTTTAATAAAACTTGGTGGATATGTTAAGAAGTATATAAAACTCACAAATACCGGCTTTCGTAATATTTCGTTGGAAAACAACAAAGTTATTGAGGTTAAAGCTTATTCACGACCGATCGTTCCTATTAGAGCTATATGATATAGTCATCCGATCGGGATGATTCCGAGATATACAATGCCTGCAGCAAAAAGAAGCCTAGGTGCAAAATTTCAGCTCTGTAGCTCTAAGGGTCTCGGAGGAGATTGCGTTGATCCAGACAGACGGACAGACGGACAGACAGACAGACGGACAGACGGACAGACGGACATGGCTATATCAACTCAGCTAATCGTGCTGATCAAGAATATATATACTTTATATAGTCGGAGATGCTTCCTTTTATGCGTTGCAAACTTCTGACCAAAATTAATATACCTTTTTTGCAAAGGTATAAAAATTTATAAGCATTGCCTACTATGTTAAAAAGGCCCGCTTAGATTTTCCTACAAAATACAATCCTTTCATCTGATTTTCTAAATTTTTCATTAAATACGGTGTGTTATAATCATTATTTTTAAGGTGTTGCGCTTTTAATTTATCAAAAGTTGTTTCAATTTGTGTACAATTTATAGCAAATGAGTGTATGTCAAATTCGGCATATTCTTCGACTTCTCCTGTTTTAAATAGAATGTATCCCTGATTTGTATTAATTGGTGCGATTTCAATTTTCTTCGCTTGTATGGCGGTCAAAGCAATTAGTCCAATGAAGATTCCGAAGAGTCCTGTAAGGTGTGAGATTTAGTATATTTTAATTTTTTATAATCACTATAGTGTCTTTGGAAGATTCAGCCTCTTTTCTTATTCTGATAGTGCTTATTATCAAATCTCTTAGTATCTGCAAGTTCTTCGTATGGCAAATCTGTTTTCTTATTCATCTTTTTTTTGTGGAAATTTGGGTTTACCTCTAAAGTTGTTTATCTTTTCTTGTTAAGTTTATTATTCTATCCTCTTTTATTTTTTGAGTGTTTATTTCTATTTCCCTATTATATAGAAAAACTTCTGCAGGTGTTTTACCTGTGGTATCATGGGTCGTCTTATGGTTGTAATTATATACTGCCAACTCAATGTAGTTATTCGCATCTAAAGTTCTGATAGATGCTTGTAAAAGCATGTATTCTTTCGATATTTGTATATCAAATGTCTTCAACCAATCCTGAAGATTTTTGTTGACAAGCCACGGGTCTTGATCAAGTTTGACAATTTTTGGAGGTCCTATTGAGTCAAAAATTTGTAACAGGGCACGTTTCGATTCTATCCATGTTCTATCGCGGGTTTTAATAACTTTAACAAGTTTTGAGTGTAGGTCTATGCATGTTAGGTACCAATCTCCTGAATATTCCCAATAGTCTATGACATATTTATCTCTGATTTTTGTGCACTCGGGTGTTACCTCAAATGGTCTGTCTGTTCGCTGATGTGTTTGGCTGTGCTACAAATGGTGCACTGATTTATAATATTTCGAATTTCTGATGCAAATTTAGGGGAAAAAAATTTTTTTGTAAATGTTAAAATTGTTTTGTTATTTCCATTATGGATCTATCTGGTCGTGGTGGATATCACTCACAATGCTGCTAAAATCGGCAAAATAATTGATGTTTTTTAAATTTTTCGCACATTTAAGTACTGTAGTTCCTCTTTTGGGGGCAATAAGTGAAACGTAAACTCTCTGTAAGAGAGCAAAGTCAGTTTCGCGTTCTATTAAAATTGCTGTAGTCTTTCCACAGAAATATTTTTTAGTAATGTGAGTGGCAAGCTCTGTTGTCATAACACTATAATTTATTGTATGAATGGTTTTGTTAAAATATTGTTCTGAATTGTATGAATGGTTTTGTTAAAATATTGTTCTGAAGTTTTAAGATCTTTGTTTGCTTTGATAAAAATAATTTGGTTTTTAAAATTATTGATTGGTTTCTCTGAAATTAAGAGTCCATGATTTTCATTTTGCACTGTGGCAAGTGGCCAGACAAGACAATGTTCACCCAAGATGTCTTTCAACACTTCATTCATAAGTCTTTAAAAAGTTGCAGGTGCATTTTTTAGACCAAATGGCATTCCTGTAAATTCATAGAGACCTGTTTTGGTTCTGAACGCTGTTTTCTTGATGGAGTTTTCTTCCATCGGAATTTAATGAAAACCTTTTGCTAGGTCTAAGGTTGTAAAGTACTGACATCTACCTAGTTTGTCTAGCAATTCATCGATATTTGGCATGGGAAACCTATCTGATATGGTTACCTCATTCAAATTTCGATAGTCAATGACTACACGAAATTGTTTTTTTCCTGTTTCATCCTCCTTTTTTGGTATCACCCCTATCGGGCTGCAATATGAGGAATTGGATTTTCGAATTATGCCTTGATTAAGCATTTCTTCAATTTGTTTATTTACTTCTTTCTCATGAATTTGAGGGTAAGGTATTGGTTTTTTATAAACGGGCTCTTCTGTTGTTGTTTTTATGGTGTGATATATTTTATGTGTACGTTTAAGAATTTTGGTCTCCTTAAATTTGAGCGATTCAAATTCTTTTATTGTTGCATGTAAGCATTTTTTTTCCTCTAAATTAAGGTGAGAATCTCGAATATCATTACAAGTAATAAGTTCTTCAAAATCGCTAACCTCGTCGGCTTTTGCTAACATTAAAATTTCTTCGTAAGTGTCCGGTACAATATGTATCATTTTAAACGTAATATCGTTTAAAGTCACCGTCTCAGACTCGTAACCAATTTTCGCTCGACTCGCCTTAAGTACGGGACCACCTATTAATAGATCATACCGTTCAGAAAAATTGTAAATGTGAAAGGGATGAAAATCAAAAAGTTCGATCACCTTCCACAGAATATGTTCATTTAGGGTTTTACGGCCTTTTATAGTTTGTATTTGAATTGTCTTGCCTGTGAAAATTTTATGACCTAAATTGGTCTTTATTAAATTTACACTACTGCTTGAGTCAATAAGACAGTTGTAAATTTTTCCCTCAATTTTGATTTTAATGACTACTGTTTGGGTTTGTCGTTCGAGTCTACTTGATAAAAACCCGAATCTTCATTTGAAAAATTTTCAGTAATGTCCATCGGCACGTTGGATTGTTTTGAGTGACCGCTAACATTTTCTATCTGTCTGTTTGAATCAAATTGGTTTTGTCGCGAGTTTTGAGTACGCTTATAGGGTTGTTGATATTGTCTGTTATTATTATAACTACCCTGATTCTGTTTGGTTTGTGAAGAATGTGGTTTTTCATAATGTGTATTATTGTTATAGCTATTCTGATTTTGGTATATTTGTGAAGAATGTGTTTTTTCATGGTATGTATTATTGTTAGAATAATTTTGATTAAAATTCTTATTGGAGACGTTTCGGTTAGTATTGTAATTACGTTGGTAATTAGTGTTAGTGGGTAAATAAAGTGCATTTGAAATTTGATTTCTGAAACTTTTTGAGTTATTTTGAGGCTTTAATCTGTATTCAAAATCATAAATTTCTTTTTCTATGGCTGCTTGTCGCAGACCTGATATTGTGCTGGTGACATCATTTTTCATTGTTAATTGTAATTCAAATGGAACTTGTTCCGAAATAACTTGCTGAATGGCTCTATCCATTAGCTGAGTGTACATTGATGTATTAGATTCGTCATTTTCAAGAGTTAATTTGTCAATAATATCATATGATAATAAAGTTAAATAATCCACTAGCTTACGAATTGATCCTCTGTATTCGGCCTTTGAGATGCGGTTCACCGAGTCCAATTTTTGAAATTGTTGATGAGTAGTGTTTTGAGTTCCACCCAGGTTAGAGGTTGATACCTCATAATTAGGAGGTGGGCATTTCCCGAAGTTAGCTGCTTAATGTTTTGGAAAATTCTGGTCTGCTGCTCCGAGTTCATCGTTGGGTACGCCGATAAAAGATGTTCAATTTGGTTTAAAAATTGGGCCAGCTTTCCTTCGCCGTTAAATCGCTCGATGGAATTTAGGGAATATAACAAATCCCGTAATCAGGTGATAGGGATACAACGCCTTGCTGTTCGTTCGGCATGATGAAGAATTTTTTTTTTTGTTGTTTTTTTGTTGATTTTTATATGTTTTTATATTGTTCCGCACTAAATATGTTATGAGTCACTTTGCATATATTTATTTATATTTGTGTTGTATTGTAATATTTTTTTTTTTTTTTTTAAATTGTGACTTCGCATTTGCACACACAATTTATATTTTCCAATGTATAAGGATTGCAGGGATCAAAAGATTTGCAATGCCCGGACATATACACTGTTCCTAGTGATTTTAATTCACTACCTAGTATTTCTATTGTCCAAAGGATCAATATTTAATCGAAATACTAGATTAAACCCTTAAGAGCGATGGGTTTGTTTTCGCGGATAATTATCAGAGGTAACTTTAACACAGTTACTTATAAATTATTCTACCGACTGCGCCAATAACGTTTACTTACTGATGTACGTTCATCAAAATAAAGTAAACCGAGTTTTAAGTAAATTGAATTTTATTTATGACCGTATAGTCGCTTGGTTACTTAACTAAAAGTACAGAGTTTGGTCTCGCATTTTGAGACTCTAAATATTAAAGTATATAAGAGTGTTAGTATATAAGTGCAATATGATCTGAGCATTTTGGGACTCTAAATATTAAAGTATATAAGAGTGTTAGTATATAAGTGCATTATGATGTGAGCATTTTGTTTATGGTATATAAGTGCAATATGATCTGAGCATGGTTCTTAAAAATGCTTGATCAGCAATTCGTGGGTCTAGGATACAAGTCGTAGATAGGTTTGGCGTTTGAAGTTAATTCTATAATGTCACTATACGCATGTCACGCCATATATATGTATATGTATGTAGCAATAGGAATTGGAACGGGACTTGCGAATGAAGACGACAGAGTTATTGCGAAGTTTCTTTTGTTCTAGAAACTTCTAGACGCCTAAGCTACGCATGTTTTTCGGCGACTGCATCGATCGCGTCATCGCCAAAATGCGTTGGCAAGTTTTGATTGGTCGCTGCCGGCGTCAGCGACAAAATCAAAGGACAAGGGCTGTCGAAAATTAAATCGACAGATTAGTTGAGCTAGGAGGACCGAGATCAAGATAAGTTGGAAGCAAAAGTAAAGTGCGTGAATATAAATATATAAAGTGAAAACAGTGCCTCAGGATATAACTACGACCAGGATACCGCAGGAAGTATTAATCATCAACTACAAGGAGTAGACCACGCAGAGTTACGAAGGAATTTAGCAGACTATTAAGTTAAACAACCATCCCAGATACAAAGTTAACAAGCGTGTGTGTAAAGCGGGTGAGTCTAACCAGTGGCCAACAGGGCTACCCCCATAGCAAGTTTATCAGGTCAAAGTGTGGTAAAGAAAATAGCAGGTTAGGTCAGAGTGACATTAATAAAATTTATAATGTTTGACACCGAATCGCAAAAACCAGTCCTAATCATTTTATCCTCAGCGTTACATCCTGTCACTTTAGTTCCCTCTATATATTAATATTTACGTACTGTACGTGCATGTAGTGTATGTTTCGTAGTATATGTCGCGATTCGAGATAATTCCCATTTTATTTAAGCCAATGTCCGGGTAACACCCTAGTTTACTTAAATAATGGGAATTATCCAATAGGTCGCAACTGGTTAATTCAAACAGGCCAAGGTCCGGGTGACACCCTACTTGACTGGGCTAATCCCAATGTGTTTGTTTCTCAAGTCGATGTCCGGGTGACACCCTAGTCGGCTTGATACTCTTCCATTTTGTTCGTTAATAATTTAGTAGAAGTCGATCACTCTCCCTACTCCCTACCCCTTTTCCCTCCTCTGTTAGACATAATTAACATGACCAACGATTAGAGCAAGCCAACTATGAATATGGATATGCTCCCTTTTCTCAGTCATCAAGTCCGGGTTTCTTACATAAATTTTCTGTGTAGGAAAGGCCCTGGGGAGACTGAGAGTTGTACCCCGGCCTGGAAAAACTTCCTTACAGATGGCGCCCGAGCAGGGACCCGAGACTTGATTGACATATTATTTTTTATATACATTTTTATATATAAATAATTTCTATTGTAAAGGATTTCATCTGTGTGGAATAAATACCCACCATAACCCAAATCATGCTAACATATATGCCTAACAAAATTCCCTTCAGCAATATAAAAGAAATTTTTGAAATAAATTAATTTTTCTTATTGTATTTTAATATATGCATGCTGGCAAATCACAGAGTATCCCAAGTGCACCATAAGTCAATTACATTGTTCACATACCCCGCATGAAAGCCCCGCCACCAAGAATTCAATTTAAAAGTCAACGATAGATCTGTCTATTCACCGACATAGCTAAGTCACCCAGCAGAGTCAAGATAGAGTAATCAGTAAAATCAACGACAGAAAATTAGTTTTAAGCAAGCCAGCGATAGAACTAGGTACAAAATCATCGTCATAGCTAACATACTCAGCAGAGTCACGGTAGAGTACTTAGTATAATCAACCCCAGGAATTTAGTTGTAAGTGAGTCAACGATAGAACTAAATACAAAATCATTGACATAGCTTATAGACCCAGCCGAGTCGTGATCAAATAGACAGCAGAATCATTAACAGACAATTCGTTCAGCAAGCACAGTTAGAATTTAAAAATTGCAGGCAAGTCAAAGAGAAACAGAAAAAACGCGACAGCGAAGCCCCGTTTCGAATTCATGCGATGGTACAGTCACAGCAAAGTATCATAGAAAAACCAAAATTCATACACCGTACATAGCAACCAAAGCATTTTTTTTTGTCTCCTTCTCCCACACTGAATTTCTTTGATGAGGAACAGAAGGGGGGGTCGCCTGCTTGGTTTCTATTGGTCGACTTCGCATCGCTACACACATTGCCAATGTACAAAGCATAGCAGTAACGACGAACAATAAAATAAAAAAAACTGCAATTAATAAGTATAAGAATAATTGCAGCTTCTGGTACAAGCAGAGCAACTTCTATTTGGAGCAGATGAAAGTACAGGAGTCACCAGGAAGACGTCAACCAGAACAGTCGATCCTACTCCCGTCAAGGATTCATCAAGCAGACTTCAACGCAGGCAGTCCAAGGATACACAAGAGTCCTTAAATAAAATCAACAGTGAACAACAAGGATCAAAGTCAACAAGCAACCAACGATATTCATCGCCAACCAGAATCAACAAGGATATCCAAAGTCAATCAAGGATCAACCAACGATATTCAAAGTCAACCAGGACCAACCAACGATATTCATCGCCAACCAGGATTAACCACCGATATCATAGTCAACCAGGATTAACTAACGATACGCAAAGTCAACCAGGATTAATCAACGATACACAAAGTCAACCAGGATCAATCAACGATATAACAAACCAACCGAGAATACTTAGTCATCAGTCCTCAAGGACTAATCAAGGACCCCCGAGTCAAGAAACCTACCCATAGTCAACAATTTATCAAGGATACACAGGATAATTAGCCCGTGGCAATATTTATAATTTGTTAAAATTAAACACCGCCTGTTTAATGAATTATTCAATTTCAGCAACGTTCTATTTGGATACTCTAGCAACATGGGTGTCAAATGGATCACGTATCGCCGAAAAGCTGAACTAGAAAATTTCTTTACGGAATTTGGATTAACACAAGCCGGCACCGTGGAAGAAATGCGCAGCCGATTTTCCAGTTTTGCCTCCAGAGAAGACCATAAACCAGACGTGCTTGCACGTCTAGCAGAATTAGAAGCCCACTATGGACAGACGGCAACCATCGACAAGAGCCTGGATATTAAACCACGATCACGTTCTGTATCTCCCGCAAGGTGCACAGAGCATGCAATCGAGATCGAGATACCCAGGAATCAGGACATTGAAAGAAGAGCTTCACCAGCACCCGCATGTCTACCACAAGCAACCACAGCAGGCATGTCAACTACTCTACGATCCACGGAAAACCTCAGCCCATCGACCATAGCAGAGAAGGTGTCCAAATGGGGCATTAGCTTCGATAGGACAACCGATCCACTTTATTTTCTGGAAAAATTGGAAACACGTGCAGCCATGTATCGCATCCATACTGAGTCATTACCAAGAATGATGTCAATTATTTTATCCGGCCGAGCCGAAGAATGGTGGAAAACCAGCGGATTACTAGAATCATCCTGGATGAGCTTCAAGCAAGGATTTCTGGAATTTTTCTTGCCACCCCCGATACTTCGATAAACTGGAGGATGCTATTCGAACCAGAAAAAAACGCACAGATGAACCATTTAAACAATATTTGGTCGACCTTCGTCTCATGATGCGAAGAGCCAATTTTAGCGGAGCACAAGAATTGGCACGCATCTATGACAACCTACATCCCGAGTACCAGCTGTACACTCGTCGCAGGGATTTTCAAGATTTAACCGAGCTAACGCGGTTAATTGTCAACTATGAGGTCATACGAAGCCAAAGTTCCACAAGTTTTACAACTTCTTTTAATTCCCAGGTCAATATGTCCTCTGCCTACAACAACCAGGTTCAACAATTCTTAGATGCACCCCAAGCTGAGCCATGCAAGAACAGGATTAACAACAAGTCCACCTATCAGCCTGGGGCTGGACGCCAAGCCAACATATCTAACGTCTACCAACTGGCGGACACACCCGTGGATACTCAACGCGCCTGCAGGAATTGCAGTGAACAGGGACATTACCAACCAATGTACCAACCGACGCAGACTTTTCTGCTGGGAATGCGGAAGAAGAGGCATTCGAACCATCGAATGCTGTAAACTTTCGGGAAACGCCGAGCGCATTTGTTTGAACGGGGATCAAACAAAGGAAGCGCCAAATCATCCCCAAGTATAAGCCGATTTCAATTTGCTGAAGGACGCCTGCTAGCATTAATACAAATCAATGGTCACGAGATAAACGCAATGTTGGACACCTGAACTACAAGAAGCTTCATTAGCCAATCTTTGGCACAACAAGTATCAGCCACCGAAGACTGGAAACAGATACGCGCCGCTATCAACTTAGCCGACGGATCTCGCAAGGAGATCACCCAAGCCATCGAAGCCGACGTGTGGTTAGGAATATCACACACCAAGTTACCATTGTTAATTCAACCAGGCATTATGGACCAGATGATTCTACGCTCTGATTTTCTCCGTGGTATCGGCATAGAGGTGGGCATGGGCCAAAATTTTCAACCCATCCCGACCCAGCCCTTGGACCGAAGAAGAAAATTTTACCCGTACCCGAAAGCTAAAAAATATTTTGTAACCCGAACCCAACCCGCCCGCCCGAAAAAAAAATTACATTTTTTTATAAAGGATTAATAGGTATGAAAAAATCCAAATTTAAATTACATATTTTTGTAAAGAAAAAGTAACATATTGAGATTTGCGCTTGACAATCTTGTGCGCCTTTCATTTAATATTTTCCCCGACGATGAAAAAACTCTCTCGCTTGTGGCAGAGCTTACAGGTATGCATAACATTTGTTTGGCCACCACTTGCAATAATTTCATGTCAGTTGCCTGTTTCCAAAAATCTAAAATTGGCATGTTTGAACGAGTAGTTGTTGCAAAATATTTATCAATTTCTAAATCTATAGGATTTTTGTCAAGTTTCATTTTTTTTGGTTGATTTTTGTCGAAATACTCTTGAAATTCATTATTGCTATTTGGCGAAGTTTTCAATTTTTGAGTCATCATCTGTGTCGCTTGTGATTTCATAAATTTCATTTATCATGCTTTTGACGGTCTCCAAAACATGATTTTTTTTTTTCTTCAGGTAAAAAACTCAATTCTTTGAATGGAGGGTTTAAAAATAATCCAACTAAATGCACTGTAGTTGGCTGAAAATTTATGTATCCAAATTTATTTTCGGGTTTTTCGGGTTGAGCGGTACATAAGTCAACAAAACTAAGTTTAATAACCACAACACTGCCAGTGACCCCCGAAGATACTAAACCAAGTGAACCAGCAATGCATGAATCCCTATCCCCGATCGAAGACCCTAGCTCAACTCAACTTATAGAGGAATTTTTGGCACAAGAGACTTTAAAAGGTGTCACCCACATAGCAGAGCATGTTATTACAATGAAGGACGACCGTCCCTTTAAGCAGAGATATTATTCCCGTAATCCAGCACAGCAGAAGATCATCAATGATACCGTAGACCAATTACTGCTGGAACGCCGCATAGAACCATCGAAAAGCCCACACAGCGCCCCCAACGTATTAGTGGGTAAGAAAACTGGTGACATGCGCATGTGTATAGATTTCAGGCAACTCAATGCCCAATCTATACGAGATGCCTACCCTCTACCCAGGATTAATCATATATTAGAAAAACTTCGGCACGCGAAGTTCATCTGGACATTGGACCTCAAGAGCGGATACTGGCAAATCCCATTGGCCAGATCCAGTCGCGAATGCACAGCTTTCACAGTCCCCGGTCGTGGGCTGTTTTAATGGAAAGTTACGCCATTTGGACTACATTCAGCAGCCGCCACATTTTAACGCGCGAAATGGATCTTTTTGCTTTCGCCTACCTAGACGACATCATCGTTGTAGGCAGCACACTGGAGGAACACATGACGCATCTACGAGAAGTTTTTCGCAGGCTAGGAGAAGCTAACTTGCGTATGAACCAAGCAAAATGCAGGTTCTTCAAGCGCAGGATACAATCCTAGGACATGTTATCAGTGAACAAGGGATTCACACGGATTCTGAAAAGGTAGCCGCAGTGCGCGAGCTATCACCCCCTACCAATGTACGCCAGCTTCGCCGATGCCTGGTATCGCCGCTTTGTTCCAGAATTCTCCAGCGTCGTTCAGCCTAACAATAAATTACTGAAAAAGAATGCCAAGTGGAATTGGGATCGTGAACAACAAGCCGCATTTGAAGAGCTGAAATCTCGACTAACTTCTGCTCCCATATTAGCTTGTCCAGATTTTAATTCCAAGTTCTATTTACAGACCGATGCCAGTGATTATGGATTGGGTGCAGTCTTGACCCAATATCAAGAAGGTACAGAACGAGTAATAGCGTATGCCAGCCGACGACTACTTGCTCCCGAGGAAAACTACTCAGCAACTGAGAAAGAGTGCCTCGCCATCGTCTGGGCAATACGCAAGATGCGCTGCTATTTAGAAGGCTACCGATTCGAAGTTATCACGGATCATCAGGCCCTTAAATGGCTTAACTCCATAGATAATCCAACAGGACGCATCGCTCGTTGGGCCCTCCAACTACAACAATACGAGTTCGACATCCAGTACCGCCGAGAAAAGCTAAACATAGTAGCAGACGCCCTCTCTCGACAGCCATTAGATGTGTTAAACAGCATACAGGATACCCTGCCAAAGTGTACATGGTGGCGTAAAATCAAACGCCAAATCGATGAACAACCTGACCAGTTTCCCGACTATCGATACGAAGGTGATCAACTCTGCCGCAGGAGAGATCACCTCCCAGAAGAAGATGACCCCATTCCATGGAAGCTATGTGTACCAAAGGAAAACCGAGAACGAGTACTACAGGAATGCCACAATGAACCCACAGCAGGGCATTTAGGAATCAGGAAAACAATAATCAGAATAGCCCAGAAATACTATTGGCCTGGATTCTTCCGTGACGTCACACGTCATGTTCGCAGCTGCATACAATGCCAACGATATAAAGTGGATCAAACCAAACCAGCAGGAAAGATGTTCACACGCCAAGTCAAGGAACCATTTAGCATAGTATGCACGGGTTTTATCGGCCCTCTACCCCGGGTGGAGATGGGTGGAGCTCTTCCCCCTGCGTAAAGCTACCACTACTGCATTGGAAAATGCTTTCCGTGAGAGGATCAATGGACGATTCGGAACTCCACGCACTCTCGTCTGCGACAATGGAACGCAGTTTACCAGTAAATCATTCAGAGAACTTTGTCAACGAGCTGGAGTGGAACTTCAGTACACCGCATCGTATACACCCCGTCAGAACCCCACCGAAAGAGCTAATCGAACTATCAAGACGATGATAGCTCAATACCTAGGAGAAGACCAGAGCAATTGGGACCAACTACTTCTCGAATTCACATTAGCTATTAACTCAAGCGTATGTGATTTTACAGGATTCACCCCAGCCTTCCTAGTGTTGGGAAGAGAACCACGTATTCCTGAAGCATTATACGATGAAACTAGTCCTGGTCTAGGAACACCGCCATGGTCACCCGAATCCCGAGCACAACGCATGGCTGACGTATTCAAATTGGCCCAGACCAACATGCAGCAAGCATCATTAGACCAAAGCCGGCACTATAACCTACGACGCCGAGAATGGAGACCAGCCGTTGGCGATCTGGTCTTACTTAGACAACACCATTTGTCTAAAGCAGCAGAAGGCTTTGCAGCCAAACTGGCCCCGAAGTTTGACGGGCCCTACAAAGTAATCAAGTTTATTTCCAGAAACATAGTCCGCCTACAAGAAGCCCACGGAAGACAACGACGCACAGCAAGCATAGAGGACCTCAAACCATTGCAACAAACAGAGGCCCAGCAGACATCCCCATGAATCAGGAGAAGCCCATGGAAGACAACGACGCACAGCAAGCATAGATGACTTCAAACCATTGCAACAAACAGAGGCCCCGCAGACATCCCCATGAATCAGAAGAAGCCAATATATCAGAGATGAGTCAACTCACAGGGGCCACTTGATGGAGAGTGTGCTCTCCCAACGTCCCTGTACCCCTTAGGGGGGATCTCTTCAACGTTATCCGAGGGCGTTCTGCGCCAACAGGCAAGAGTAATCATGAGCAACGTTCGTGGTTAATTTAAGTTAGCATGTAATTTTTTATTTTTAAGATAGGTTTCCCCCTTTGTAAACCACACTGATAGGGTAATAGGGCATCATAGTTAGAGTATTGCAAGTCAGAGTATTTAATATATATTTCTCCACAGCAGCATGGTTACCCCTAGTATTCAGGAGCGCCGATTATCACATATACTGAATGCCAAGCAGAGTTATACCTCAAGCTGAGTTATACAACAAGCAGAGTTATACCACAAGCAGAGTTATACCCC
The DNA here is from genome assembly GCA_018903615.1 of Drosophila neocordata. NCBI lineage: Eukaryota > Metazoa > Arthropoda > Insecta > Diptera > Drosophilidae > Drosophila > Drosophila neocordata. The sequence goes on from JAEIGI010000199.1 coordinate 32,733, forward strand.
AAGCAGAGTTATACCACAAGCAGAGTTTTACCACAGTCAGAGCTACACTACACGCAGAGCTATACAACCCAGAGTTATACTACGCAGAGAGTTATACAACCCGAAGAGCTATACTAATCCACAGAGCACAGGAATTCTACGAGATCGGGACAGAAAAGTCCCACATAAATCTGCAGGACAACTATGCAACGTTCACCCCGGCCTTTTGTCGTCTCACGCACTCCGTAGTAAAGGGGGGGTGTGACGAACTACAATTTTGGGTACTTCGCCACAATGTACATATATATATAATAAGTCCTATGAATTAATTATAAGTTTATACTCTGACTTGTTAGTATTTTTATTAGTCGAACTAGTTCCCCAGCAGAGCATCTCTAAATCAGACCACCGCCAATACACACACACACCCATACACATACATCGGGCCACAACCAAAAAAAAAAAAAAAAAAAAAATACAAAGTACTGCTTAGGAAGCGCATCTGGTCACACACCTGCACTGGTTTGGACCTCTCACCTGCCTTGTTACTGCTACAAAACCACTTTTTTCCTGATTTTCGACTGCCCAGGCTGTGGAGGAGCGGGGGTTGTGGCGTCGGCATCGACCTCAAAATCCTCCTTTTCGCGCCTCTCCCGGATTTCTGTCTGTGTGGGTGCGTAATTAATAAAAAAAATTTTTTCCTTTCTCCGATTAACTCCAGCTCTGGTTGCTGTGAGAATCTTCTTCTTTTTATCGCCACCGGACAGCTGACTGATCCAGTGTTGATCACTGGGTGAAATCATAGGGGGTCCCCCAAGCCCGACAGGTGGCGTCACAGGGGTTCTCACTCTCAGTTTTAAATTCAAATTCAAAAATACTAACCGTTAAAATTCTAAAGGCAGCTAATTTTGAATTTTATTTTGGAGTACCAACACCAATATATGGAGAAATTTGTGGCTTCTATGGACCAATTGCACCGTCTTGATGGCATCGATGCTGACAAATCAGCTGAGGAGGCGATCTTTGGTAGGCGCTCGAGGATCAGAGAGTCGCCAATGGCGCCAACAAAACCAGATAATAGTCCAGAGGAAGCACAACGAGCCTTAAAATGCCCTTTCGATACGGAAATTCCTGAGCTAGATGAATTAGGCAGACTTATACTCGAAATGGCAAACACCTTTAATAGGAAAGAAGATGGAAAGCCCCCGGTGCGCCACATTAACATGAGCATCAAACAGGCTATTGGGCGCATGAAGGAGTTACACGAAATGCTTTCCCTTAAGCTGCTGGCGGGCGACATCCCAAAAACTAAGAAAAATATTAGCAAAGGGACTCAGACCACACCAGAGATTAAGGCTAAAGGTGATTCTAACGCAAAAATCATCGCAGACAGCGTTAACCTGAGCGACACCCCCAAACGGCACAGAGAAGATGAGGCAGCACAGCGCAAAACACCAGCTAAACGGCCACGAAATGGTGCTCATTCGAAGACGTCGTATGCAGCCCAACTAAAACAGCAAATTTTCGACTCTCAACAGAAGTCCGTATCAACAGGGATTTCGCAAGAAACTGAGCCCAAGTGGCAAAAAGTAACAAACACGCGGCAAAAAAAAACAGAGAGAGAGAAAAAAGGCAGAGCGGAAGCCATCCTGATCAAGGCGCAAGAGGGTTACTCCTACGCCCAGATTCTTGGCATGGTTACAAGAAGAGATGACGGAAAACTAAATGGAGTCAGAGACAAAGTCAAGCGATCCAGAAAAACAGCCAAACGGTGGCAATACCCAATTACTCAAAAATGAGATCAGCCAAGTTTTAGGCCAACTGGCCAACGTAAGAGCAGTTGGAGACGAAATTTGGCTTGAAGTGCGAGATCTCGACTGTCTGGCCACTGTCCCAGATGTAGTTGCGGCTATTGAGACTGAATTGGGAACCAAATCCACTCAGGTGAACTTTAAGAGCCTCCGGCCGACGTATGGCGACACGCAGTTGGCTATTCTGAGTATGCCGCGCGAAACTGCACTGATGCTCCTACAAAAAAAGAGCATAAAGATTGGATGGTCAAGTTGCCGCATAAAAGAAAGGCAAGGGCAAAAGAGATGCTACAAATGCCTTAATTTTGGCCACGTAGCAACCGATTGCACTAGTAAAATTGATCGGACTAACTGGTGTCTAAAATGTGGACAAACATGCCACAAAGCCGCCGAGTGCAAAAATGAGCTGAAATGTTTCAATTGCGCAGCGGAAAATCGCACCGATATTAAGCACTACGCAGGCAGTCGAAACTGCCCACTGGTGAATAGAGGCGAAGAACGGAGAAATTAAAGTCAAATATGAAGATACTCCAACTCAACTTAAACCACTGTGCAACGGCGCAAGATATACTGGAGCAAACTGTTAGAGAACTAAATGTTGACATAGCGATTCTGAGCGAGCCCTACAGAAGACGTGTAGGAAATACATGGTTCGGTGACAACGCTGGGAAGGCAGCAATTTGGCTCTGTGGCAGAAATTTACCACCTGCGCAAATGCAGTATGCTCCAAATGGCTTTGTGCGAGTCAAAATCAGCGATACTTGGATATATAGCTGCTACTTGGCACCAAGTTTACATATTCGCGAATTTGAACAGATACTCGATCAACTGGCCACTGATGCAAGAGATAAGAGAAAAATTATAATCGCTGGCGATTTTAATGCCTGGTCGGAGGAATGGGGCAGTAGCCAAACAATCACCAGAGGCCGCGCTCTAATGGAGGCTTTCGCTGCTCTAGACATCGCCGTGCTTAACACTGGATCTGAGCATACTTTTCACAGAGCTGGATACGGTTCTGTAATTGATGTCACATTTGCAAGCCGGCAGTTAATTTTTTCCACCAAATGGGAATTTTGCAAGCGCTATACGGCGAGCGACCACTCTGCCATCATTTGTACTGTAGGCAACTGCACAACTCAAAGACCAGCAGGACAGCAGAGATGTAGGCTGTATAAAATTGATACTCTCAATCCATCCGCCTTTAGGTTGGCCCTCGTTATCCCACCTCTGAGTGGTGACGCGAACAATTATGCCAAGCAAATTTCGGAAGCAGTGGTAGAAGCTTGCGACGCCAGCATGGAGATCAGCAGGAGTCACAGTCGGCGCCAACACTCAGTTTACTGGTGGAATGCGGATATAGCGGAGTTGAGGAGAAAATGCCTGAAGACTAGGAGAAGATATCAAAGAGCACGAGGTAGAGAAATCTTCTCCACGCTTCAGCTGGATTACTCAAAGAGTAGACGTGATCTGAAGAATGCCATAAAAGAGTAAACATAAATGCTTGTGATGCTGCAGAAAACGACATCTGGGGAAAAGCTTTCAAAATGGCAACAAAAAAGCTTAAAGCAAATAAGCCTGCTACCCCAGACGAGGCCGAGATGAAAAATATCGTAGAAACGCTCTTTCCGAATACTTCATCGGTACCCTTAAGGAGAGTCCTCAAACAAATTACTTCAGAGGAAGCGCAAGTTAGCCAAGAAGAAGTGATCACAGCCGCTGCAAATATAAATGATAATAAAGCTCCAGGCCCAGACGGGATACCAAACAAGGCCTTGAAACTCGCTGTTTGCCTTGCTGCGGATAAATTTGCTGAGGTATTCAGCAAGTGCATCTCTGAATGCTCCTTTCCCAGCTGCTGGAAAGTTCAAGACCTCAAAACTGGAAAGTTCAAGACCAAAACCTGGTAAGCCTGCAGAAGACCCTTCGGCTTATAGACCTATTTGTCTTTTAAACTCGCTTGGAAAAATACTGGAAAAGCTACTAGTCACACGCTTAGAGACCACTATCAAACATGCAGGAGACCTGTCTCCAATGCAATTTGGTTTTCGTAAAGGTAAATCAACAATCGATGCACTACAAATAGTTGTAGATATTGCCGCTAAAGCCATTGAGGGCCAACGTTGGAAAGGAGGAAATAAAAAGTACTGACTGATCACTACGCTAGGTGTTAAAAACGCATTTAACACAGCCAACTGGAGTCGTATACTTGACGCCCTACATACGTTCCAAGTGCCAGAACATCTTGTTCATATGGTCGAGGATTACTTTAGAAATCGAATCCTTAGATACAATACCCAGAAGGGCACACGTATTTACAAAGTACAAGGAGGAGTTCCGCAGGGCTCAGTACTTGACCCCCTCCTATGGAATGTTATGTATGACGGCATTCTGCGGCTACATCTTCCGCCCGACACAAAAATAATTGGCTTCGCTGACGATGTTGCACTTGTTGTTGTGGCAAAGCATCTCCACGATGCGGAAGCGAAGACGGTGGCATCTGTGGGCATAATCAAGCAATGGCTCTGCAACGCAGGACTCGAGCTAGCAGATCAGAAAACAGAGACAGTCCTAATTAGCAGCCGAAAAGCACTTGAATCTGCCGAAATTGTGCTAGATTCATGCACTATGAAATCTACGAGGTGCATCCGATATCTAGGGGTACTGGGGTAAGGCATGGAGGCCACTTATCGGCTCGGCGCTCTGCGAGTCTGTCGTGGTTTCAGAACTATCTCTGATGACGCCGCACTGGTGCTAGCGGGCATGGCGCCAATTGATCTTGTAGCCCGGGAGGCCTCAGACATTTTTTCCAAGAGGCAGAGCAACGAGTGGACACCAACAGCAAAAAAAGCAGCGAACGAAGAAGCCAGAAGAGCTAGCTTAGGTGGACATACAGGCTCATTCCTGATATAGGCGAATGGTTAAGCAGGCGTCATGGTGAAGTATCTTTTGAGCTGACACAAATACTAAGCGGTCATGGATGTTTCACATCATACCTGCAGCGCTTTGGCCATGGAAACAGCCCTGAGTGCACTATGTGCCTAAACGGAGTTATTGAGGACTCAGAACACATAGTCTTTCAATGCCCGAGGTTCAACGTAGAGCACCAAAATATGGAAACTGCGGTGGGCGAAAAAGTCACAGCCAGAAATCTGGTCAAACTTATGACCTCTAAGCAGAAGCACTGGTCAGCCGTCTGCACTTATGCTTCAAGCGTAGTAAAGGAGCTTCGTGTTCTGGAAAGGGCACGCAACACTGGAGGGGCATAATCAGCCCGCCATAGTCCTGCGAAGCAATAACCCCCGTTAGTCCCGCAGGCCTCCTATGGCACCAAACTTTATTATCTCTCTATCATTGTTCCTTATTTTTCTCTCTGTTCTATCACCTATATTGTCTAGTCCTCTGTAATTTATAATTGTTTTGTTAAGTTTTAATTTACCTTAAATAAACGAATTAAAAAAAAAAAAAAAAAAAAAAAAATACATCGGGCCACCAAAGACATGAAACAAGCAATGCAACGGGACTTGCCCAAAAGTCGCCAGTTGCTACTGCGCAGTTTCTATTGCCTTTTATATACATATGTACGCATGTCACGCCATATATATGTATGTTTCTATGCATACATATATACGCATGTCACGCCATATATATATGTATGTAGCAATAGGAATTGCTACGGGACTTGCGAATGAAGACGACAGAGTTATTGCGAAGTTTCTTTTGTTCTAGAAACTTCTAGACGCCTAAGCTACGCATGTTTTTCGGCGACTGCATCGATCGCGTCATCGCCAAAATGCGTTGGCAAGTTTTGACGGCGTCAGCGACAAAATCAAAGGCCAAGGGCTGTCGAAAATTAAATCGACAGATTAGTTGAGCTAGGACCAAGAAAGAGATAAGTCAAAAGCAGCAAAAGTGCAGTGCGTGAACAAAAATATATCGAGTGGAAGCAAAGTGTCTCCAACGGCCAGGAGAACAATCACCAAATACCAGGAATAGACAACGAAGAATTCAGAAGACTACAGAGATACAAAGTTAATCAACGTCCCCAGATACAGAGCTAAGCAAGGGTGTGTGTACAGCGGGTGAGTCTAACCAGTGGCCAACAGGGCTACCTCCATAACAAGCTTATTAGGTCAGAGTGTGGTAAAACAATAGCAGGTTAGAGTTAAGTAGTGTTTAGGTCCGAGTGACATTAATAAACTTTATAATGTTTGACCCCGAATCGCAAAAACCAGTCTTAATCATTTTATCCTCAGCGTTATATCCTGTCACTTTAATTCCCTCTATTATATAAATGTTTACGTACTGTACGTGCATGTAGTGTATGCTTCGTAGTATTTGTATTTTATGTAGGGAGCCATGTAAAGTGCTACCCGACTAAGAAACTTTTATCAGACCAATGTCCGGGTGACACCCTAGTTGATCTGATGAGGATTCTTGGGCCCTTAGTAGTTCTGTTGTACTTGTAGCGCCTCGGAATAATTCCTATTTTATTTAAGCCAATGTCCGGGTAACACCCTAGTTGACTTAAATAATAGGAATTATCCAATAGGTCGCAACTGGTTAATTCAAACAGGCCAAGGTCCGGGTGACACCTTACTTGACTGGGCTAATCCCAATGTGTTTGTTTCTCAAGTCGATGTCCGGGTGACACTCTAGTCGGCTTGATACCCTTTTTTTGTGTTCGTTAACAATTTAGTAGAAGTCGATCACCCTACTCCCTTCCCTTTTCCCTCCTCTGTTAGGCATAATTAAGGCGATCACCGACTAGAGCAAGCCAACTATGAATATGGATATGCTCCCTTTTCTCAGTCATCAAGTCCGGGATTCTTACATAAATTTTCTGTGTAGGAAAGGCCCTGGGGAGACTGGGAATTGTACCCCGGCCTGGAAAAACTTCCTTACACCCTTATACACTGTCAAACAATTTTGAGATATGTACTGATTTTCATAAATTGGGCCACGCTGGACTTCCCACCACATATAAAGGTTTTTTGCCACGCTTTCTTTAAATCGCCCAAATATGTTCGAAGGTACCACTCAATAAATAATTTTCATATGTATTTTTTTTTAAGCAAGAAAGTCATGCTTGCCGGCTATGAGTATAACCTGTACCAAGTAGAGGAACTTTATAAAATCAAATTTCTTTAAACTTACTATCAATTGAGACATAAATTCTCAGCAGCGCACGTATACTGTCTCGTTCAATCCTACCATGCAATGTCACATTGTTATTTCAGAACAAATTGTACATTCATATATCGATCTCGACGAAATTTGGTCAGCTGATAAATAAAAACGCGATAACTTTTATATAACTCTAGTTGTTTGTTTTCCATAGATTGAGGGGCTGGAAGTGGGCATATCATTAATTTGGAACAAACTTGATCTGCGTAAACACTACACGAATGCTGACATGAACTTTGGTTGCTCTAGCACTTATAGTACGTGTTCATACAGACGGACGGACAGATTCACATGTCTCAATCGCATCGACTGTTGATGCTGATCAAGAAGATATACTTTATAGGGTCGGAAATGCTTCCTTCTGCCTGTTACATACATTTGAGTGACTTACATATACCCTTTTACCCTGTCCACTGATTTTGAGATATGTACTTGATTTTCATATAATAAGCCATGCTGCACTTCCCACCACATATAAAGGTTTTTTGCCACGCTTTCTTTAAATCGCCCAAATATGTTCGAAGGTACCACTCAATAAACAATTTTCATATGTATTTTTTTTTAAGCAAGAAATTCGTGCTTGCCGGCTATGAGTATAACCTGTACCAAGAAGAGAAACTTTATCAAATCAAACTTATTTAAAATTACTATCAATTGAGACATAAATTCCCCATACAAGTCTCAACAGCGAACGTATACCGTCTTGTTTATTCCTACCATGCAATGTTATATTGGTATTTCAGAACAAATTGTACATTGATATATCTCAGACATTTACTGTTTGAGGTTGACGGATTTTGGTTAGCTGATACCCTTTGACTATACTATTATACAAATAACAACTCTAGTTATTTGTTTTTCATAAAATGAGGGGGTGGAAGTGGGCATAGCAACAATTTGGAACAAACTGGATCTGCGTAAACACTACACGAATGCTGACATCAAATTTGGTTTCTCTAGCTCTTATAGTCTCTGAGATCTACGTATTCATACAGACTGACGGACAGATGCACATGTCTCAATCGCCTCGGCTGTTGATGCTAATGAAGAAGATATACTTTTTAGGGTCGGAACTGCTTCCTTCTGCCTGTTACATACATTTGAGTGACTTAAATATAACCTGTTACCCTGTCTAATGATTTTGAGATATGTTTGATTTTCATATAATAGGCCATGCTGGACTTCACACCACCTAGTAAGGTTTTTTGCCACGCTTTCTTTAAATCGCCCAAATATGTTTGAAGGTACTGTAGCATGTTCTGGAATAATATATTAATAACATTACAAACATATTGTAGCAATTAGTTACAATATTTATGTGCGCAACATTCAAGTGTATTTGCCTCATAAATAACATGACCACCCATGAGAGCATGGTGCTGGACAATTGCTGTGTCGGCAAATATAACACGCGCGGCCGCTCTGGCCCAATATGCAATATGATACATCCTCACTCTTCCGCTGCGGCGGCATATTCACATACATATTCTTATGTAAACATTTATACATAAATATGTTTATACATAAGCATACCGCTCCTCTGCCTGCATTGCTAGCAGCGCAGCTAAGCGGTCTTAGCTATAGTTAACAATTGTATCAGAATTAAGATTCATTCAGTAAACTAAACTCTAACAAGAAAGTACTACTGGTGTCTTTATTCTACATTCGCTGGAGGACTTGTGTCTTTATTCTACATGGCGACCGAAACAAGTGTCACATATATATGTGCAGTGATATTTAAAAAAAAAAAAACTGTCAACGTTTATTCTACATGTCAACATATATTCTACATTTCTCTAAAAAAAAAAAAAAAATCCAACTAAAAGAACTGTATAAAAAACTGGTGTTGAGTACTTTAAAATTAATGCCGATGACTAACAAAACGATCCTCTGCTAAATGAACTCTGTGCCAAACGTGGATACACCTACGAGGATCAGATCACCTGCTCCGAAGAATGCCTCCCAGACTATGCAAACAAAATAAAAGCTTTCTTTACCAAACACCTGCATACCGATGAGGAAATTCGATTAATTCTGGAAGGAACTGGCTAATTTGATGTTCGCGACGGTGACGACAACTGGCTTCGCATAAAGGTTATTAAAGGAGATCTAATTATCATACCGGCGGGTATTTACCATCGCTTTACCCTGGATACCAATAATTTCATAAAAACTCGCCGTACTATGGGACCCCAAAACAGAAGCCTGTGCAGCCAGCACCAGCAACTTGAACGCGTCTCAACAGTGGACCGGCAGCGCTACAAAAAGCGCCCACCAAAATAATAAACTTAAATAACTATGCGCTGCGTCGCACATTTTTTTTAAATGCACTGCGATGCATATTTTTTTTATAATTATAACAAACTATGTACAATTGTGCGGCATTAAAAGCTGTCCAATTAGAGTGTGGCCTGAAAACCACACGCAAAAATAAGCAGGGATATATGTAAAAAAAAAAAACGAAACCAAAAAAAAAAAGAAACACAAAAAAAAAACACAAACATTTAAAAAAAAGAAACCAAAATAAAAACTGAATAAAAGGAAAAGTATAGCAACGCAAAACAAAAGCAAAGAAAAAAAAAAGAAAAACCCTTTGAAGGAAACAAATAACAACAAACAAGTTATGTATCTAAGATACGAAAGAGACAATTTATTACATACATAAAACTGAATAAATATATATATATACTAGAGACCCGGCAGACTTCGTACTGCCTCATCGATATATTTTAAATTTGATATTCACAGACACACACTGTTAAAATACAGTCTTTTAATTAACTTAAAGCTTTCTCATAAACTATATTTTTAGTTTTGTTTTGTGGTGCGTAAATAAACAAAGAAGACGGTTTTCCGACGCGCGAACACGCGACGTATAAATGTCCATGCGCGAAACAGGGAAACTCCAAGTTGATTCCACAAACTTCTAACGATTGTCCTTGCGATTTATTTATGGTCATCGCAAAGGTCAGACGTACTGGAATTTGTAAGCGTTTAAAATCGACTGGTAAGTCCGTTGGAATCATCGGTATCCGCGGGATCAAGACATCCTCTCCTTTGTATTTTCTTTTTATGATTGTCGCCTCAATGACGTTATTCATCAGTCTTTTCACAGCCAGTCTTGTTCCATTGCATAGTCGAGGTTGATTAATGTTACGCAGCATGATGACAACTGATCCTACTTTTAACTGCAAATTGTGAGGTGGTAATCCAAGCAATTCCAGTGAATTTAAGAACTCAGTGGGATAGTTGATTACGTCATTCTGGTTTATTACGGTGTCGACTGATTTGAAGGAAACCAACTGTCCTGGAAGAAAATTCTGAATGGTCACATTAAGATCGCTTCGCAAATACATTTGCAGTTTCATCTTGTTGCAAAAATACTCGCATGTTAGTTGTTAAGTGGAGTGTCTTTACGTACTGCCACAAATTTAATGATTTTAGGCATGCATTTAGTTCATCAACAACAGTTGATCGGGGAATAACTGGAAGAGTCTGACGAAAATCACCTGACAACAGAATCATGGCCCCACCGAAAATATTTTGGTTGTCACGAAGATCTTTCAACGTTCTGTCCAGTGCCTCCTGTGACCTCCTATGGGCCATTGTGCATTCATCCCAAACAATCAATTTGCATACCTGTAGGATCTTGGCCATTGCGCTATTTTTAGCAATGTTGCAAGTTGGTGTTTCGGTGATTTGCATGTTTAGTGGTAATTTCAAGGCAAAATGTGCAGTCCGCCCGACTTCTAGCAGAGTTGCAGCTATTCCAGATGAAGCCAACGCTAGAGCAACATCATTTCGCGATTTGATCCTCGCCAAAAGCAATGAAATTAAAAACGTTTTTCCGGTTCCTCCGGGAGCATCAAGAAAATAAATTCCACCAGATCCACAGTTCACAGCTTCTATCAAAGTGTCGTACGCGATTCTTGGTTATTGAACTCTTGCGCTATATCTGGGAAAACTCGCTGAATTTTGAGTCTGTGATGTGACAGAAATCTGTAGGTAATGTGATGAATCCGGTCGAGGTGTAAGAGTCTGACGAAAATCACCTGACAACAGAATCATGGCCCCACCGAAAATATTTTGGTTGTCACGAAGAAAAATGCTGTTTTGAAGATTTTCCCGGCAATTATTCGAATTTTTCTCACCTTTTAAACCTTCCCTAGACCTCCACGAATAATTCAAGACCAAGAATAGATAAATCCGTTCAGCGGTTCTCGAGTTTTAGCGAGACTAACGAACAGCAACTTATTTTTATATATATAGAGATATCAATTGACTAAGATGAGTACATTAGACAATTATTTTAGGAAGATAGTAAATAGGAATCCTAACCTTGCAGCAGATTTATTTGAGGTCAGTTGCAATTTGGAATTCAGTTTGTTCGCGTGTATTCGAGAGCGTCAAAAATGAGTAATTTAGCAAGAGTTTTCTTTGATATGACCGCCGATGGCGAGCCCCTCGGTAGGATCAAAATGGAGCTGCGCTCTGATGTTGTTCCCAAAACTGCCGAAAATTTCCGCGTCTTCTGCACCGGCGAGAAGGGTTTTTTTTTCACTTTCCATCGCGTCATCCCAAACTTCATGTGCCAAGGCGGAGACTTCACCAACCACAATGGCACTGGCGGCAAGTCCATCTAAGGCAACAAGTTCCAAGATGAGAACTTCCATCTAAAGCATACCGGACCCGGAATAGCCCACTTTTATTAGTACCGAAAAATTCGTTAACAAGTTCCGAAAATAAAAAATGGCGATTAGTAATTGACTATCGTCAAATTAATCAAAAATTGTTGTCCGATAAATTTACATTACCTAGAATTGATGACAAGTTAGATCAACTAGGTAGAGCAAAGTATTTTTCATACCTTGACCTAATGTCAGGTTTTCATCAAATTGAACTCGAAGAAGAGTCACGAGACATAACA
>JAEIGI010000022.1:605000-955000 GCA_018903615.1 Drosophila neocordata
GCCCACACCTCCCGCCCAACCGACCGAGGGGCGCTAGCCGCATAACGTACAGTTCGAGTCGCGGGGACAGTTCATACATACAGACAAAAACGAAAACTAAAGCTAGCTACGAGCTAAAAAAGAAAGTATAGAATTTTTTAGTAATGGAAAAGAGAGTTCTGTACTGATTACATGATAAAGACGATTATAATCAGAACAAAGAACTCGGAAATATTCATGCAGTAAATAATTAATAGAACAGCGTGACAGAGATAGAGGTATAAAGTTTCTAGTAGGTCTACAAGGAACACTAAAATTTATTTGGTTCAATAGCTCGGGCGAGTCTATATCACCTTTAAGAAGCTTGTGCATAAAAATGACGCCAAGCATTACTCTACGATTAGTAAGAGAAGGAAGGCCAAGTAAAAAATGTCTACTAGAGTACGATGGCAAATTGACATTACGATCCCAGTTCAGACCACGAAGAGCAAAAAGGCAAGAACTGTTTTTGAATCGACTCAATTCTTGCTTGGTGTGACTCATACTGAGGTGACCAGATGCAAGATGCATATTGTAAAATAGGACGGACCAGTGAGGTGAAAAGAATTTTAATTGTATATGGATCGTCAGACTCCTTTGACCATCTCTTTACAAACCCAAGAATGCCAATGGCTTTACCGACGGTAGAGGAAATATGGGACTTAAACGTTAGTTTACGGTCCATCAGGACACCCAAGTCATACATCTCATTAAGACGTTCTAATGGTGTATTGGTAAGAAAATAAGTAACTAAATGCGGAGAAGTTCTATAAAAAGTCATGACCTTGCATTTAGTTGCATTTAATTTTAATAAGTTATTATGACACCAAAGCTCAAGATTTTGAAGATCAGATTGCAATCGACAAGAAGAGGTTATGTCTTTGTAACTAAAACATAGCTTAACGTCATCTGCGTACATAAGGGCACGAGAGTAACTTATAACAGAGGGAAGGTCATTAATGAAAAGGGTAAACAGCAGTGGTCCCAAATGACTACCCTGAGGCACCCCCGAAGTAACATGAATGGATCTGGAATATGACGATTTAAAAAGAACCCTCTGAGTTCTATTTGTCAGATATTCACGAATCCAATTATATAAAGGACTTGGAAAGCCAATACTATTTAATTTATAAAGAAGAAGCGTATGATTAACAGAATCAAAAGCCTTACTGAAATCAGTATATATGACAACAGTTTGCCTTGCATTTCTAAATCCTTCGATCGTTAAAGAAGTAAATTCTAAAAGGTTAGTGATAGTAGATCTACATTTCATAAACCCATGTTGAGATGGTGAAATTATAGATCTACAAAAATGTTGCAATTGAGAAGTGATTAATTTTTCAAAAGCTTTAGGTATAGCGGACAATTTAGAAATACCCCTATAGTTGGATGCTTCCGATTTTTTACCGCTTTTATGGAGAGGAACTATATAGGATTCCTTCCAGATAGCTGGGAACGTGGAAGATTTGATAGACAAAAGAAAAAGTTTACGAATTGGCTTACATAAAGCCTCGGCGCAAAATCTGAGAACGCAACCTGGTATTCCATCAGGACCAGTAGAGTAGACAGGTTTCACTAAATTAAGCACGCTTAGGAGCGAACTTTCATCGATCGAAGGACTGTAAATGCAGTTAGAGCTTTTTACCTGGTAAGGATACGGAATGTCTGATTGATATTCCGCTGAGGAATAGGTTGTTGTAAAAAAGTCTGCAAACAAATCAGCGATGGCTTGATCAGAACTCGCTATATTGTTTTCAAGAGATAAGCATGATGGATAGACAGACATTTTGCGTTTGGAATTCACAAAGCTATAAAATTGTTTAGGATTACTAGAAAATTCTAATTTACAACGCTGCAGGTAATCCTTATAGCAGAGCGTATTACGCGTCAAAAACTTTGATCGAGCGACTACGTAACGGGCATAGTCTGAGGAGCGGCCTGATTTTTTGTAATTTTTATAACACCTCGATTTTACATTTTTCAAGTTAGTTAGCTCCCGAGAATGCCAGGGGGGCCTATAGGCCGACACTGGGATCCTCAGCGGTACACAAACCTTAAAAAGCGAACCAAGAGTGTTATAAAACAGAGAAATAGCTTGGTTCATGTTTGAACAACTATACAGGGAAGACCAATCATTTTTAAGAATGAGCTCATTTAACTTACTAAAATTGGTCTTGCGAAAATTACGGGATTTAACCGCAGGACAGGCACCAACAGTCGGTACACGATACGGAAGATCAATAGTTAACTCCAAAGTAGGATGAAAACTATCTTCAGGCAGGACAAGAGGGTTTATTCAAGAAACTGCACCATTGGTGGAATCGAGAACAAATATCAGATCCAAAGATCTATTATTCTTGTTACGGACTGGATTTATTTGAGTCAAAGATAACTCGAAAAGACCTTCAATAAAGCAATGTGAAATAGAAGGGAGCAACAAAGCAGATTCGTCAGTAGGGGACCATACTATTTCCGGTAAATTAAAGTCACCGAGAACAATTAACATGTCTCTATCAGACAGTAACGATGAGATGTGTTGGATAGAAACCAAGTGTTTAATGTACACTGCCATATCGGATTGTGGCGGGATGTACGAGCAAGTAATGTAGACAGAGAAAGTCTTGAGACTGACCTTGACACTTACAAACTCAATCTCCTGGTTATTAGGAGATTGAATCCGGTCAGAAGATAACGACTAGTCAATGGCAATCAAGACTCCCCCGCCTACACGCGAAATGCGATCACACCTGAATATTGAAAATTTTGCAGACAGAACAGATGCATCATTAATGTCAGGTTTTAACCAAGTCTCTGAAAATACTAAAATTTTATAATCAAATACTAGACTATCTACATAAAGTCTAGGAAGCTTAGATTTAAGTCCTCTTACGTTCTGATAATTAACTTAATCATAGGTCTATAACCGGGTATAAATTTAAATTCGAATTGATAACTAACATAATTTTAGATAGTCTCTGATCCCAGGTCCACCTTTAGAGTTTGCGCCATCATCGTTGTTATCGTCCAATTGGATCGCTCTTTGGGATTGCCTTGGGCGACTATAAGGAGCTATATATTGTTTTTTTATACCCAGCGAATTCATTATGGGTATGTCTCGTACTATCCCTGGCCAATAGTAACGTTGAATCGTTTTTGTGACAAAATTCCTTAGGCTCAGGTGTCCTGTAATGTATTTGTCATGGCATAACATTAGTACCCTTTTTTGGTTCTCGCTGTCGACAAATAGTTTCCATAGCCAATAGTTGTCATCGGCAGCTTGGTATCCAATATTAAATACAGTTGGTCAGTTTTTTGGGCGTAGTCTGCATTTTTTCGGGTTATTCGTTTACGCGAATAAGCATTTGCATAAATCGAAATTATAGGATTTCAGAGTGCATCTATCGTATAGCCTCTCCGGGTTTTCTAGATAAGCTGTCCGTCAGTACGTTCAACTAGCCTTTCGATACCGGATATTAAACTGCTATTTCTGGAGCTCGAGGGCTCAACGAGCAACCCACCTGATACTGGTCGAGTTGAGCCATCGTAATGTGCTTCAAAGCAATACCCTTTCAGGTAGTATCGTATATTCCGAATGGAAAAGACAATGGCCGAATATTACTTCTCTGTGGTGGATAAAGTGTTTTGAACTTTGGCGAAGCGTGGCTATGCCGATTAACTAGTGTACGAAACACTTTCGAGGCCGCTATTACCGGGCCGGTGTAGGATCCACTCCGGGAATATTCAGTTCGACTTGGAAGGAATTTAAGGCACTACCGAGTGTAGTTCATTGAGTCACTCACTACCTGGCAACTGAGCAACTTCTCTAAAGCGTCTACAAGGAAAGGGTATTATTGGCAGAAAGGGAGAGAGATGTTAAGGATGTTTCGAAGAACCTGTATTCCAATAGAAAAGGATGATGATCAGCCGGTTTGGTTCTCTTAACGGATAATTCTGTGGGTTAACAGGGGGGAAATCCAAAGGGAGAGATGGCCCGCTGCTAGCTTTAGCGCGATTAAAAGCAGAGTTCGTTTACCCTAATAACTGGATTAAGGTGGGTTTCTTATCGCTTGGTAGCTTTTATTTGCATCGGTTGTATGCAGAAGGTCCAGTATTAGACCCACCACGCTGCTTTGAGGTACTTTTCCGTTGGATTCGAAGTCATCAGAGAAGAACTTGTTACATTGTACTGCAAATTTCCTATAGGATAGGATGCCTTGATCTTATATGTGCATTGTAAGAACTTCAATTTTACATTGTACATTAACTCGTCATACCGGACTCTGTCAAAGTAGCGCCAGCCATACCAGCACAATGCCTGTTACGCGCCAACTCTAGCAGACAGCATGCAAAAAACCAACAACTAAAATAATAATTACAACTGTCTACGAGGTGAATAAAAGTTAAAGATTCTATGAAATATTGCTTTTTACTCAAATGCTGTGTGGATTTCTGAGGTAATCTTCTGGACGTTGAAGCGTACAATGCAATACAGAAGTACGTTAGAGGGACACTGTTTCTTGTTATTTTTCAAGGTACTGATAGATTGACCTGTTTAAGTAAGCTAAAAGAGTTATCTATTTCTAGATTCAAAAGGTTGTTTATGAACAAAATATCAAGCATTGCTCTACAGTTGAGAAAAAAAAAAAATTTAATTAGATGAAGTCTATCGAAGTTCGAGGGTAAGTTACCATTCTGTTGCCAGTTTAAGCTTCGAAGCTCAAAAATCAGATATTGCTTTTGGGCGGATTCAATTTTTACTTGGTGTAAATTATATTGAGGAGACCAAACGCATGATGCATACTCCAGAATGAGGCGGGCAGGTGAAATAAAATGGGTTTTGGTTGTGTAAGGATAATCGAATTCTTTGGACCATCGCTTGCCGAAACCAAAAACACTCATGGCTTTACTGTCAAAAATAGAAATGCGAAGAGTAATAATTAAATTGGGGTCCATAAGCACACCAAAACCATTCATCTCGTTCAACCGTTTCAAGGGAGTATTAGTAAGATAATATGTAATAAGTTGCACCTACTCGAATTATTCACTTCAAGACAGGCGGTCAATTATTTTGGTTTTCTTTATTTCAACCCGCATTTAAAATTTTGGTCACCAAACTGCCTATTTCGCTATTTGTAAATTTGATTGTTCCTTAACTTACAGCTTTGTTGTGTATGCCAAGAATTAATATTTCGTTTCTCCTTTAATTCTATCGTTTGCATTCGCACTCAGTCAATGTTCTTCCTGCGCATGTTGCAACATTGACCCTTGCATTAGAGGGACCTCCCATGTATTGGTGGCTTGGTAGCGGAGGTTGGATGGTCTACGTGGTTCCATTGCTATTAACGGAATCGCGGGAATCCAAAGCATTATTATATACTGATATTATATGTTTTAAATTGTATTAATTGTATAATTAGTTATATATAGTTATATGCTTCCATATTCATATAATTATATATTTAGATGTTTATTTATTTATATACATTTGTCAGGTTTACTTCTATTTTATTGGTTTCCATAGTTTTTGCCCTATTTAAAACGAGCGTTAGCTTCCAAATTTTAATGATCCTTTCTCGAGTTTTGCTGCCCTTTTTATACCCAATTTTAGATTAGACGTGTCTGAAGGCATATGCAGCCATCTCACTCTCACTAAGCAATACTAGGGACCACGTTCAGCAATAACTATTTCGGTCTCACTCATTTAACCATTCGAACCCTCAACTCGACAGTTCGACTTACACCTATAGACGGGCGTTTTTGCACAGTCATTCTAAACAACAACAATGCTATAGAATATTACGAATACTTTCATAGCCATTTGACATATCCTCCGAACCTTCCAACTAAATGCCTACAGAAATACTTGGCAACCCCGTAGAGACCCACTGAACCAGTAAACTGACGACACTACGAGAACGGAATTATTAGCTTCAGTTTCTCAACGACACGACACGGCCATCCTGACAATTACACGTCCTCGTGTACCATAACAATCTTCTAACATAGCGCATTTGTGGTTTATTCTTTGTCTTAACTTGGTTACATTAGAGTTCTCGTTTCATATACTTTGTTTGCAACAGTTTATCCTAGTTAAATTTTACATAGAGATTTCTCTTAATAACTCTAAACACTATTTCTAAAAATACATGGGTCTTCCGCCAGATATCAATATCGGTTTTCCAGTAACTGCCCATCGTCCCACCTGGACGGATAGCTCATCATCCCACCTGACGGATCTCTCATCGTCTCAGCTAGACGGATAACACCTCGTCAATTCTGACGGATTACTCATCGTCTCACCTAGACGGATAACACCTCACCTTGCTTTGGTGAAAAACTCATCGTCCTACCTGGACTCATTGGCGGGCTAATTTCATTATCACAAACATCCAACTCATTGGGCACACTACTATCTGGCATTTTTCGAATATTCTCATGAGAATATTTGTACAACCGATTATTTATTTACGATTTCAACAAGTATCTATCACCATCTAGAACTTCAATTACTTGAAACGGTCCACGGAATTTAGGATCTAGCTTTGTTTGTTGTCGCTCTTCATTCCTCAACAGTACATGGTCACCAACTCTGTGCCTAACAACGGCTGCTTTATTTTTGTCAAATCTCAATTTATCGTACAACGCTAAAGACTTCATATTGTCACTAGCGAGAGATCTAACACTCGTTAAATCTACCTCAATTTCAGTTTCGCATGCCGGAACCAATCCCAACGGTCTAGCCTATTTTCTTATTAGCATACGTATACCTATAGCCTTTTTGCACAGTCATTATAAATAACAACAATGCTACAGAATATTACCAATACTTTCATAATGATGATACTTTCCCTATGATGTATATTCCGAGCTTTTCAACTAAATGATTGCAGAAATAGGTGGCAACCTGAACCAATTAACCCATGACACTAGGAAAAAGGAATCTATAGCTTCGTAGTTTCTCAACGACACGACACGGACATCCTGATAACTACACGTCCTCGTGTACCACAACACTTCTTCAGCTTATTCTTTCTCTTTACTAAGGTCAGTCTTTGTCTTAACTTCGCGTTTCAAACAATTTACTTTGCATCAGTTCACCTAATTGGATTTTACATAAAGATATTTGTACTTCCAAATATTTGTCAAAGATTTCAACGTTTATCTGTCACCTTGTAAAACATCTATTATTTGAAATGGAATTGACGACCTAGCTTTGTTACTTGTCGCTCTGCATTCCTCAACAGTACGAGGTCACCAATTCTGTGTCTAACAACAGCTGTTTTATTTCTGTCCAATTGTAATGTATCGTAAAAAGCTAAAGCCAGTAGGGCGAGATCTACCTCCATTTCTGTTTCGCATGGCGGAACCAAACCCAGCGGTCTAGCCCCCTTTCCTGACAGCATCTCCAGAGAACTTGCTTTTGTTACACTAGTAGTAATAGTTTCTATTGTTGATCCTGTGCAAGAGCATAGCCCCATAACCACAGGAACGTGCGTCCGTGTGAAACTCTATCGCTTAACGTGGGTCGAAAATTACCAAAACTGGTTGGGGATGGACACTATTTTTTTTTTAACTTTCTCCAACTGGGAATTCAATGTTAAATCACCCTGTCCCAAAATCAGAGAATATGACTGGTTTCAAAGAGGTGTAGGCAAAGCAATCAATGCAATAATTTTGCACTAATATCATTAAATTTTTTTTTTTTTTTCGCGCGAATCCCAACGGGTGCACTAAGTGCCCACACCTTCCGCCCAACCGACCGAGGGGCGCTAGCCGCATAACGTACAGTTCGAGTCGCGGGGACAGTTCATACATACAGACAAAAACGAAAACTAAAGCTAGCTACGAGCTAAAAAAGAAAGTATAGAATTTTTTAGTAATGGAAAAGAGAGTTCTGTACTGATTACATGATAAAGACGATTATAATCAGAACAAAGAACTCGGAAATATTCATGCAGTAAATAATTAATAGAACAGCGTGACAGAGATAGAGGTATAAAGTTTCTAGTAGGTCTACAAGGAACACTAAAATTTATTTGGTTCAATAGCTCGGGCGAGTCTATATCACCTTTAAGAAGCTTGTGCATAAAAATGACGCCAAGCATTACTCTACGATTAGTAAGAGAAGGAAGGCCAAGTAAAAAATGTCTACTAGAGTACGATGGCAAATTGACATTACGATCCCAGTTCAGACCACGAAGAGCAAAAGGCAAGAACTGTTTTTGAATCGACTCAATTCTTGCTTGGTGTGACTCATACTGAGGTGACCAGATGCAAGATGCATATTGTAAAATAGGACGGACCAGTGAGGTGAAAAGAATTTTAGTTGTATATGGATCGTCAAACTCCTTTGACCATCTCTTTACAAACCCAAGAACACCCATGGCTTTACCGACGGTAGAGGAAATATGGGACTTAAACGTTAGTTTACGGTCCATCAGGACACCCAAGTCATACATCTCATTAAGACGTTCTAATGGTGTATTGGTAAGAAAATAAGTAACTAAATGGGGAGAAGTTCTATAAAAAGTCATGACCTTGCATTTAGTTGCATTTAATTTTAATAAGTTATTATGACACCAAAGCTCAAGATTTTGAAGATCAGATTGCAATCGACAAGAAGAGGTAATGTCTTTGTAACTAAAACAAAACTTAACGTCATCTGCGTATATAAGAGCACGAGAATAACTTATAACAGAGGGAAGGTCATTAATGAAAAGGGTAAACAGCAGTGGTTCCAAATTACTACCCTGAGGCACCCCCGAAGTAACATGAATGGATCTGGAATATGAAGATTTAAAAAGAACCCTCTGAGTTCTATTTGTCAGATATTCACGAATCCAACTAATTAAAGGACTTAAAGGCCCATACTATTTAATTTATAAAGAAGGGGCGTGTGATTAACAGAATCAAAAGCCTTACTGAAATCAGTACATATGTCATCAGTTTGCCTTGCATTTCTAAATCCCTCGATCGTTAAAGAAGTAAATTCTAAAAGGTTAGTGGTAGTAGATCTACATTAAACATACCCATTTTGAGATGATGAAATTATAGATCTACAAAAATGTTGCACTTGAGAAGTGATTAATTTTTCAAAAGCTTTAGGTATAGCGGACAATTTAGAAATACCCCTATAGTTGGATGCTTCCGATTTTTTACCGCTTTTATGGAGAGGAACTATATAGGATTCCTTCCAGATAGCTGGAGAGTTGTTTTCATAAAGCTACATTTACTCATGTTAAAATTAAATCCGGTTAGTTAGTGCCACCACCAATATATTATTAATATACATGATTATAAGAATATGCAAGTTTACCCAGCGCCATAATAACCACACGTTGAAAAACAGATGACCATTTTTAACCCCAAATGGCATGGTCAAAAATTCATATTGACTATCAGGAGAGACAACAGCGGTGTATTCCATAGATTTAAGATCGGAATTGGGAATAAAATAATTGGCCCCTCCTTGTGTAGCAATTTGGTCACTGATAAGAGGCAACTGCTATTTGTCGGCAACCGTGCTCGAATTCAATGTTTACCCTTCAAAAACGCAGTTGAATAATCGTTTAGCAGTTTAATAAAATCATCCTATCCTTACCCATACAATTCAGTACAAATGCTAGTCAAGTTGTCTGTTTATCAGGCGGATAATAATTACAGATTTTCACTCTTTAATGCCAATCTTCGTTGCTGTAAAATTGTCTTCACGGCCTGTGTTGAGTTCAACGCCGTCCCTTAGGCAGAGTTTTCAGCAGTCCAACACCAGTTTGATTTCTATATAATTCATTTATTTTCTTCACAATGGTAAGATTTCGTTAAGGTTTAAGCTATTCCTTATATACAGTAGTGTAGGTATTTTACGTTTATATGTTGATTTCAGGTGCTGGCGAAGTCTTAATTGATTGTTAACATGGGTGTTGGCACAGCTTTAAAATTAATGTGTGCCTAAGTGCCTTCTAAAGTCAAAATGATTTTAGATTGCATTGCAAGCCATGAACCCAAAGAAGAACTTAAAGCACAATAAGTAACGGTTAACTTCCCAGCGCGTAGGCTGGCGATATGTTAAACGCAATGAGAAGAATAATGCAAAGAGAAAACAATACAATAAGCTTTGAGGGTTAACCTTTTAGTGACTGCTTAGGGCTGCAAATTTTAAATTTCGGCGGCAACAGCCTGGTTGGGGCTTTCTTTTATAATAGAAAAATTTTTTTTTAATAATCTTGGACAACATGAAAAAGAATTTCTAACGCGTTTCCATCTATTGATAAATTGCTCAAAATTTCCAAGTACTATGATACCGGCATCTCCAATACCACTACATTGTTCAAACGTTTGCCAGATAACCTATTGCTAGTGGTTTAAATTTCGGTGGTTTAAATTTCTATGACTAAGTAGATGACGACCGGATGGTTTGTAATATTTTACATTTCCCATTGTCAACCCGAAAACTAAACGCGACTGCTCCTCCGAAAATGCAGATTTTCAATGATTTATTTAAATATTTAGTATGTAATAATTAGAAAGGGCGGGAAATTAAATATAAGTAAAAACGTTGTCATTAGTATATTGGTATAGGTAGTGGCGGGGCGAGAAATTAACGGATACAGGAGTGCAAAAGCAGAGCCATATGAGAGAAAGAATTTCACTATGCATAGTAACAGGCAAGAATAGTGGTGCGATCGGCAGAGAAAGCGATGGAAAGTTTGGGGTGGCAAAGCATTGGCGCGCGAAAAAGTATTGTCAAGGTTTCTGCATCCCACCACGCGTCCTGATTGGGTCAAAATGCTCATAAATACTCACGGCTGAGAATTTATGTGAAGCGAAGCAGCAAAGTGATGTAACCAATTTGAAAGAAGTGAAATGAAAGTGAAGGCTTGCCAAAATAACAGGGGAAAGGACATCCCTAAATATTCTGGCTACAGTTGAGGGTTTTTATAAGGAGATGTTTGGTGGCGAGTATAAAGACTAGGAGTTAATCGTAACGAATTAATAAACTGGGAGTTAGTCCTAGCGAATTAACAAAACCTAGGAGTTAGTCCTAGCGAATTGTAAAAGACAAGAAGTTAACCCTAGCGCAGTAGCAAAGCTTAGGAGTTAATCCTAGCGGAACAACAAATTCTGGGAGTCTATCCAAGCGGTTTTGCGAGGACTAGGAGTTAATCCTAGCACAGATAGAGAAGATCCGGAGTATTTCTGGCACAGTGGGAGGAGATTAGGAGTATTTCCTAGTAAAAAAGCTGTCATTCCGACAAGGCTGATACTCCACACTCAAGCTCTCTGGCAATGTCACAATCTACAAACAGGAATATATCAATAAATTATAACGTTGAAGAAGAAAATTGTGTTCTTATTTCACAGACCAGCACACAATATAAATTCGTTGTGTCGTACACCATCACGTGATATCCGGCTCTGCCGCAACTAAGGAGCGAAAAGGATCGTTACAAACTGATGTTTGTTTAACTAGTTTTTAAGCTTTTTCCTTAAAACGCTTAAGCTCAATTAAATAACTTCATATAATTAAGGGCCAAACTTATAAACATCACGCTTCAAGTTAGCTTTAAAATTCTCTTATACACTTTAAGGTTGAATTTCATATCTTACTATTAAATATTTCACTTACTTTTGTCTTTACTCTTAGGCTGCAATCGAACAACTGCAATATCAATAACGCGTGTGTTTTTTGCTAGCTTATATATACTTACAAAGAAAAGGTACCGCAAGAATGAGGATGGAAAAAGGGCACGCACAAAACGAGGTCTTCGCCGTGAGCAGCTGTAAATTTTCGTATTCGCTTTTGAGTTTACAGTACAACAATACCTTTCCAAATTTTTTTTTTTTCAATTATGCATCTGTTTTGCCCACAAATTCTCCAAGGTATAGATGCGATGAAATGTTCAGAAATGGTGGTGGAGTCTTACTTGTTGTTGCCCTCATCTCACATTATTCTGCAGTCTTTTGTCCGAGCTGTTTCGATGATTAAACCCTTAGTTGTCCCCAATTGACAATTTCCATCCAACTTTGGATTTACCTAGCTTTTTGCCGTCGCGTTTCGTTAAACTTACTTTTTTAAGCCCAATGAGCTAATTCTTTTAACGGACTGTTTTTAACTGTATTTTTGTATAGATATCGAGTCTGCCATTGGTTTCTTCTATAATACTTTATTTTCACTTTTTATGCATGTGTTCCAAATAGTGTCTCACAAGCCACCATGATTTACACGTAAGTTATCTAATTTGAAAAATGTAAAATCTAAATATTATAAGTTCAAAAAATTGTGGCAGCCGTCAGACTTTTCTCATTACATTGCTGCTTGATCAAATTTTTCAATGCTTAACACACAATGCTATAAGTATTACATTAGGCGCTGTAAACTACAGTTTTCCCAAGATCGTAAGTGATTTTATAATTTTGTCAACGAAAAACGTAAGGTAGCAGTGCACCCGTAACATTAAGGTTTTGTCATATTATTGTCGATGTATTTGATAATGTTTTCAATTCAAAATAATCCTTCAAGGTGTATTCATTTTGTGATCAATGAAAGTTCGATACTCAGATTGTTATTTTACCAAAGTCCTTGTACCCACCAGGACCTGAAAGGATGCCAGGTTGCATACAAGTGCTTAGAATTTGATATTTTCAATTCTTAAGTTAAACCTTCTTGCCTAACTATTTAAAAGAAATCTATTATTATTTCTCTACATATATAATCAGTAGCCTGCCTTTAAGTGTAGGGGTACCTAACACGGGTATATCTAGGACAACTAGGACAACTTAACTGTAAAACTAACTTATTAAACCTCAACGTTTTGAAATGTAATGTCATTTCATTTAATAGATCCTCCCTCCAATAAGTTGCGCCATATCTTAATAATACTTACTCGAAACGTCTGAACGAGATGATTGATTTGGGTCATCAAAAGAATTCGATGATCGTTACACAACCAAAATCTTTTTTTTTTTGCTGGAGTATGGATCATGGGTTTGGTCACCTCAATCAGAATTACGCAAAGCTAAAATCGTAAAACAAGTTTCTGTCCTGTACGCTTCGTGATTTAATTTAGGATTTAACTTACCCTCGAACTCCGATAGACTTCTATAATTTTTAGAGTCTTTACTTAACTGTAAAGTAATGCTTATTATATTTATACACAAGCTTGTGAATGGATAAATTCCTTATATGCTTAAACAGGTCAATCTATCTGTACCTTGTAGACTAACTAGAGATTATGTCCTTCTAAGTCTCACGAAGTGTGACCAGTTTTAACTATCGCATTAAACAGATTGCAGATTTGGGTGATGTTTCCACAACGCATTTTTGCTGCTGGTAGAAGTAGCTGTGTTACATTTCGCCGCTAAGCTCTCGCTTCTTCTTGCCTCAGCGCATTTTGTAGAGTGCGTGTTGCTGTTCTCAGGTGATGTTTCGCTGCCGTCTCGTTCAGGTCGTCGTTTTTCTGTTACTTGTAGGTCAATTTATTGGTTGTTTCACTTGTGCTTTGCGATAAGTAGGGTGAAGATATCTGCTGCTTTAACAAGCATCGCCTTTAATGTAGAGGTGCAAAACTCGATGTCTTCCTCGTCCTTTAGTTTAAGATTCCATTCGACGTATGTGGAAATTTGTAAAGTCTTAGCCAGTTCATTTTATCTTGCTTGGTTCTTGGCCTCCTGTGAGACTTCTCAACAATAATTCTGCGCAGTAGCCGAAACTGAAGCTGTATTGTATATTGGATGCACTACGTTCGTTTTTGGTCTTCGTAGCCTTTAGCTCCACTTTCAACAGAGGTTGTGGGACGTTGTTTCTATTTGTTATATTTGGAACAGACTTCACCTTTCTCGGTCAACGCGTTTACTATTTCCTGTGTTGTTAGAGTTGGTTTTATACCTTTAAAACCGACTGGAAGACATTTGCAGACCTAAAGTTTTATTCTGTTTGTGTTTGGACCTTGGTTTCTCCTATGTTCCTTCTAGTAAGTGGGGTCATATAAAAACTGTTCTTTCCGACAAGCGCTATCAGCTTTGGCACGCGCACTGTTAAGTTTGGACCTCGCGTGTAAAATAGTGGTCGCTTAGCACCAAAAGATTACAACGCGGTGACTGAACGAATTGATGAATTGATCGACTCCTCTGCGGTAAGCTTATTTTTTATGCTTGGACTTCCAGTGTCGGAGCCTGAACTGTGGGCATTTGGTATAGTCCCGTTCCCTGAGCAAAAGCTATAACCAAAACAACGTGCTTCATTTAGTGTGACTTTTAAATTAAATATAGTAGATAAAGTTTTATTAACGAAGAAACGGGCGATAGATTAAAGTCATAAATAAATAGATACATATATAATAAATGTAAGATAGAGGTAAATAAAATAAAATAACGGCATACAAGGTTTTAATCCGCAGTGTAAATAACTACTGCATGTTTATAATATTGGGCTATTCTTAAAAAATAAGACGTGTGTTGTATCCCTTTTTAATCGTAAATAAATGAACATATTACATTAACATTAACTATATATTTTGTTACTAGAACAAAAAATAATAAAATATGCACTGGTTCGGTTATAGGTATATACACACATGTCGTGCTGCGTATTTAATTTATTCTAGAGGAGACGAGTAGTGTTAAAAATAAACACATTTTTTGTGCTTTATACTGAGTAAAATTGCATCTAAACAGTAAAAAATGCTGCGGGAACTGATTCAATTTTTAAATTGTCAGACGTTATTGATTGTCTCTTGTACGTGAACTTGCTGATTGTCAATAATAATGGTTGATAGTCAAGCACCTCAGAAATGTAAACATAGGAGAAAGTCTCCGATCTTAAAAGTCGGAGAATTGCAATTAGTAAAATTAAAATGCAGAAAATTAGTATTACACCAGGTGCTTAGAAAAGAAATATCTTACTGCTGTATTTTATGCTGGCACCAGAAATATAATTAAACGATATTAAAAATGTCATGTCGTCAGCCTACACTGAAAATTCGACAAAATTTCAAAGTAATAACCTTGCGCAATAATAAATTTAATCATAAAATATTATTTTCTTAAAAAAAAAGAGTTCTTAAAAACGGTGATTTCACATCCTCTTACTGGTAGTCAGCTCCAACTAGCAAGCAAAAAAAAAAATTGGAAGCCACAGCAATATTTTTCATTTATTTCACAAAATATAAGTGGTATGTCAATTTCTAAAAAGTAATGTTCTCCATCGGATATTATTAGGTCTTCTTTAAATTGTAAAATTGAGTTCGTAGTATTAAGATTTTTCTTAAGTGTTTCTCTGCATTTTGTATTTCACCAAACCCAGCAAAATTGACTCATAGAACACAGAAAGTCCTTTAAAAGTTTTTCTACTTAATGTGGCTGTACTGTCTGGCTGAGGGTGAACCCTCTTCGAGATCTTCCCTCCCTTATGCTACTTTTTTCGTGTGCCGATGTATTCGGATAACGATAAGCTTTTCCTAGGTTTTTTTTGCTCGGTTGCAAACTGCTCAGGGTTGGTATAAGCCCAAATTTTTTAAATAGGACTAAGTGAACTTTTTATGGAAACTTTTCATAACTGGTGACCTATTCCAACCAGTAGGTCGTTTAAATAAAATATGAGAAATGGGTAATGCGATCATTTTGCACAATATTCTTAACATCAAGACACGACTACGTTATTTAACCAAGTAGATCTTTTAACCTATAAAGTCCACAACAAGCTATATTTCTCGCGTACTTTCCACCTCTACTATAATTCTTAAGGGTTAGATGCTAAAACAAGAAAATGGTAAAGAAGAAAATGTAGCTGTACAAGATTTCGGCAACATTGTTAATAAACCCTGTAGATTAACATTGGATATCGGCAGAAGTTCGAAATCCAATTCATATTTCTTTCTCTTGGGTTAACTTGTTTCCTCGATACTCTGGTGGGGAGGTATTTTTTTTTTAAAGGGCTTTGGGTAAAACGGAGGAAAAAAACAAGAATTTTTGGCCGATGTTGCTAACTTATTATGATCTTGTGGAAAGAAAAGACGACACCATCAAGACAGCTCAATGGGAAGCAGGAGTTAATGTATAGAGAAACCGGTTGGGTTCCAAGTGGTCATGGCATGTCTGCTCTTGAAAAAGAAAATGAATAAGTTAATTTTTGATAATAGGTGAAGTGCAGTGGTACATTGAAACTTGAAACAAAAAAAAAGAAAAAACTTAGGCAAGCACCGGCAAGGTAGGGAGAAATTGTGTGTTTTGTGTTTAAAAGGCACTACCGCCTTTAAAGAAATCAGAAAACTTAGCGAGTACAAATGCATTTTCGCCTAGCGTTGATTTTTTTGAAAGGTGGTGCCAAGAAGAATTGGAATTCTTCCCCTCCACAGCACACAAATCAATGTTTGCCTCATCTGTGAAATCCATAGGCATATTTTATAAACCACCAATTAAAGTTGGTGTCGATTGCCGCATCTCCGAGATCGACTCTCCCAAATCTGCTGTTCTACGCCGCTTAGATTTTGAATTACCCACTTGTACATATAATTCATACCGGCCTTTATTTCAATATGTAATAAGCAAAAAAATACGAGTCGGGAAAGGAAAACTTATCAAAAAAAAAAGAAATACTTATCATAAAAATATAAAGCATACATGTTAGGGGAAGACGGCAAAAACCTAGAGAAAAGAACATATAATTAGTGTTTTTCGCGGTTTTGATTTCTCGCCGATACATATGGGTTTCTTTTCCTTTTAGCTAATCGACGATAAAAGCGCTTTCAACGTTGGATATAAAAAGCTGTAAGTAACCGTTTTATATATTTGAATGAACATATTTGTGCCAAATCACATCGATATTAATGCGCTAAAGATAGTACAACAAAAGAAAAACGCCCGTATTTTCGTAACGAAGCATATGCCGTTATAATTTAAATAAAAATAATTTGCTAGCCGCCTACGCAACAGCTGTTCGTACTGAGTGCACAGTATTTGCTGGCATAAGCTATCATTTCGTTTTATTCTGCTCTTTCAGGCAGAATATTATTAGCTATGCTTCAAGCGGCGGTTAGCGAAGAGAGGTCAAAGGTATCCGCTTACACCTATGGTTGCATCGCTTTCTGCACCGAGTAGTTTTTTTCCTCTGTATTTTCCTGTAGCGGAATCTCATTTTAATTGGGTTTAGTTCTTGTCAATAAATAAAAATAAAATAATCATACAGAGGCCGGTCCATTAAAATTCAGAGTAGCGCGGATCACTAACTTCACAGCGTTACAACATGGCAAAAAATCACCGGCTTAAAAGAGACCAGACAAATACTGTATGTTACCTATTACAGATTCGTGTGAACACTTTCGAGACTTACCAACTAATTGAACCCCTTCGAGACTTATCAACTAATTGCAATCAACTGAATTGTTCTGATTCAGGTCTCTCAGGTCAATTATTGCTAAAAATTTCTGTTCTTTTATATCTCACTATTCTAATTATTGCCTTTGTTCTTGGAAATTATTCACCATGACAACTATAAGTGATTTGCTCGTCTTAATCAGTTGAATCTTAATTCTGCTGGGACTTGCTCGTAAGAATGGGTATAAAAATTCTCAATACATCAATAATATAATCATTATCTGGCCATTGAGTTTTTGGCAGTACGTTCAAGTTCCCAAGCGACACCAGGATAATATTGCTCACGACAATATTTCTTAAACTTAAGTATATTTTACAGTTTGATATTAGAAGTGCAGCGTGTTACACTGAAAAGGACAAAATTTCTAGTTAGTCTACAAGGTTGATCTAATTTAATAACTTAGGGGAGTTTTTTTTGTCCATTCAGAAGCTTTTGTGTAACATAGTAACAAACTTATTTCAATGAATTCGAAAGCAAGCTAACATTTCGACCCAAGTTTAAGCTACAAAGTAAAAACATTGCCTTTGAACGGATACAATTTTAACTTGGTATAATTCATGTTAAGGTCACTAAATGGGACGATTAGTAAAAGTATCATCGAATTTTTTCGATCAAACCAAAAAAAGGGATGGGAATGATTTACTTTACGAATGACGGCCATTAATAACCAATATAAAAAGCAACGGTCGTAGTTGGCTACCTTGAGGCATCTCCGAGGTAACTTCCATGTTCCTTGAAAAAGCTTTTAAATTGGATTTTTTGGTGTACAATTAGTTACTTAAGTAAATATACTGTTACCGCCGGTACATAAATTTGTAGATGATTACTAACTTACTTACTAAAAACAATCTTAGGATTGTTCACTGCTTAAAAATTTGTCGAACCCTATTAACGCACTTTTCCAAAAGTTCTTTAAAAAAACTTTATTACGGATAAAATAACTATAAATGTATAAAGTGCAAAATACATGAAGACATTTACCCACATAAGAGCATACATACGTTTTCTAAAAAAGTATGTATGTGTGAAATAAAGCTTAATGTAGTATATTGCGGAAAACGCTACTGAACCAGAGATTCAATAATCAGAAGGCAAATAATAATATTTGATCATCATGACTACCGAGCGGGAAGAGACTGTCTGTGGCGTCTGCAAAAAGATTTCACATAACAGTGGTGTCCAAAATTGAGTGCAATGCAACAATTGTGACGCCAATTATTTTTTTAATGCGTTGGAGTTACCAGCTTAGTTGTTATGAAAAGCCAACAACATTGCATCAACAAGCTCAGGACAATGACCAACCAACCCAGAAACACCATCAAAGATTAAGAATAGCCAGAATTGCAGCCAACTACTATACCATTATCAGGTTTTAACAACCCCGTCGAACAGTTTCAGACTTCAAATTAAAAGAAATTGATGTTGATAATGCTCAAAGTCATACGTGAAGAGGAAAGAAGGAACATCGAGTAAAAATACATTCTACTTGCATCAAATTTGGACAATCCAATGCTTCTGCGAGAGCTGATTGACATATTACCAACTTAGCTAAAAAAATCTGTGCTGCGCACCCTCGCAAGGACTCCACACCATTCATTCAGTGATTTGTTATACCAACTGCATAAGGCCGTATTAATTGTAATGCCTACACCACCAACTAATTGTAATGCCAACACCACCACTCACGTCCAAGCTAATCAACAGACCACCAATAAAGGGCGAGACCACCTGAGTGCCAACCAGCTAAATGGGAAGAATTTCAGCTACTGCCCGTTGACAATAGCTATCGGTGCCATAAAGCCACCACCAAAAATGTTTCTCGATTGGGGTGTTAAAAATTGTAAATCTTTGCAAAATTTGCAAAAATTACAAAATCTTCAAAATTTTACCCCATGTGTTGCACTGGATCCAATTGTATCGGGGGAACTGAAAACGACGGGAAAGTGAAGCGTATACTAAAGATACCTCCCAAAAAGGCTAACGGCCATTACAAAGTTGGTCTGCTTTGGAAAAGTAGGGCCGCTAGATTGCCAGAAAGCTATGCCACTACAATTAGGGCTGTTACTCGCCGTTCAGCTGTAGCCTGTACCCAAACCCCTGCGTTTCCCGTAGTGTCTCTTCTTCTTTTTAAAATAGATGTAAGATCTTCTTTTGCGAGGTGGTTGTGTGGCAATGGGATGATCTTCCTCTCTATCAGGGGACGTATGAGCGTGCAAGAAAATGTTCTTGAAGTATGGAGAACTCAGGGAGCACTCGAAGTTAACTGGGTCATACGCATGGTGATGGGTGTGCGGACACCGATTTAAACGAGGTACAGGTAAGTATACACTTGCCTCTGCTTCGATTACTTGAAGGGCTTTTGCAAGGTGGTCTAGAACGGGCACCCAGCATCCAGTATTGGTCTTCTGTGTTTGCGAAGTGGAATGGAAAATCCTCCCGAAGGTACTTCGTTATCATCATCATTGCGCTCATTCATGATACCCATGGATTTTGACAGGCTATGTAAAGCCACATGATGGATTGCACAACAGGGCGTTCTGCGTCTTCCACAAACCGGAAACACATCACCACGGTGTCTTCTGCCCGAGTTACATTTGCTGACCAGGCAGAATGTTTTGGTTGGGTCCAGGAGGTTGGAGTGTAGAGAGGTGGTGACTCACAATGATTGTGAGCCGGGGTCCCTCCAGAGTTGACGATCTCGAGTTGCACAGTTACTAGGCGCGGTGTATCCTGCTTATTGGTCGAATTATTGAGCTTCTTTGGGGTCTCCAAAATTAGCGTATCGTCGATGGGGCGTTGATATCGGGCGATGACCATTCTTTCGAAACTGGCGGTGACGTCCTCCAGGAGAGGGCTAATCTTCGAATGGACACATCTAATAGGCAACATTCTGATGAAGGGTATTATTTCAAGTGTCTGACTGTTAGAAGAATACTATAAGCTTTTTGGACCTATCAGTGTGATTTACAAAGATGTCTTCAATTTAATATTAATGCTATGACTAACAGCAAGGTTTTGGAACTTTGATAAAATGGACTGTGTGCATAGGCTTGCTAAAAGAGAACCCTCCTTTAGGAGGGCAAGGACGTTGGCAGAGAGGAGTGTTGGGATACTACGATCTGGAAGTGGCCTCAGTGAAGTGTCCTTAACAAGTCTCTATTCCGCTGTTGTCTACGGTTGGAGAGAAGTTGTTTCTAGGAATTCGTAGAAATCGGAGTCATCTTGTTAAAACTGCTTCAAATCACTTAGATTGGCTGCCTGACGAGATTTTTCGTGTGCATCTTGGAATTAGACAATGTTCCTGGAAATAAAGTTGGTTGCCTTGTAGGTAACTTCGAACTTTGGTGTTAACTTGGCGGTATATTTTTTGATTAGCACTAGTGCACATGGACTCCTGAGTCGATTTCTGGATATTTCCTTTTGATAATTTGTGAATGTAAAGGTACCAGGTAGGCGCGACTCTTTGGAAAATACTACAAACGCCGGGGTGTTTCCTGTAGTGTCTGATGCATTCGATTTTATGGCCAATGTAATGTCCGGTAGTAGCTGATATGCAATAGAGTAACCTGATTCAAAATACTGTGCTATGATAGTCTTGACTGTGTAGTTAGCGAGTTGCTTCAGGTTCTGACGTATGGTTATGGGTTATATTCTGTCCCTGAATTTTGGTAAAATGATCTTTGTCCTTGTTGTTAAACTATATATATATATATATATATATATATATATATATATATATATATATATATATTAGGGCGGGTCAATTTGAATGGACCAAAAAAACATGGTAAGTGTACACCAGAATCGGATTCTACGAAAAATTCTAAGATAATTTCATCATGAAAATATGTCTCTAAAAGTAATTTTAGATTTTCGGCTCTAAGTTTTTAGCGGTTTTTATGTATTTAAGGTAATTTTAAAAAAGTTACACACCTTTAAGTCAGTTTGCTTCCGATTCTAATTCACTTTTTTTTTAACAAATTTTATAAAAATTTGTGTGTTTCAATTAAACATGTATTTTCTTTTTAAATTAACGAATTGTGCAAAACAAGCCATATCCTGTAACTTTATAACGAATTGAGCTATAGATTTAAAATTCAAGATGTATATTTGGACAGATTTTAGAAGTTTGGACAACTTCACACAAGTGAGCGAGGCACCAGGGGGCGTAACATAACAAAATATAGTTCTATTCAACTTAAAAATATTCATTAATTGTTGAGTTCAACGCCGTCTCTTAGGCGGAGTTTTTAGCAGTCCAACACCAGTTTTATTTTCATACAATTCATTTATTTTCTTCGCAATAATTCGATTTCAATTAGATTTAATTTGTTACACGTGGTCGATTATATAATTACATATATATAATTATATGTTGATTTCAGGTGTTGTCACAGGTATTGGCACAGCTTTAAAATTAATGTGTGCCTAAGTGCCTTCTAAAGTCAAAATGATTTTAGATTGCATTGCAAGCCATGAACCCAAAGAAGAACTTAAAGCACAATAAGTAACGGTTAACTTCCCAGCGCGTAGGCTGGCGATATATTAAACACAATGGGAAGAATAATGCAAAGCGAATACAATACAATGAGCTTTGAGGGTTAACCCTTTAGTGGCTGCTTAGGGCTGCTAATTGTAAGTTTGCGCGGCAGCATTAATTATTGAAAGCATTGTGGAAATTGCATGAAAAATTTGTTTTTTTTTTTTGTTACAAATTTTAAATAAAAATAATACAAAACTATATATTTTTCCTCCACACTGAAAATATTTTGCTAGCAATGATTCTTGATGAATGAAAATCTGTTCAGGAAGTTGCTGTCAATAAAATTGTTAATATTATAAGAAAAATGTCATTGATTTCAATTGCATAGATTATACGGATTTAGTTGACTTGGAACTCGATGATATCTTATTGAATTCTAAATTTACTGTAAGTATCCCGCATGAACACTTAATGTTGTATGCTAATTTAGCTAAAATAAATCTAGATCTATGTAGTTATTTTATCTCACATTAAAGGAACTGTATGCAGTTGCTGACACAACTTATGACGCGTAGTGCCACAAAAAATTAGGAAAGTCGTTCTAGACTTCAGCAAATCGAGTCTAAAATAGACTTTAAGCACCACCAAAGTAGGGTGTTTTTTTGTATTAAAGAATATATTTACTTTAATTCTAAACAGGCTTATTTAGAACAAATTGACTGAAAAATGTGTAACTTTTTTTTAAATGCCTTAAATACGTACAAAACCGCTAAAAACTTAAAGTCGAAAGTTTGATCCTTTTCAGCGGAGGCAAGGAATTATTTTAAGAGATATAGTTTCAAAGTGAAATTTTTTTAGAATTCTTCGTAGAATCCGACTCTGATGTACGCTTTCCACGAAAAAAAATTGACCCACTCCAATATATATATAAAAGTTAAGGTTCTGGCCACTGGTTTCCCAGTCCAGCGGCCAGTTCCCATCCTTATACTTACATTTTTGACATGTTAAATGAAAAGATGTAATCTTCGAATTGATATTTTATAATTTTATTCAACATTATTAGTAAAAAGGTTCTTGGTTTATCTTCTGGAGATTCTAGACTTGCTTCTTTTCCTGTCCCATTGGAACTGCCTGCATTAGCTTTTGACGACAGACCCAGTGCCTGTCGCTGCGGCCGCTCTGCCCGCGTTGCAATTGCAGCGGCGGCCAAGTATCCCACGGTGTCAGCAGTTTTGATGTTTAAACTGTTGAGACCGCGGATTGGTTTCCGGTGTCAACCTTGCATATTTGTATATTTGTAAGTAAGCGCAATGTGTAATCGGAGTTGCTTATGATGTGCTTGGCATGTGGAGTGGCAAGAGTGGTGGGGGTGTTGCGTAATGTACGGCATGGGCGTATAGTTTGCATTGGTGTTCAGTGGCGTAGGCATAGGGGTGAAAGGGGATGCAGGGCAGGGTGTTAACTTATATATATATACATCAATGTATATGTATAAAAAAAATTTTTTATGACCATTTTTAATTGAAATGGAAGATTTTGTTTTGTTAAAATTCACAACTTTTATTAATTATTATTATAGTGAACACTGTACAATGGATCGGATACAATAGACAAAACTACATTATAATCTACTCATGTTCGTATATACTTAATATTCCTTTGGTTAGGGTATTATCCGGACACCGAATAATATTAAATACTACTAAGCAGTCAGATGTACATTTAGTAAGATTTACTACAATCCCAACCAAATGACGTTGCGCAATTTGTACATTATACTATATTATGCGCGTATTTATTCAATATTGCTTCGACAACGAAATACAAAATAAAAAAAAGGAGAAAGCACAAACATTTTATATTCACTATTAATAATTGTTTTAGTTCTAACTTCAACATTCCAATTTCATTCGATTTCTTAACTTAACATAATTCCCTCTCATAACACTACCCTAATCCCCAAGGGCGACTTACCCGCTTCAGTTTCGTGCTGACGATACACTCCTTGATTTTTGAATTTTTATATATATTTCCTTGTATTTTCTTTGTTTCCACTGTCTATGTTTCTATATTTTTTTATAAATATTTTATACATATTTTTTTATTGTATCACTGCCACTCTAAGTCTATTTAAGTTTCTTACCTTTTGATTTACATATATAGATATACTTTGTTTTTTCCACTGTCCGCCCTTTTTCGCCGACCAGAGGCCTCGATGGCCAAGAATTAAGTGATCTTGTCACATTTTAAAATCTTGCCTTTGCCCTAGTTTTTCTTTGGTCTAAGCTTTCAACGCAGCTGCAAAGATACGTAACCCGTTTTGATTGGATGTCGAAAAATCACCGTTATCCTATGAGGTCTTGCGTATTCCTTCTGGACGTTGACGCGTACAATGCGAAGTACGTTCAAGAGGTCCAAGCGACATCAGGACAATGCCTGTTACTCGCAAACCCTATCAGGACGCGAGGACAACGGACGACAATAACAGTAATAATTAGAACTAACTACGAAGCTAGATAGTTATGAATGAGAGTTTTTAGTAGAGAAATAGAAAGTTCTGAACCGATTACAGGATAAAGGCGGTTGTAATCGGATCAAAGAACTCGAAAGGGTTCATGTAAAGTATAGTTAGAAGTACAGCGAATTAAAGTTAGAGAGATATAATTTCTAGTTAGTCTACAAGGTACAGATAGATTAACCAGAGTAAGTAAAATAGAGGAATCTATATGTCCATTCACAAGCTTGTGTATAAACAAAGTACCCAGCATTATTCTACGGTTAAGTAACAACGAAAGATTAATAAGAAGAAGTCTATCAGAATACGAGGGTAGGTTAACATTTCTGTCCCAGTTTATGCCACGAAGCGCAAAAATCAGAAATTGCTTCTGGACAGATTCAATTTTTATTTGGTGTGATTCATATTGAGGAGACCAAACGCATGATCCGTACTCCAGAATAGGACGGACCAGTGAAATAAAAAGGGTTTTAGTTGTGTAAGGATCATCGAATTCTTTCGACCATCGCTTGACAAAACCAAGAACACTCATGGCTTTACTGACCGTAATGGAAATGTGACGAGTGAAACTTAATTTGTGGTCCATGAGTACACCCAAGTCATTCATCTCATTCAGACGTATTAAAGGAGTATTATTAAGATAATACGTAACTGATTGAAAGTTAGTTCTATGAAATGACATGACATTGCATTTCGAAACGTTTAGATTTAATATGTTAATTTCAAACCAAGTCTGCAAGTTATTCAGATCTGCTTGGAGCAGAAGGGGATGGTCTGAGTCTTTAAAACTGAGACAAAGTTTAACATCATCAGCGTACATAAGGACACGAAAATGAGTTACTACTGAAGGTAGGTCATTTATAAATAGGGTAAAAAGTAACGGTCCTAGATGGCTACCTTGTGGCACCCCGGAGGTTACTTTAATGGTTTTCGAAAGACAGTTTTTAAATAGAACTTTTTGAGTACGGTCAGTTAAAAAGCAGCAAAAGGCTTGGAAGCCCAAGTTTGTCTAGCTTGTACAGAAGCAGTGAATTTACAGAATCAAAGGCCTTACTGAAGTCGGTATAAATGACATCAGTTTGTAGTGCATTCCTGAATCCATCGATCGCTAAAGAAGTAAACTCTAATAGGTTAGTGGTAGTAGATCTACGTTTCATGAACCCATGTTGGGTAGAAGAAAGAATAGAACTACAGAAATGTTGCAATTGGGAAGTTATAATTTTCTCAAAAGCCTTTGGAATAGCGGACAATTTGGAAATACCTCTATAGTTGGAGGCTTCTGATTTATTACCATTTTTGTGTAAATGAATAATAAAAGTTTCCTTCCAAATAGTTGGGAAAGAGGAAGTTCCAACAGACAATTTAAATAATTTAAGAATTTGAGTAATTAGATTCTCAGCACAAAACCTGAGTACGCAACCAGGTATCCCATCAGGTCCTGGTAAGTACACGGGCTTAAATGTAGTGAACGTAGTGAGAAGTGAGCTTTCATCCGTCACAGGATTAAAAATGCAACTAGACCTATTCAACTGGTAGGGATATAAAGAGTTGGATCGATGCTCCATAGGGGAATAGGTTGTATTGAAAAAATCGGCAAACATATTGGCAATGGCCTGATCATCGGTTGCTTTATTTTCTTCAAAACGTAAAAAAGACGGGTGCACTGCTACCTTACGTTTGGTATTAACAAAGTTATAAAATCGCTTAGGATCACGGGAAAACTGTAGTTTACAGCGCAAAATGTAATCTTTATAACATTCTGCATTAAACACAGAAAAATTTGATCGAGCAACTAAGTAATGAGAAAAATCTGATGGCTGACCCGATTTTATGTACTTCTTATAATATTTAGATTTTACATTTTTCAAATTATTTAATTCCCGTGTAACCCATGGTGGCTTGTCAGACACTACATGGGCCACACATGGAACACAGGCATCGAAAAGTGAAAACATAGTATTATAGAAGAAACGAATGGCAGTATCCATATCTACACAGGAATACAGATAAGACCAGTCAGTAGCAGGAATTAGCTGATTGAGCTTTAAAAAAATTAGCTTTACGAAAACAACGGATACGAGGCGCCGACTTGGTACCTGCAATTAGTGACTGAACTGGAAGGTCAATAATTAAGTCCAAAGACAGATAAAAATTATCTTCGGGGATTACTAGGGGGTTAATCCTCGAAACAACGCAGTCGGAAGACTGTAAAACAAATATAAGATCTAACGACCTACCGTATAAGTTACGGACTGGATTTACTTGGGTTAAAGATAACTCGAGGAGACCATCGACAAAGCAATGTGACGGGAAGGGCAACAACAAGGAAGACTCATCTGATGGAAACCATGAGATGTCGGAAAGATTAAAATCACCAAGAACAATTATTAAGTCTACATCGGAAAGTAGCGAGGAAACAAATCGAATAGCTTCAAGGTGGGTTGCGTAAACCACCGAGTCAGATTTCGGTGGAATATACGAACAAGTTATGAAGACGGAATACGTCTTTAAAGTAATTTTGACACTGACAAATTCGATGTCAAGAGTTGCAGACGGCTGAACTAATTCAGAGGATAGGGCAGAGTTGACAGCAATTAAAACTCCCCCACCATTTTTGGATGTTCTATCGCATCTATAAGTTAAAAAAATTGTGGGAAAAACAGAAGCATCAGATATGTCAGTCCTTTACCACGTTTCTGTAAATACCAGAATATGAAAATCGAAAGATAGACTGTCTACATAAAGTTTTGAAAGTTTAGATTTTAGTCCTCTAACATTCTGGTACGCCAGAATAAGGGACGAAATTAGTTTTTTGACCCGCCTGGTACTGACGAGCCAGAAGATAGTAGAAGATTGTTTGGTGCTATAGGAAGACGAATCGGTGACCGATTTTTCTTCTCCGTTGTATACTCCTTTATAATTAAATGTTCAGGCCAAAAATCTTTACGACAAATTTGGTCAAAAAGATTAGGCGCAACACTGATTTTAAATGACGAAATGTCACGAGAATAAGAAAATTTAAATTTTTCCACCGCGATATATGGCACTAAAATTTTTGCCCGGATATGGGCTAAGACATCATCTGATGTCGTATTGGGAGCTAATCTAGAAACAAATATTTGCCTTTTAGGTGGAATTGCAACTAGCAAACTCGCTGAGCCACTCGCACCCACGGCCGCAGTTATTTGCACTGGGGCCGCGGAGACGGATGACGCTTTACGTGCTCCTCTAGTTACAACTTTATTCGCAATATCCCTTGAAAAGGGTATTCGTTCGGACACATCGGAGACTACACTTGATATCGCATCAGTATGCGGGACACTATTAACAGGGGATATATCAATAGTTCCGTAACTGGGGCCATCACTGGGCTCCTAAACGAAATCAGGCGCTGAGAGTTTGGTGTTGTAAAGTCGTTACTTATAGTCGGAACAGGTAGAAGTAGAGATGCCTCCGGATCAGGGGAGAAATCCCGAGGGAAAGTCTTCTTCCGCATCGGTGATTCATATAATAGTTTATAACTATTAAAGTGGGTTTCTAAAGATAAAAACTCATCCCGAAGCTTTAGAAAACTAGCCGCCAGAGTTTTGATCCTTCCCTAGTCCGCCTCATAAATACACAAATATCCATTTCCACGTCCCGACATGCTTCACAGCTCCGTTTTAGGCCCCCACCGTTTCCAATGCTGTCTTTTACCCTGGCCGTGTAACCAGCACACTTAACGTGCATAATA
The DNA here is from genome assembly GCA_018903615.1 of Drosophila neocordata. Taxonomy (NCBI): domain Eukaryota; kingdom Metazoa; phylum Arthropoda; class Insecta; order Diptera; family Drosophilidae; genus Drosophila; species Drosophila neocordata. Next base: position 633,121 of record JAEIGI010000022.1, read on the forward strand.
TTGTCACACAGCCAGCATGTATTGGAATGTGATCTTGAAGCTTTTGAGGGTGGGGACATTTTTTGGAAGAGCAGACAACCATTATTAAATAAAAAAAATTTATTAAAAGGCAAAATAAAGTGTAACACAAGGGTTAATGTCTAACTATGCACCGCAAAAGAAGAGACAGAAACACAACAACAAAGACGGTGTACAAGCGCGAGAGTAAACGGTCGCGATCGCGAGCAATAACAACACAAGACAACAAGCACAAAACGAAACAACAACACAACTGTGTACGAAGAGCGCGAGTGCAAGCGAGAGAATTACCGCAAAACAGAAAATCAAAGTATGTATATGCAGAACACAAACACAAAACTGTAAGTTTTGTTATTGAGTAAAACAAAAATTAAAATATAACTTTGATTAAATGTTTTAGAACATATTTAAACGATCGCGAGATAGTTTGATTTTAATCAAAAAAAATTTTTTTTTTTTTTTAACTTTAAGCAGAAATTACAGCAATTTGAAGTGAAGAATCTTATGTAGAGTATGGGTTAAAACGTCTTTGCTTAGTTATGTTGGCGCCGACTGTACCGACGGCGTAGCGGTTTGTGCGTCGGCGTCGCTATCTATTGGAATGTGATAAGGGAGAAACAGTGAACCAATTGTTCTCTACCTAGATAACCTTATTATGAACTAATATCCTTCAGTTGGCAGGGCATATTAATTATGAGGGTTAACTTAAATATTTATATATATTATCATTAATGAAAAGTACTGGTTTTTGTGATTCTTTACAGTGTAAACTCCTTCAAGAATATTAACCATTCCAGACACAGTTAAATTAGTAGTCGTTTATTAAGTTGGATTTCCTTTTATTTGCTTGACTGAAAGTTGTACTTCTTGGTTTTTCAAGTACAGGGTACAGGCATGTAAAGAAAAAATATAAGTACCGAGCAAACGCCTTCCAGGTGCTTGTAACCGAGGGCTATTTCTGCCAATTCGCCATTTTAAGATAAAACGTTAATTAAATTCGTATTGAATACAACAAATCAATAAATATAATTTTCCAAAATATTATTTTTCCTTTTTTTTTACTTTTTACCTTATTTTCCGATTCAGTCAACTTTTCTTTTACATACGACTGGTAGTTAAATATATATTTGTATTAAATAAAACTATGGTACAAATTGATTTAGTATATTTTTGAACAACTTTTATATTCCGATTTAGTGCTTACGCTGTTACTTTTGAAATGGATGATGAAACAAATCAAGCCATTTGGGTGGCTACGACAAAAGAGGGTGGAGAGTATTTTCTAAAACAAACGACACGACTATCTGACTAAAGAGATGCACTATTCGACGACTCACATGTAGGCAAAATGTAACGGTTCTTTATATTCTTGATTTGCGTTTCGAAATTAGAAAAGCTTATCGTTCTTTCGGTACATCTCTTTGCTAATGCAAGGTTTAATACAATCAGGTGGACAATGTTCCCTTTGAATCAAAATCAGTCCGCTACAACTTAGAAAATATTTTATAACTAGAAAATATTTCCTTATGCAAAGGTTATTAAATGAGAGAATATTGGAATTTGAACTAAAGTCCGGTACAACTTGGAAAATATTTTGAAGCTCAGCCTGGACATACCTGGAGATTCGATGAAAGAGTTGCCAACGTAAATCTTTTTAATTACGAAGGTGACTTCATCTCAATTGAGGCGATTCGTCAGACGCTCTTAAATCAACATGCTCAAGACCTTGAATAAGCAATTGACATTGTATCAGCAGCTGCTGAACTGATGTTGTTTTTGTTGCCTTTGACAGTGAAGTTTTCCGTTTATTGTTGTTGATTTATATTAATCAAAAATTTAGCGTCCCTTAGAGCTTTTTTTCCTAAAATAAGATTAATAATTAAATGTCGTCTAAATCTAAATCTACTGATAGTAAATAGGCGTAACTGGTCAACGGTAAAATCTGTAATATCGATCGCGATACTAATTATGTGGATTGTGACCACTTCTGATGTTGTAATAGGATGGATTCGCTGGTATACAACACTTAAGTTCCATTATTTATTTGTTCCTACTATTCACCACTACAGACAACCGTTCACTTTGACTGTTCTTGGTAGAATGACCTGTGTGTCTCTTTCAGCTCTCGTTGCTGTCAGGGTTGTTCGCTTTTAGAGATTTCTGAAGAAAAAGATCGGAGAGAAGGAAAGCCTGTTTCACGGGTAAATTAAAGTTTTTGAGGGCAATTGGTAAGTCAGCAATATTTCTTTCATTTGGAAAATTGGACAGAAGGTATTGTAAAGACCAAAATATGAATTCAAACAAGAAAAACATGCATTAGATACAGCATTGGCATTTGACATCACAACACTAGCCACAACGTCACCACTGTTCCTATTTAATTCTTTGCTTTTTGTTCAATGTCGAAGCCAGAAGGAAATTTGCGAGCTGACATTTCGTTCCTGATAACTTATCTTTAAGCTTTCGAAGACCATAATAACTAAAACACGCTTTAGTAAACAAGTTCGCTTCAAGGAATATTATTTCATTAAAATAGTAATAAAAACCACACAATTATTAAGTCTGCGTCGGAAAAAGCGAACAAACAAAGCGACTACCTTCTAGGTAGCGCTTGCAGTAATTTATAAAGACAGAATACGTTTTTAAAAGAATTTTTACACCATTAAATTTACTGTTAAAAGTTGCATAAGGCTAAACTATTTCAGAGAACGCAGTCACCATTCCTGAATGCTCGATCGCATATATAAGTTGACAAAATGGTGGAAAAAACACAAGCTTTAGCTACGTTTTTGCAAAGACCAGAAAATGAAAGTAAAAAGTCAGACTGTCAACATAGAGATTCGAAAGTTTACAATTCAGTTCTCCAAAAGAATATGAGTCGAAATTAGTTTTATGATCAGCCAGGGTTAATCTCAATAGTCCCCGCAAACTCAGCCGAATTCGAAATTATAAAAGCTGAGTGCCGACGGAGCGATAAAGAAATCCAGAGGGATAATCTTCTCCCGCTACGGTGATAGGTAATCAATAAATTGAGTTTCCAGACATATAAACACATCATTAAGCTTCAGAAAACTAGCTGACATTGTTTAAACTCGTTTCCTAGTCGATGACGAAATCTCGCGGTAATTCGTTTAATAATTTGTAACTATAAAACTGAGTTCCCAGAGATAAAAACTTATCTCAAAGTGCTATAGTATATAAACTGTAACGATCCTTTTTGGTCCTTACTTGCGGCAGAGCCTGATTTTTGGGGTACGATACAACGAAATTATGTGCGCTGGTGAAATAAGAACACTTTTTCTTCCTCAACGTTATGATTAATTAATAACTCCCTTTTGCAGATGGTGTTGGTGCTAGAGAGCTATTGTATAGAGTATCCGACTAGTCGTGTGATTGCTGTTATATACCCAGTCTGGATTCCAGATACTCGTGAAAGTGCATAAACGAAATTATGTTTGGCTGTGGCTATTTAAAGACAGGATAGCTCGTCTACTATGCTCTCTATATTCCGCTAGGAAATACTCCTAGTTTTTTCCCACTGTGCCAGGAATACTCCTGGTCTTTCCTAAATGTACTAGGAATACACCTCTTCTTGTCTGTCCCAGAAATAATGCTGGTCTTCCCTTAGTGTGCTAGGATTAACTCCAAGTCTTTGCAAACCTGCTAGGACTAACAACTAGGATTTCTTACTTCGCTAGGACCTACTCCTAGGCTGCATTACTTTATTAGGACTTTCTCAATGTCTTTATTATTTCGCTAGGTTAAACTCCTAGTTTAGTGTTTCGCTAGAACTACCTCCTAGGCTTAATACTTCGCTAGGAGTAGCTCCTAGGCTTTATTAATTCGCTAGGACAAATTCCTAGTTGTTATACTCGCCACCAAACAAATCCGTTTGTAAAACGTTTGTAAAAGCCAGGATACTTATGGGTGTCCTTTCCTCTGTTATTAATTCATTTCGGTGCTGCACTTCACTCACGAAACACGTGTCAGAGCTAAACGGCTTGTGTTAAGCAACCACCACGTAGAAGAGGAAGCAATGCAGGAAGATCATTAACTGCTTCTTCAACAATAAGAAGAGTAAATGTGCCTCGAGAGAAAATACTTAAGACGTAAATATGCTCTAATGGCTACCCGCGTGCAGTCAGGTGGAGCAGCAAAAGGTCGTCATATGCTGAGTAATGCAGTTAGCCACGTGAGATCCTGTACACCACAAGAAACAATTACCAGATCCCTGACCGTGCCATACAACGCTGCCTGCATAACGCAGCAACATATAACTGCTTGCCAATTCATGCAACAGGATGTGTCAATCTTTCCCAATGACTGGCCTTTGCCCTTCAGCTCTGAGAAACCAGCACTAAAATCGGCGGATACAGCAACGAGCAGAACACCTTTCTTTTGTAGAGATATCTTAAAGAAAGAGAACTTGAAGCCATGCGCTATAGCGTAATGTTTTTTGAGATGCTATCTAATGTCATAAGTACCTTGAAAATGTACTTTGGTGGGGTAGAATTTTTTTTAAAGCTTTTTCTTCTTTTCTTCTACATTGATGAGCATGGTATGCTATGCGGGGACCCTATCACTGGGCAACCACGCTAAAAATGTTACCACATCAATCGTGAAAAATGAGGTGAGTTCAAATATGATAACTTGCCACATCATGCGAGCACTCAGCATCGAGATAGTTCATAGTCTTACAATACTCTTATGACTGATGAGTTTGCGTCATCACATAGCAGTGACAACAGAACCAATTTTCGAGAAACTGATACTTTTTTGTGAGAAAAGCTTAAATTAGAAGAAACCGAAGTACATCAACAAAAACATCACTCGGAAATATAAATGTCATCAAAAGGTCAAGCCAATCTAAAAGGAACACTTCGTAATTATCGACCAGAGTCACAACGTTTGGACGAAATGAGGAGCCATCGAGGGCTCTAGATGAGTCCGCAAACTGGGCGGGGAATGTTGCTAAAATTGATGCCCGCAAATAAATCACATTCGACCTGTTCTAAAGTCAAAAGCAAATGCAAAAATGCACAGTTGCACACAGTGATCGAAAGACATCGTTCTGTGAAAGGTGTTTTCTATTCTCATTCTTAGGGTCCATTCCTTGTTTTTTTTTTTTTTTCTGGACGTTGACGCGTACAATGCGAAGTACGTTCAAGTGGTCCAAGCGCCACCAGGACAATGCCTGTTACGCGCGAACCCTATCAGACAGCATGCAAAAGACGAAATCGCGAGGACAACGGACGACAATCACAGTAATAATTAGAACTAACTACGAGCTAGATAGTTAAGAATAAAAGTTTTGAGTTGAGAAATAGAAAGTTCTGAACTGATTACAGGATAAAGGCGGTTGTAATCGGATCAAAGAACTCGAAAGGGTTCATGTAAAGTATAGTTAGAAGTACAGCGAATTAAAGTTAGAGAAATATAATTTCTAGTTAGTCTACAAGGTACAGATAGATTAACCAGAGTAAGTAAAATAGGGGAATCTATATGTCCATTCACAAGCTTGTGTATAAACAAAGTACCCAGCATTACTCTACGGTTAAGTAAGGACGAAAGATTAATAAGAAGAAGTCTAACAGAATACGAGGGTAGGTTAACATTGCTGTTCTAGTTTAAGCCACAAAGCGCAAAAATCAGAAATTGCTTCTGGACAGATTCAATTTTTATTTGGTGTGATTCATATTGAGGAGACCAAACGCATGATCCGTACTCCAGAATAGGACGGACCAGTGAAATAAAAAGGGTTTTAGTTGTGTAAGGATCATCGAATTCTTTCGACCATCGCTTGACAAAACCAAGAACACTACTGACCGTAATGGAAATGTGACGAGTGAAACTTAATTTGTGGTCCATGAGTACACCCAAGTCATTCATCTCATTCAGACGTATTAAAGGAGTATTATTAAGAAAATACGTAACTGATTGAAAGTTAGTTCTATGAAATGACATGACATTGCATTTCGAAACGTTTAGATTTAATATGTTAATTTCAAACCAAGTCTGCAAGTTATTCAGATCTGCTTGGAGCAGAAGGGGATGGTCTGAGTCTTTAAAACTGAGACAAAGTTTAACATCATCAGCGTACATAAGGACACGAGAATGAGTTACTACTGAAGGTAGGTCATTTATAAATAGGGTAAAAAGTAACGGTCCTAGATGGCTACCTTGTGGCACCCCGGAGGTTACTTTAATGGTTTTCGAAAGACAGTTTTTAAATAGAACTTTTTGAGTACGGTCAGTTAGATATTGGGAAAGCCAACACAGCAAAAGGCTTGGAAGCCCAAGTTTGTCTAGTTTGTACAGAAGCAGTGAATGGTTTACAGAATTCTGAATCCATCGATCGCTAAAGAAGTAAACTCTAATAGGTTATTGGTAGTAGATCTACGTTTCATGCACCCATGTTGGGTGGAAGAAAGAATAGAACTACAGAAATGTTGTAATTGGGAAGTTATAATTTTCTCAAAAGCCTTCGGAATAGCGGACAATTTGGAAATACCTCTATAGTTGGAGGCTCCTGATCTATTACCTTTTTTATGTAAAGGAATAATAAAAGTTTCCTTCCAAATAGTTGGGAAAGAGGAAGTTTCAACAGACAATTTAAATAATTTAAGAATTTGAGTAATTAGATTCTCAGCACAAAACCTGAGTACGCAACCAGGTATCCCATCAGGTCCTGGTGAGTACACGGGCTTAAATGTAGTGAACGTACTGAGAAGTGAGCTTTCATCGATCACAGGATTAAAGATGCAACTAGACCTATTCAACTGGTAGGGATATAAAGAGTTGGATCGATGCTCCATGGGGGAATAGGTTGTATTGAAAAAATCGGCAAACATATTGGCAATGGCCTGATCATCGGTTGCTTTATTTTTTTCAAAACGTAAAAAAGACGGGTGCACTGCTACCTTACGTTTGGTATTAACAAAGTTATAAAATCGCTTAGGATCACGGGAAAACTGTAGTTTACAGCGCAAAATGCAATCTTTATTACATTGTGCATTAAGCACAGAGAAATTTGATCGAGCAACTAAGTAATGAAAAAAATCTGATGGCTGACCCGATTTCTTGTACTTCTTATAATATCTATATTTTACATTTTTCAAGTTAGATAATTCCCGTGTAAACCATGGTGGCTTGTCAGACACTACATGGGCCACACATGGAACACAGGCATCGAAAAGTGAAAACATAGTATTATAGAAGAAACGAATGGCAGTATCCATATCTACACAGGAATACAGATAAGACCAGTCAGTAGCAAGAATTAGCTGATTGAGCTTGAAAAAGTTAGCTTTACGAAAACAACGGATACGAGGCACCGACTTGGTACCTGTAATTAGTGACTGAACAGGAAGGTCAATAGTTAAGTCCAAAGTCGGATGAAAATTATCTTCGGGAATGACTAGGGGGTTAATCCTCGAAACAACGCAGTCGGAAGACTGTAAAACAAATATAAGATCTAACGACCTACCGTATAAGTTACGGACTGGATTTACTTGGGTTAAAGATAACTCGAGGAGACCATCGACAAAGCAATGTGACGGGAAGGGCAACAACAAGGAAGACTCATCTGATGGAAACCATGAGATGTCGGGAAGATTAAAATCACCAAGAACAATTATTAAGTCTACATCGGAAAGTAGCGAGGAAACAAATCGAATAGCTTCAAGGTGGGTTGCGTAAACCACCGAGTCAGATTTCGGTGGAATATACGAACAAGTTATGAAGACGGAATACGTCTTTAAAGTAATTTTGACACTGACAAATTCGATGTCAAGAGTTGCAGACGGCTGAACTAATTCAGAGGATAGGGCAGAGTTGACAGCAATTAAAACTCCCCCACCATTTTTGGATGTTCTATCGCATCTATAAGTTAAAAAAATTGTGGGAAAAACAGAAGCATCAGATATGTCAGTCCTTTACCACGTTTCTGTAAATACCAGAATATAAAAATCGAAAGATAGACTGTCTACATAAAGTTTTGAAAGTTTAGATTTTAGTCCTGTAACATTCTGGTACGCCAGAATAAGGGACGAAATTAGTTTTTTGACCCGCCTGGTACTGACGAGCCAGAAGATAGTAGAAGATTGTTTGGTGCTATAGGAAGACGAATCGGTGACCGATTTTTCTTCTCCGTTGTATACTCCTTTATAATTAAATGTTCAGGCCAAAAATCTTTACGACAAATTTGGTCAAAAAGATTAGGCGCAACACTGATTTTAAATGACGAAATGTCACGAGAATAAGAAAATTTAAATTTTTCCACCGCGATATATGGCACTAAAATTTTTGCCCGGATATGGGCTAAGACATCATCTGATGTCGTATTGGGAGCTAATCTAGAAACAAATATTTGCCTTTTAGGTGGAATTGCAACTAGCAAACTCGCTGAGCCACTCGCACCCACGGCCGCAGTTATTTGCACTGGGGCCGCGGAGACGGATGACGCTTTACGTGCTCCTCTAGTTACAACTTTATTCGCAATATCCCTTGAAAAGGGTATTCGTTCGGACACATCGGAGACTACACTTGATATCGCATCAGTATGCGGGACACTATTAACAGGGGATATATCAATAGTTCCGTAACTGGGGCCATCACTGGGCTCCTAAACGAAATCAGGCGCTGAGAGTTTGGTGTTGTAAAGTCGTTACTTATAGTCGGAACAGGTAGAAGTAGAGATGCCTCCGGATCAGGGGAGAAATCCCGAGGGAAAGTCTTCTTCCGCATCGGTGATTCATATAATAGTTTATAACTATTAAAGTGGGTTTCTAAAGATAAAAACTCATCCCGAAGCTTTAGAAAACTAGCCGCCAGAGTTTTGACTCCTTCCCTAGTCCGCCTCATAAATACACAAATATCCATTTCCACGTCCCGACATGCTTCACAGCTCCATTTTAGGCCCCCACCGTTTTCAATGCTGTCTTTTACCCTGGCCGTGTAACCAGCACACTTAACGCGCATGACATTGTCACACAGCCAGCATAAGAGATAGTCATCTTGAAGCTTTTGGGGGGTGGGGACATTTTTTGGAAGAGCAGACAACCATTTTTATATATAAAAATTAAAAAGAGTATTTCAAATTCTATAAGCAAAGGTGTGTACTATCCAAAGTGTAACACGAGGGTTAATGTCTAACTAAGCACCGAAAAAGAAACAGACAGAAACACAACAACAAAGACGGTATACCAGCGCGAGAGTAAACGGTCGCGATCGCGAGTAATAAAAACACAAGACAACAAGCACAAAACGAAACAACAACACAACTGTGTACAAAGAGCGCGAGTGCAAGCAAGAGAATTACCGCAAAACAGAAAATCAAAGTATGTATATGCAGACACAAAAACAAAACTTTTTGTTATTGAGTAAAGCACAAATTAAAATATAACTTTGATTGAATGTTTTAGAACAAATTTAAACGATCGCGAGATAGTTTGATTTTAAACAAAAATTTTTTAAAGAAAAATTAAATTAAAACGAGAGCGCAAAAAAAACACGTCCGACTTCGTTGAAGTGAAGAAAACTTAATTTTGTTTAACCATAACTTATGCTGGCTAGAAATGCACCACACTATCGATGTCTGCAACCTAACAACAAAAAAGCCTCATCTGATGGAAACCCAAAAATGTCATTCAGATTAAAATCCCCAAGAACAATTAATAAGTCTACATCGAATAGATTTTGCTGGAATATACAATCAAATTATAATGATTGAGAAGTTGCAGAAGAGTGAACTAATTCAGCATATAAGGACAGAACTGACAGCAATTAAAACTTCCCCACCATTTCTGAATGTTCCATAGCATTTATAAGTTAAAAAATTGTGGAAAAACCAAATTATCATCTTAGCTACGTTTCTGCAGACCAAAATATGAATACCGAAAGATAGACTATCTACATGGAGTTTTGAAAGCTTAGGTTTAATCGCTTAACATTCAGGTAGGTCAGAATAGGGGCCGAAATTAGTTTTTGACACGCCAAGTACTGACGAGCCAAAAGGTAGAGAAGGATTATTTTGTGCAGTACGAAGACGACTCGAAGGTCGATTTTTCTACTTCTTAGTTGTATACTCCATTATAATTATATGTTTTGGCAAAAATCTTATTGACAAACTTGGTCAAAAAGATTAGGCGGAACACTGATTTTAAAAGACGAAATGTCACGAAAATATGAAAACTCCAACTTTTCGGACATTTTATTGATCGCAAATAGTTTAGTGATTTTACAACTTTTAAGCCCTTGAATCGAAATAGCGGGTTAAAGTATAGGAAATCAAATTAAAGCAAAAGCGCAAAAAAAACACGACCGACTTCGTTAAAGTAAAGAAAAATTCTTAGCCAATGAATGTAATTAAGGACTCGCCAGGAAACTGATAAATTGAAGACACAAAAGTGGCAAAAGTGAATTTATTGTACTAAGTCAAAGTTATTTGAAATTGATTCAGAAATAATCAGTTGGTGACTATTCAACAATAATGCAACATGGATGATCTGGAAGAAATCTCTTTGCTTTCTTTATAAATATGTTTTTGAATTGGGCACTATAAATGGTGTTGATATCTTAGATGAACTTACAACTCTTAACTGTTCAATGAGCCGATTATTTTCTCTAGAAAAATAGATTCTCCTTTTCAAAAGCTTCATTACTGGTAGCTGATGATCAAAATAAACGACATAAGATCTACACGGTTTGATCTTGGCTAAGAAAAGAATTAGAATTAGTGGTTAGAGTTTTGTTCACCACTGAGCTGTACCAAGAGTATGGCACTCTAATACACCGGATTAGCTCACTACCTATTACTGGTCACCAAGATCGGTCTATTGCAAATAAAATAATGATTGCTTTTGATTCTGTTAATCATACGCTCCTTCATTATAAATAAAATAATATTGGCTTTCCAAGTCATTTAATTAGTTAGATTCGTGAAGATCTGACAAATAGAACTCATAGGGTTCTTTTTAAATCATCATATTCCAGATCCATCCATCAATGATTAAAGGAACAGTGTGTTGATAAACTTAAACGCTATTTTTTTTGCTTGTACCCATAGGTTGAAAGGCATATTAAAATCGCTAAAGTGTATGCAACAGGAAGAAGAAGCATTTCCGATTCCATAAAGTGTATAAACTCTTGATCAGCATCAGCAGCCGAATCGATTGAGACATGTCCATCCGTCCGTATGAACACGTAGTTCTCAGAGACTATAAGAGCTGAAGAAACCAAATTTTGTGTGAGCATTAGTGATTGTTTTAAATTTTCGAAACGTCCACTCCCGCAATTTAAGAAAAAGGAATAACTGGGGCTATATTAAAGATATCGCATTTTTATTTGACACGCCCAATAATATAGTATCATCTGATCAAATTTTGTCGAAATGGGACAATAAGTATCGGAGATATTTCTATAAATATTTTGCACTGAAATGCCAAGTAGACATTGCGTGGTAAGTGTGGGCAAGATAGGATGTGTTAGTTGCTGCGGCTAGTGAGGAGAATGGCAAATTCGAAGGAGTTTAGTTTTATAAAGTTCTTCTACTTGGTACAGGCTATACTTAAAGTCCGCAGGGACGACGTATATACATATATATATTTTTTTTATCATATCAGAAAAATAAAAATTATTGTCCATTATTTTATTTCGGTTATTGCTTTTGCAAACTATTTTTCCTGATTTTGTTTTAGTTTTTGGTTTTTTGGTTTCCTCAACCTTTTTATTCTTTGTAGAGACTAGAAAGTTAAGTACAAAGCATTTTATTGTGTTTGCCGTCCGGGATGGTAAGTAAGTCTATGCAAGTGTTTCACGAGTTCTTTTTTACGTCGGCTTTTAATTGTGTTGTGAATGGTTGGCCGCACTTCGTCACTTAGGAAGTACCGTTTTAGCAGGGTGACAGGTCACTACTTAATTTTATAGGGACAAAACATTGTGAGCTTCAGTTTTCGTGTGATCCAAAGGAATTTTATAATAACGCAAAATTTAAAAAAAATAGTGCAGTTGTTTTCCAGATAGTAAAGCTAAAGATAATCAGTCCATTACCAATATATTTTATAATCCAATCCGATTACAAGATTAGGGCAGTTGTCATCAGAACAAACAACTCAAAAAGGTTCATGTTAAGTAAACATAGTTAGAGGTGCAGAGAGGTAGATTCTTAGTTTCCTGTTAGTCTACAAGGTACAGATATTGGCTAGCGTATACCACCAAGTCAGATATTGGTCGAATAACAAACCAATTATAAAAACGGAATAGGTTTATTAAGAAATTTTGACACCAACAAATTTAATGTCAAGAGTTGCAGAAGGCTGAACTGCTTTGTTGGGAAAAGGGAAAGCAATTAATACTTCGCCACCATTTCTGAATGTTCGATCGCATCTATTAGTTTAAAAAATTGTGAGAAAAGCAGAAGCAGCAAATATTTCTAGCTTTCGCCATGTTTCTGTAAATATCAATGTTATAGTATTTTATAACTGCAGTCGTTTACACTCAAATGGCACATCAGTCGGAATCAATGGGTTGCGCGGTATAAGAACATCTTCTCCTTTATACTTTTCTTTAAGTCTAGTTGCTTCTATCACGATGTTTAATAATTTAAATAATAATAATAATTTTTTTTTCGCTACCCTTGTGCCGTTGCAGACACAGTTGCTTTTTATTTCGCAACATTATAATTACCGATCCAACCATTAATTAAAGATTGTGAGGTGGCAATTCTGGCAACTCTAGAGAGTTTAAAAATTCCGTTCGATAATTGACTTTATTATCTTGGTTTGTAGCCGAATCAACTTATTTGTATATCCTCGATTCGCCTATCGATTGTTCTTGAATTTTAAAATTTAATTAATTTACATTAATGTTTTTTGCAGCCAATATAGCTTGCTTGCTCAACCAATTATGGCTTCTGTTATTTTTGGAGCACCTGCTGTGTTGCGGTGCGAATGAAGTATGTGTCGCGCCAATATAGTTTATTTAAGTTCGCCCTTGCCCCTTTATTCGAAAAGTCCCGTATAATGTAAAGTTCCTTTCTTTGGGCTTAACTGCAGCCGCTGCGACGGCGCTTAGTTAGAATAAATTTGACAAGCAGAGAGAGCGGACGTGAGTACAAAAGAAACACAAATGTTAGTTATGAATTTTTAGAAAAAATTAATTGTAAATTAATAGAATTTAATGATTTCGGCAATACAATACAATTGAACAACGATGCTAAATTATTCAAAAAAGCAATTGAGACTATTCGCTCGGAGAATTTTATATTTTTTGAGACTCTTATGATCCGCCGCCGGCCATACGCAGTCTCAACATCCCGAAAATCTTTGCTGCAGAAATTTTTGCACAGAGTCAAATATTTCTTATGGAATCTAAATATAGAAAATGACGCGTGGCAAAGACGTGTGCATTTTGCGGTTAATTCAACATAACCTCAATTTATGATACTCGGATGGGAGACTGTATAACGATCAAACGGCCAAGGGTGCCTGATCCTTCAGCATGGGGTGCGCCTGCGTCGCCACCACCAACTACCAAGCAGCGATTTGCAAAACACGGATTGAGGAAAAGTTCGCTATCCGCTGACCAGATAGCTACACGTCAGATCCTTGTTAGAGAGTGTTTATGCACAGCAAGTAGCCAAGAATCGAGAATGGTTCCTGTATGAAATGTAAAGAAAACCTGTCCGTGACCAAAAGAGGGATTACTTAAAGCAGAAACGGCTTTGTTTTTGCTGCATTGGTCAGCATATTGTATGGAGTTGCAGAACAAAGAGGCATTGCGGAATTGATAATTGCAAGTTTATGCATAATGATCTGCTTCATGAAACATTTGAAGTCATCAACAATAATCTGTCGACGATGCAGAGCGTCGAAGATGTGAAGCTGCACCAGTATGCAGTTTTGTTCCATGACAACGAAACTAATAAAGTGTTAATTCGATATATTCCAGTTGAACTACATGGAAGTTAGCGAACTCGCCTGCTCGCTGATGGAGAGAAGTCTGGCCGACGAATTGAGACTAGATGGACCTGCCCAGAGTTAATGTTGCCGTTGGCATTAGTTAGTTAGTGTTGGCGTTTCAGCAAGAGGTATGGATGCACCACGTTACGAGCTTTTGCGTGCGCACAATGGATCAGTTGGACTTGCCTGCGTAATCTGTTAAGTGTAAGATGATAAATTCGAGAAGACATCTGCAAGGATTACCGATTTCGCTGTATCGAAATGTTTCATTATTGGTCCGGGCAATTGCAAAATGACCATACCATAAGAAGTGCGCGAAGCCAAGAAGGATGATCTCATTGCCGTTCGTTGTATGCTAGGCTGGTCCGTATAAGAACAGCATAGTGCCACCAGCCCCAGTCACCGTACGTTTTACATATACGTGAATGCAACGAAGATGATAGTATGGATTGGATTGACAGTATGGATTGTATTGGATTCTTTGGGAGTACGTGGGTCATCGCTGCCATTGTGGTCAAGGATAATGAACGCCTAATGCAGATAAGGGAAAAAAAAACAAGCTATTGTCCAACAAAAAGCCGTTGGCAAACAGGCTTGTTATGGATGTTCGTCCAATTGGAATTGCCTGACTCATTGCCGATGGCGAAGAGACGTCTCAAGTGTTTAGAGGCGAAGATGGCAAGGGATGAGAAGTTAAGGAGCTTCAAACAAAAACAAAACGAGGTTTGTTTGGGATGCGTCTGCCAAAGTTACAGCATGTCACTAAATGATGTATTGCTGAAGGGTACGCATACGTACTTTCCTTTGTGTGCTGAAAGCCTTTGTGGCTAGAAGAGTGATACCGCGCTGCATGCTGTCGGATAACGGTACCAACTTTTCAGGGGCTAGCCGAGTCTAGAAGCAGCACATTAGGCGAATATCGCCTCTGGATGTGGAAAAGCAATAGCCACATATGGGAGGCGTATGAAAACGATTGGAACGCTTCACTAAATCTATACTTTTACAATTTTTACCCGAGAATGCTGTTCGAGATATGAATTTTAAGAAAAAATTAAAAGTAAATTAATACATTTCTGCAATAAAATACACAACAATTATTCACTAAAGCAAGAGTATTCGCTCGGAGTATTTTTTAATTTGGAGACTCTCATGATCCGCCGCCGGCTAGACGCAGTCTTAAATAGTTAGTCTCTTCATTGAGTTAACTGACAAAAACTTTAAGGACAGTTAATGCAGCCAGGCAAGATGTCTATGGGATGTTCAAAGAATATGATTCTAGATTGGTCATTTTGCAACTCGACACTCATATTCTTTCTCAACTGAAGTACTTTGACATGTTTCAACAATCCAACGATTATCTATTTTAATATCTCGTTGGTTTAATTTGACAATTGTCGATCTTCCATTATCTGCTGCCGGTCGGCGACGGTATCGTCTGTATAGGGGATAACCGTCATTACCAGTAATTGTTTCCTATATAAGTGCTCGTGGATATCGTTTTGAACACTCACCATTCATCATACACGGTGGATTTCGATAAAGGGTTCTACAGGGACTATGTATCATGTTTTGTTAAGTACTTCATGCAATCCAGGATCTACTACTATATTAGAGATTAAAGCAGACATCTCTGCATCAACTTCGTTTGGCCTTATCTTTTTAACTAACCAAATTAAATTGTGCGGATTGCAAGTAAATGTGATGAACAGAGATGCTGTACTATAAAGGCGAATATACGGCATAGTATATCGTGCATATGTCGAGGGCTTCCGATGTATGTTGCTACAAGAATGGTCATCGGACCAACATTCAGTGCATTTCCATTAGTATTAATCACATCTCGAAGATAAATATACGCCTCAGATCGGAGTTTGGTCTGCTGAATGTTAATCCCTCCGTTTAAATTTTCACAAACATGTTAACACATATTTGTGAAGTAATCGCCGAAATTCAATATGATCACTAAAGGCAAAGTTTCCTATGAATTCCATTTTATCGAATTTTTCTTGCCGTACAAACCATCCTTAAACTTTAACAAATGACCAAAATTGGTCCAGGCGTTGTTAAGTTATGCGCTTTACAACCCATTTTACAGTTAATTTTTATTCATACAGATATCGAGCAACTGTCCCTAACATGCCCTAACATTCCTGCGAGTGATGAAACCCGAATGGAATCGTGTTTGTTTTAGTTTAGTACAAGTTAAAATTTAGTCTTCAAGCTTTCACTGTGGATTAACGCGTTGACGTTGACGGTGGTCTATTTAACTAATAAGATGGTGCCTTTTGATTTGTTTGGACATACAAAAGCATAATCAAAGCATTAAACTTATTCTTTTGTATAACAACGAAACTTTTCCAGCCGTGTTATTGTCATTGTTAATCTTTGATTTTGTCTTTTTACTTATTCCTGCTTTAAAATCACTATCGCGCTCTTGCCTACGCACTGTCGTTGCATGTGCAGTGCTGTTAGCTCTCCCGCTCTTTTTTTTATTAATTATTGTTCTCTTAAGTTTGACCCAAGTGTCGAATTTGATTTAAAACGCTGAATGAGTTTTTTCTTTGGCTTTTTTCTTTGAATTTTGGTTTTTTTTTTTCACTCTAAAAAAATACTTAAATAAAATATAATATAATGTCTGTCTGTTTTAGCAAGTGTTTGAACACCCCTGCACCCCATAATATGTTACTCACATGTTGGCTGTGTGATAATGTCATGTACGTCAAGTGTGCCGGCTACACGGCCAAAGTGAGGAACAGTTTGGAGCAAAGAAGTGGTCTCAAATGGAGATGCGACTCATGCCGAGAAGTGGAAATCGAGATGAGAGTATTCATGAGGCAGACCAGGGACAAGTTTAAGAAACTGTCATCTGGTTTTCGTAAACTCTTTGATGAATTTAACGCTTTGGAGACAGAGTTCAAAAGCTATAAGCTGTTGAATGAGTCTCCAAAGCCCAAGAAAACTAGTATGCGGAATCCCTGCATCTGCCGGTACCTATCCCTGTCTCGGCCGAGGTTCCGCAATCTCCTTCACTGCCAACGACCAATCCTCCGCAGCTCATATAGTTTACCGTCTCCGTTTCTCCTGGAAATGGTCTCTCTATTTTTTTTTTTTTTTTTCGCGCGAATCCCAACGGTTCCCACACCTCCCGCCCAACCGACCGAGGGGCGCTAGCCGCATAACGTACAGTTCGAGTCGCGGGGACAGTTCATACATACAGACAAAAACGAAACTAAAGCTAGCTACGAGCTAAAAAAGAAAGTATAGAATTTTTTAGTAATGGAAAAGAGAGTTCTGTACTGATTACATGATAAAGACGATTATAATCAGAACAAAGAACTCGGAAAGGTTCATGCAGTAAATAGTTAGTAGAACAGCGTGACAGAGATAGAGGTATAAAGTTTCCAGTAGGTCTACAAGGAACACTAAAATTTATTTGGTTCAATAGCTCGGGCGAGTCTATATCATCTTTAAGAAGCTTGTGCATAAAAATGACGGCAAGCATTACTCTACGATTAGTAAGAGAAGGAAGGCCAAGTAAAAGAAGTCTACTAGAGTACTCTCCTACTCCTTTGACCATCTCTTTACAAACCCAAGAATGCCAATGGCTTTACCGACGGTAGAGGAAATATGGGACTTAAACGTTAGTTTACGGTCCATCAGGACACCCAAGTCATACATCTCATTAAGACGTTCTAATGGTGTATTGGTAAGAAAATAAGTAACTAAATGGGGAGAAGTTCTATAAAAAGTCATGACCTTGCATTTAGTTGCATTTAATTTTAATAAGTTATTATGACACCAAAGCTCAAGATTTTGAAGATCAGATTGCAATCGACAAGAAGAGGTAATGTCTTTGTAACTAAAACATAGCTTAACGTCATCTGCGTACATAAGGGCACGAGAGTAACTTATAACAGCGGGAAGGTCATTAATGAAAAGGGTAAACAGCAGTGGTCCCAAATGACTACCCTGAGGCACCCCCAAAGTAACATGGATTGATTAGGAATATGACGATTTAAAAAGAACCCTCTGAGTTCTATTTGTCAGATATTCACGAATCCAATTAATTAAAGGACTTGGAAAGCCAATACTATTTAATTTATAAAGAAGAAGCGTATGATCAACAGAATCAAAAGCCTTACTGAAATCAGTATATATGACATCAGTTTGCCTTGCATTTCTAAATCCTTCGATCGTTAAAGAAGTAAATTCTAAAAGGTTAGTGGTAGTAGATCTACATTTCATAAACCCATGTTGAGATGGTGAAATTATAGATCTACAAAAATGTTGCAATTGAGAAGTGATTAATTTTTCAAAAGCTTTAGGTATAGCGGACAATTTAGAAATACCCCTATAGTTGGATGCTTCCGATTTTTTACCGCTTTTATGGAGAGGAACTATATAGGATTTCTTCCAGATAGCTGGGAACGTGGAAGATTTGACAGACAAAAGAAAAAGTTTACGAATTGGCTTACATAAAGCCTCGGCGCAAAATCTGAGAACGCAACCTGGTATTCCATCAGGACCAGGAGAGTAGACAGGTTTCACCAAATTAAGCACGCTTAGGAGCGAACTTTCATCGATCGAAGGACTGTAAATGCAGTTAGAGCTTTTTACCTGGTAAGGATACGGAATGTCTGATTGATATTCCGCTGAGGAATAGGTTGTTGTAAAAAAGTCTGCAAACAAATCAGCGATGGCTTGATCAAAACTCGCTATATTGTTTTCAAGAGATAAGCATGATGGATAGACAGACATTTTGCGTTTGGAACTCACAAAGCTATAAAATTGTTTAGGATTACTAGAAAATTTTGAATGAAACTTGATTTTCCGAACAGTCCGGGCAACTACCAAATTCTTTGGTTATTGCCAACAGCCGTCCAGTTAGAAGAACACAATTAATTAAGCCTCTGCCTGGAGTACCACCAAAGAGACATATATTTCTTTCTAGGCTTAATCCCGAAACTTCTTCGGATGATATCTAAGGTGTGAAGAATCACAAATGCTTTTTTTGTTTTTCCCATTTATTAATATATATATCAATAAGGAAACCCTCCAAATTAATATGCTCTACTTAATGAAGGGGATTAGTTCAACATTAGGTTACAGTTTCGGAAAGTCAAGTCCAGACAGACAAATAGTGCATACCAAGTTATAGAAAGAATCAAAGTGACAGTGAGGCAAAAGAAAAAGTGAAATCAAGTGAAAGAAAAAAAGAATCCAGCAAGGAATAAAAACATATAGAAGCTAAACACAGACAACACAAGATTAAATAATAATAATATTATATTTATAATACTCCTACTATGCACCGAAACAGGTAAGTTGGCCTTAAGGCCGCGATACTACCACCTTATTCTCCTCCTCTAGCGTAGTGTGATTGTAGGCAGCTAGTATACATTTTGTTTTTATAATAGACACATGTGAGTTAGAAATAATAAAATTAAATATGAAACAGTGACCCTTGCCATTATTTCTTTAATTCTTATCCCTCCCTCTTTTTCTCCGTATTTTATTGTGACGTCCTAATAATGTTTTTAGTGTTGTTTAAATAACCTATTTTTCCATATCTAGTGCCTGTTTCAGTGTCCGGGTAATACCCTAACTGAAACAGTTTTAGATATGGAAAATAGGTTTAGTGCTATTTAATATTTATTTCGATGTCCGGGTAATACCCTAACCGAAATTATATTAAAAGGGCATTTCGTAGAAATAAATGTTGTGTTTCCATGGTACAGTTGGCAGCATATCAACCAGCAACCATTTCAGTGTCCGGGTAATACCCTAACTGAAATGGTGTTGGGTGACTTAGTGCCATTTAATATTATTCGACGTCCGGGTAATACCCTAGTCGAAGCAATATTAAATGCGCATGAACATGGAACCACTGTAATGTAGTTTTTATGTAGAGTAGCACAGTGGTCATGATGCCATTTGTTTAGCATTTCAGTGTCCGGGTAATACCCTAACTGAAATGTTAACAACTGCGCATCTGACTACTCAGTGTCATTTAATGTTTATTTCGGTGTCCGGGTAATACCCTAACCGAAATAATATTAAAAGTACATGTCATAGTATATATGTTGTGTTCTCCCTTGTACAGTGTTCATCCCAAATGAGCGTCTTTAACATTAATAGTTTAATTTTGTGTCTCTTTGTCATGTCAAATAAATAATCATTCCCCACATTTGCCTATATTAGTTCAAAATCCAGAGGTCTCGAGTTTTTCTTACAAATTTTTCTGTAACTAAAAGCCCTGGATAGACTGAGATGTGTACCCAGGTTGGAAAACTTCCTTACAGATGGCGCCCTAGCAGGGACCTTGAGAAAAATTTTTAAATTAGTTAGGCAAGCTTAGTGTAGGGATTAATTTTGTGGATTAAAGCCCCACCATATTTATTTGCCATTCAAAATATTATTTGAAAAAAAAAATTTAAGGGAAAAAAAATTTTTATTGCTACCCTATAATATCGAAAAAAAATTTTAATCAATTATGTTATATTATAATATGATCGCATTATATTATTAGTCCTCGACAGAGTCCCAGAGTCCCAGCGACAGAGTCCCAGAGTCATGGCAGAATTTAGTGGAACCAAAACCACGTGGCAGAAATACATATGTATATATTTTTTTATAATCGTCAGAGCTAAACAGGGTATCAACAGAGTCACCATAGAAAAAAAATATATATGTATAATTTCATAGGAATATTAGAAACATAAGCAAGCTGAAAAATTTGCACAAAGTAACTGTAGAACTATTTGTAAAGTCATCGACAGAGTCTCAGCGACAAAGTCACGACAGAATACAGTAGAACCAAAACCACGTGGAATTATTTTTTTTTACAATCGACAGAGCTACAGCAGCAGAGTCACCATAGAGAAAAAAATAATATACATACGTACAGCAGAGTCTAAGTACAAGAGAAGAAAGGCAGGAGAGATAAAGTATAGGAGATGAAAAAAAAATATTTCTGCTTGTTTTCTATCACGGGATGAGGGTGTTTCGTTGGTTCTCTTTGGTCGACGTAGCCGCAACGGGATCTTTTGGATGCTCACTCCTATGAAGCGGAGAATGCGACGCCAGCAGAGCAGAGACTTTGAAGATAAAATCATGGTACCAATGCATACGGAGGAGAGTCAATATCAAACCTTCGAGAGTCACTATCCAACCATCAAGGAGTCAACATCGAACCGTCGAGGAGTCAACATCGAACCTTTAAGGAGTCAACATCCAGCCGCCAGCCGTCTAGATTCCAAGGATAAAAAAAAAGGATAACAGGACTCCAAGTTACCAGCATACCAAGGACCCAGCCAATGAATATCCTTTCTCAAGGACAACAGTAGTCAAGATTTACGAGCAAACAAAGGAATCAACAGTGAACATCCTGTTAAAAGGATAGCAACAGCCTAAATAACAAGGATATAAGCGGAGCCTACACTTAGCAACCAAGAATATAACGAAGAAACAAAGACCCACAACCAGAGAAAAAACGTCAACCACAAGGATATTATATTAAACAGGATATCAGAAGAAAAGATTTGTGACCAGTGCAAAAAAAAAAAAAAAATTTATTTAACCCAGCAAGGACGAAATAAAATAAACTAGGGAACAAAAAAAAAAAAAAATAATTAACCCAGCAAAAAAAAAAAAAAAAATTAATTAAAAGAAAATAAATAAATCTCCATTGGTAACAATTATAATAAATCATCTGAAGTTACAGCCAAGTCAAAGCCGAGTTCACAAGGACGAAATCCAAACTAGTTCACCGCAGGATACCAACCACAAAGGATACAAGAGCAAATAGCAACAGTGAATCTAAACAGAAGTCATCAGTGCAAATCAGCTACAGACGCAAGAACGAATTGGAAAGTTTCTTTACCGAGTTCGGTCTACCTTCAGGTGGAACGGTAGAGGAGATGCGCAGTCGGTTTGCTAACTTCGCATCTCGGGAGGATCATCTACCAGAAGTACTCGCCCGCTTAACCGAACTGGAAACTCAATATGGACAAGCAGCCACCAACGACCGCACACTAGATGTGAAGCCACACTCACGATCTACCTCCCCTGCCCGGCTGATTGACGAACACCCAAAGGATACCGAGGTAAATGCAACCCGCAATCATCTAATTCCGACACTGCAACTGGATAACATTTAAACAAGGATTCTTAGACTTTTTCCTACCGCCAAGATATTTTGAACGACTTGAGGATGCCATCCGTCAACGAGGTCAACGAGGTCGGCGTACGATCGAATGCTGTCGACAACCGGGAAACGACGGGCGCCTTCGTTTGAACGGGGCTCAGACGAAAGCTCCGCTCAACCAACCCCAACTCTAGATGTCCTCAGATTCGAAAAGGGTCGCATCATAGCGCGTATAAGCGTTAATCATACCCTAGTGGATGCGACAATCGATACAGGTGCCACCAGAAGCTTCATCAGTGAACACTTGGCTCAGCAACTGGAATCCGCCGATGACTGGAGAGATGTACGAACCGTGATTCACCTGGCCGACAGTTTACAGAAAGAAGTTACACTAGCCTTACGCATCGAAGTGTCATTGGGAGTCAAGCCTGTACCCCTAACTCTACTTGTATTATCAAATATCATGGATCAACTCATCTTAGGAACAGATTTTCTAAAAGGGATTGGAGCTACCATTCGCTGTGGAGAAAATTATATACAACTCAAGTCACCAACAGTGAATTGGAAGGAGCCTAACTCTCATTCGATCATCGTCAACACTCCCAAAGAAAGTTCTACGAAGCTCATAGCCGGACATCCCACTCAGTCACAGAAGAACAACCCTCAAGCATCCTCATCGAAGTTACCGGAACACAGCCACAGCCTTCATGCCCAAGTCTTACCCTCACCACAGGAAGATGCAATCAGGAAAATACCTTTCAGAAGCCCCACCGAGAAACCCTCGCAACGAGAACAAGCCCCAGCCTCGCCAGTTCTAGGCCAACTAGAAGCACCACAAAATGGCATCGAAGTTTCAACACGTAGACCTAACTAAGACAAGATCACAGAAGACGAAGTTATATCCAGATTCCTAGCAACAGAGTTACCAAAGTTTGAGACGCTACAAGGAATACCTCACATTGCCGAACACATCATCACGATGAAAGACGATCGACCAATCAAGCAACGTTATTACCCACGGAACCCAGCTCAGCAACAAATAATCAACGACACAGTGGATCAACTACTCAAAGAAGACCAGATCGAGCGCGCCTATTGTCCTCGTTGGAAAGAAGACAGGGGATACTTGCATGTGCATCGACTTTAGAAAGCTCAACGCTCAGTCTATACGGAATGCATACCCGCTGCCAAAAATCAATCATACCCTGGAGAGACTTAGAGATCCCAAGTACATTTAAACCTTGGATCTCAAAAGTGGTTATTGGCAGATCCCTCTGACCAAGAATAGCCGTGAATGCACCGCATTCACTGTTCCAGG
Organism: Drosophila neocordata; assembly: GCA_018903615.1. Classification (NCBI taxonomy): domain Eukaryota; kingdom Metazoa; phylum Arthropoda; class Insecta; order Diptera; family Drosophilidae; genus Drosophila; species Drosophila neocordata. The sequence continues at coordinate 656,561 of JAEIGI010000022.1, forward strand.
ACGTGCTTATTTCACTGGAAAGTCATGCCTTTCGGCCTATATTCCGCTTCGGCAACTTTTCAGCGAGCACTCGACAGCGTAATCGGACCCGAGATGGAATCTCGCCTTCGCCTATCTCGACGATATAATCGTCATAGGGCGAACTCTAGAAGAACATATGGCCTACCTTCAAGAAGTCTTTCGACGTCTAAGAGCAGCCAACTTAAGAATCAACCAAGCGAAGTGCAAGTTCTTTAGACGACGTCTTCAGTTCCTTGGACATGTCATCAGCGAGCATGGTATACATACGGATCCCGAGAAGATAGCAGCAGTAAACGAATTATCACCGCCCACCAATGTGCGTCAACTTCGTCGATGCCTAGGCATCGCTTCATGGTACCGCAGATTTGTCTCAGACTTCGCCAATGTGGTCCAACCGATGACTTCACTACTCAAGAAGAACACCAAATGGCACTGGGATACAAAACAGCAACAAGCATTCGAAGAACTAAAAACCAGGTCTTGGCTTGTCCTGATTTTCGGGAAAAATTCTCGTTACAAACAGACGCCAGCGCCTATGGACTCGGAGCGGTCCTCACTCAACGATTGGAAGGAGCAGAACGAGTCATCGCTTATGCTAGCAGAAGATTACTACCAGCCGAAGAAAATTACTCTGCCACGGAAAAGGAATGCCTTGTAATAGTTTGGACGATCAGGAAAATGCGCGGATACCTAGAAGGATATCGCTTCGATGTGGTAACAGACCATCTTCGATGTAGTAACTCCATCGACAATCCTACTGGACGAATTGCCCGTTGGGCACTGGAATTACAGCAGTTCGAGTTTGACATTCACTATCGCCGAGGAAAATTAAACGTTGTTGCCGATGCCCTCTCCCGACAGCCTCTAGCAGTACTACAAATAGCACAGGATACTACGCCTAAATGCAACTGGTGGACGACGTTGAAGAACCAATTGGAAAAACACCCCGAACAGATGCCAGACTATTTGTAAGAAGGAAATCAAATTTATCGCAGGATGAATCATCACCCACTTTGCGTGGCCAAAGACTATAGGAAACGAGTTCTACGCGAGTGCCATGACGACCCTACAGCAGGCCATCTAGGAATACGGAAGACGACTCTACGGGTAGCTCAACGCTACTATTGGCCTGGTTATTTTCGAGATGTTAATCATCATGTGAGTAATTGCCTCCCATGCCAGAAGTACAAGGTGGAGCAAAATAAGCCGGCATGAAAAATGCTTACGAGGCAAGTAAAAGAACCTTTTAACCTCGTCTCAGCAGACTTTGTAGGTCCACTTCCACGATCGAAGCAAGGCCACACGATGTTACTAGTCTTCTTGGATAACTATAGCAGATGGATCGAACTAGTGCCACTCGGGAAAGCCACAGCAGCGACGTTACAAAAAGCCTTTCGGGAAAGAATCATCGGACGATTTGGAGCCCCGCACTCATTAGTATGTGACAACGGAACTCAGTTTACCAGCAAGGACTTTAAAGCATTCTGCGAAAATTTCGGAATAGAACTACAGCATACTGCCCCCTACACCACCCCGCCAGAATCCAACGGAACGTGCAAACCGCACAGTCAAGACGATCATAGCACAGTATCTCGAATCGGGCCAGTCTACGTGGGACCTGCTACTACCGGAAATTACCTTGGCCATAAACTCTAGTGTCTCAGACACTACAGGATACAGTCCAGCCTTTCTCGTACTAGGCAAAGAACCTCGCCTCCCTGGGGCGCTATATGACGCCGTAACTCCTGGAAGAGGATCCACACCTTGGTCCCCGGATAGCAGAATCAAACGAATGGCCGACGTTCACAAGATAGCACAAGGAAACATTCAGAAAGCGCCACAGGATCAAAGCCGCTACTACAACCTTAGACACAGAGCTTGGCGACCCACCATCGGGTCACTCGTCCTATTACGAAGACATCACCTATCCACAGCCTCTGAGGGATTTGCTGCCAAGTTGCCACCGAAGTTCGAAAGCCCTTTCAAGGTAAAATTCTTTATTTCCAGGAACATCGTCCGACTCCAAGATGCACACGGAATATCTTGCCACACAGCCAGTGTCAGCGATTTGAAGTCATATCAACAAGAGAATCCGAATGCAGAGAATCCGAACCGAGAGAATCCGAACCAAGAGAATCCGAGCCGAGAGAATTCATAGAAGGCACACAAGATAACCGCAGACCCGAACCTTGCGAAGAGATTTCACAGGGGCCACTTGTTGGAGATTTCGATCTCCCAACGTCCCTGCCGTCTTAAAGGGGGGTCCCTGTTCGCAAGGCAACCCAGCATCCAACGACTTGTATACCTTACTCTAGTTATCTTAGTTTTTTTTTAGTTTAATTTAGTTAAGTTAAATTTTAAGTTCATCGCTCCCTTGTAAATCACTCTATTAGGCAGGCAAAGTTAGGTAGTTTGCAGTTCGTTCCTTTCAAAATCACGCATATGAACTAATTCCCTTTATTAGAATATCATCCACCAGCACTCTCATCACCGCGGATTTCGAAGGAATAGCCGCATCTCGATTCCAGTATCCCACCAGACGCTCACCATCGCCAGAGGCATCTAGGCCTACCATCGGGGAGACTACCGCAGCACCCGCACCAGAGAGCAAGACTATTACTCATCACCAAGCACCGCCAGAAACCCAACGCCGAGTGAACTTGATTATCGATCCTCGTCACCAAGCAGCCTTCATGAAATCGCTACAGGATATACATTACCCTGACACCCAGTCTGTTAATGACCATCAAATTCCGTTTGCTCCCCAAACCGAGCCTATACATGGCCAATTGATGGATAAGGATGAACCAAAGGTGGAAAGATGTCTCCGTTTTACCGAAGCACCGGATCCCCGGGTGATAAGATCGATAATGCGACTCCCTCGGGTTCGCGACTTGGCAAAGTTCGTCGACAATGCAGACGAGCCTACAGACAACGACGCAGAGGTACCCTGGGATGGACGGGTTTCTCGCTACCACGGGAACATCACACCCCCTCGTCGTCCGAGTCTTAGTGACGACCACGAGGTCAACTTACTCCTCCTCAGCAGTCCCGACTCGACCCTTGGTACGCTTTCCAGTCCGCCGTGCGAAAGCCCTCCTACAAATTTCCACGTGGAAGAAGAGACAGGAGAGAGAGTGTACTTGCCAAAGCCTAGCCCTTCATGGAGTACGGACAACCACAATACCCATACGACCCAGCGGGGTCGGAAAGCTCGACGACGCCCCCATACCATGGAGCCTTCGAACGTGCGCGAAGCTATCCCTACTTTGAGGAAATCTCTGTGGATACCTCTACCGAGACCGAGGAGAATGCCGCCACTCAGAGCATCGAGCCAACCGATACCAACGAGCTCCCAAGACGCCTCATATCCTCAACAAAGGATGTCCCTAACGTGAGACCACCGTCATAGAAGCCTCCACCGAGTGGCGCGTGATGACTCCAGACCGGAAAATACCCTGGACATTGGCGCAGAGGATACAGACCCGTCCAGACCGTAACAAACCGTGGAGGTTCCGGTACGAAGAGGACGAACTGGCCTACCGCGTCCGCATCACGGCGGGCGGGAGTGTCACAATTTCTTTTGCCTCCGGAAAGTGAGGAGGGTGTGTGAGGAATCACAAATTCTTGGCTTTATTTTTCTCATTTTATTAATATATATATAGCAATAAGCAAACCCTCCAAACTAATATGCTCTATTTATGTAAGGGGATTAGTTCATCATTAGGTTACCGTTTCTAGCAAGAGAGCAATTGTTTTCTATTTCCCCTTTTTCTTTCTCTTTCGCATACCGATGGCCAGCGACGCCGACGCACCAACCGCCGCGCCGTTGGTACAGTCGGTGCCAGGGTAGCTAAGCTAAGACGTTTGGTCACGTACGCAAAAGCTCGTAGGATAACGGTGATTCATCAGTAGCCAATCAAAACGCGCCACGCATTTCCGCAGCTGCGTCAAAAGTTTAGAATGAAGAAAACTTGGGCCAAGGGCTAGAGTTTGAAATGATAGCAAGATCACTTAGTTTGTGACTATCGCAGAGATAAGTTCGTTGCAGTGCAGAGTAAAAGTAAAAAGCAAGCAATGTGACAGTGGGATAAAGACAAAATGAAACCAAGTAAAAAGAAAAAAAAAAAGAAATCAAATAAAGAATAACATTATACAGGAGATATACCACAGAAAATTCCAGAAAACAAAAATTAAGGAAAAGAATTAGATATACAATACATTATACTGAAGCGGGTAAGTCAGCCTTAGGGCCACGATGCTCCCACATTATCCTCTTCCTCCTCTAGGATAGTGTGATCTTAGGCAGCTACTATATAGAAACATGTGAATTTAGAAAATAATAAAACTAAAACATGAAACAGTGACCCTTGCCATTATTTTTTTTTTATTCTTATTCCGTCCCTTTTTATTCTGATCTTCTTGTGACGTCCTAATTATGTGTTGAGTGTTGTTTAAATAACCTACTTTTCTACGTCTAGTGCCTGTTTCAGTGTCCGGGTAATACCCTAACTGAAACAGTATTAGATATGGAAAGTAGGTTTAGTGCTATTTAATATTTTCTTTCGGTGTCCGGGTAATACCCTAGTCGAAGTAATATAAAATGCGCATGAACATGGAACCATTGTATAGCACAGTGGTCATGATGCCATTTGTTTAGCATTTCAGTGTCCGGGTAATACCCTAACTGAAATGTTAACAACTGCGCATCTGACTTCTTAGTGTCATTTAATATTTATTTCGGTGTCCGGGTAATACCCTAACCGAAACATTATAAAATGTACATGTCATAGTATGTGTGTATCTCCCCCTTGTACAGTGTTCACTCCAATGTATATATGAAAGTTGTTGTAGATAATTAGTCGTCCTGAGGTCTCGAGTTTTTCTTACAAATTTTTCTGTAATTGGATAGACTGAGATGTGTACCGAGGCTGGAAAACTTCCTTACAAAGGTTACATTAAGACATAAATTCAAGCATCCAAAATAGCGGTGAAAAAATTGAATTTTAATTATTCTAGGGAGAAATCTTCCTTTGAAATAAGTGTCCCGGTTGAACTGTTTGACTGTATTTGTAGTAACATCTTTTGGCCTGATCACATTTGAGTGAAAGAATATACGGCCAAAAAGAAAACTCGTGGCTCGGTTAGGCTTCTTTTTTCTTCCATTACTATTGCTTCCGGAACTTCAGCATCTGCCGGTGTTTCAAAAACTAATTTCGTCCCTTAATCTGGCCTATCAGAACGTAAGAGGACTTAAATCTAAGCTTCCTAGACTCTTTTTAGATAGTCTAGTATTTAATTATAAAATTTTAGTATTTTCAGAGACTTGGTTAAAACCTGACAAAACCTGCAAAATTTTCAATATTTAGGTGTAATCGCATTTCGCGTGTAGGCGGAGGAGTCTTGATTGGCATTGACTAGTCGTTATCTTCTGACCGGATTCAATCTCTTGATAACCGGGAGATTGAGTTTGTAAGTGTCAAGGTCAGTCTCAAGACTTTCTCTGTCTACATTACTTGCTCGTACATCCCGCCACAATCCGACATGGCGGTGTACATTAAGCACTTGGTTTCTATCCAACACATCTCATCTTTACTGTGCGACAGAGACTTGTTAATTGTTCTAGATGACTTTTATTTACCGGAAATAGTATGGTCCCCCACTGAGGAATCTGCTTTGTTGCTTCCTTCTATTTCACATTGCTTTATTAATGGTCTTTTAGAGTTATCTTTGACTTAGATAAATCCAGTCCGTACCAAAAATAATATATCCTTGAATCTGAAATTTGTCTTAGATTCTAACAACTTTGCAGTATCCAGAATAAACCTTCTTGTCCTGCCTGAATATAGTTTTCATCCTAATTTGGAGTTAACTATTGATCTTTCGTATTGTGAACCCACTGTCCGTGTACCGAATCCCGTAATTTTCGCAAGGCTTATTTTATTAAGCTTAATGAGCTCAATCGTATGACTGATAAGTCTTCCCGGTATAGCTGTTCAAACATGAACAATGCTGTTTCGCTGTTTTACAACGCTTTTAAAGGTTTGTGTACCGCTGAGGATCCCAGTGTCGGCCTATAGGGCTCCCTGGCATTCTTGGGAGTTAACTAACCTGAAAAATGTCAAATCGAGATGTTATAAAATATACAAGAAATCGGGCCGGTCTTCAGACCGTTGTCGTCGATCGATCAAAGTTTTTGACGCGTAATACGCACTGCTATAAGGATTACCTTCAACGTTGTAAATTAGAATTTTCTAGTAATCCTAAACAATTTTAATCCATAAAAGCGCTAAAAAATCGGAAGCAAAATAGAAAAAAGAAAAGTAAATAAATTATTAAAAATAAAAAACGAGCGGTTCGACACATTTGATTTTGATAGACATAAATGCAAGTATGGTTTGTAACAAATAGCGTAGCAAAAACAAACAGCTATTGCTCATGAGTTGGGCCTATAGGGAGATAAAAGTGGAATACGATAGTGAAGGCAATTTAGAGACAGGCTTTGCACCAGGAATAAATAATCATACAGAAATGGAACCAGAAGTTCAAAAAGCAATAATCGAAGGTGCAGTGAACAGTGCACTCGTAGAGCAGGAGAGGAGGTTAAAAGAAGATTTTCGTATATAGCTTGAAAACGTTAGAGGCCAAATAAGTGCCTTAAGAGTAGAAACACAGTGGAAGTGTACCAAAAGGTAACAATTAACCCAAATATAAAGTGTGAAGTGAAGTTAGATTTTAACGGGGACCACGAAGAATACATATCGTGGAGGCAGGCAGCCATAGATGCATACGAGATTTTCAGAAGATACACAGAAAGAGAGGGGCACTACGAGGCGTAGGCAATTTTAAAAAATAAAATTAGTGGTCCAGCAAGGGCTATTCTTACATCGCACAATACAGTGCTGAATTTTGATGCCATAATTGGAAACCTAGATTCCACATATGCGGACAAGACGTCCTTGCGCGTGCTTAGACAGCAGTTAGAATTCGTCAGGCAATGGTATCTAAGTTTAATGAATTATTACGACGAGGTGGAGAAAAAACTCACTTTAGTAACAAACAAAATAGTTATAACTCGACCCTAACACGCATTTATGACAGGACTCAAGAGGTCCCTTAAAGCATTGGTTATTTCAGCAAAGCCGAGGGATTTGCCCTCCGCCTTACCAACAGCTAGGGAAGCCGAAAATAGCATAGAAAGAAGTGCATTGGCCGCATCAAATGCCAAAGTAGTTGAGGAAAGGAGCCATACTAGTGACAGTAACAAGTTAGGCAATCGCACCCAGACCACACAAGGAAGAGTCCAGGATAGGAACCCACATTTTGTAGGAAATCAGGGCCAAACTAAGGCGCCGGATAAAAAAAACAGTCGGCAAATGACAAGGCTGCACAACTAAGAAATCAAGATGTCGAACCCTCGACATCTGAATTTAGGCAACAGACAAATTGGGGAAAGGGTCAGGCCTCACAAGGTGAGACTCAGAAAAGACAAAACACGTCAGAGCGTATATCAGGTTATAGGCGTCATAGGGTGAATAATATTACCCAGCAAGCTTCCATCATAGATGAGAAAGAATACGAAGAGGTGGCCGAAACTGCCAAATTAGATGAGGAAGACATTTTGACAGAAGACAGTGAGTTGCTCAATTTTTTAGGGAACGCTCTCGATTGCCGTACGTCGAGCGGCAGTTGGCTGGCAAAACAATAAGAATCCTTATCGATACTGGTGCGGCAAAAAACTACGTTAAACCCGTAAAGGTGTTAAAAATCGTAAACGAAAGCAGGGGTGACTATTGACCTAACGGGGATCACCATAAATTATGGTAATTCATCTGAGAACTTAAAATATGTTCAGTGCGCTGACGTAAACTTTACGCACACAGATGATTGTAGTCCCGGACATGTTACGAAAAAGAATTATTGCATTTTTTACCTCTAACGAGGCGTTACTTTTCAATACTTCGGTAGTAGCTACAATTCAAACTGAAGACAAACAGGCAGTGTTCTCAAGACTTTACCTATACCCAGGTGTGGCAGATTTTGTGAATAAAGTTCACAATTGTTAAAGGATGGCATCAAAATCCGCATACAATAGCCCAGCTTGGGTCGTTGACAAAAAAGGATTAGACGCTAACGGCAAAAAGAATAAGAGACTTGTTATTGATTTTGAGAAATTGAACGAAAAAACAATCGCTGACCAATGCCAAGGATTCAAATGATCTTAGCCAACCTAGGCAAGGCGACGTTTTTCACAACGGTCGATCTCAAATCTGGGTACTACCAGATATACCTGGCCGAAAACGATCGAGAGAAGACATCTTTTTCAGTAAACGGCGGTAAATATGAATTCTGTCGATTGCCCTTGCTTAGAAAGCAATCGACGATGTCCTGCGGGAACAAATTGGGAAAATATGCTACGTCTATGTAGATGACGTAATAATATTTCTGAAAACGCCACCGACCACGTCCGCCACATCGACATGGGCTTAGAAAGAAAAGACAACATTTTTTAAAGAAAGCTTCGAATATTTAGGCTTTATTGTTACCCATGATGGAGTAACAACAGACCCTAAGAAGGTTAAAGCAATCCAAAAGTATGCTGAACCGAAAAATCTATACGCCCTTAGATCTTTCAGCTATTATAGGGTATTCGTCAAAGATTCGCTTCTATAGCAATACCCTTGACTAACGTGCTGAAAGGCGAAATTGGTACTGTAAGCAGGCACATGTCAAGGAAGGTAGCCATAGAATTTGACGACCTTCAAAGAGACGCCTTTGACCGTTTAAGGAACATATTAGCATCTGAAGATGTTACGCTTATGTATCCCGATTTCAAAAAGCCTTTCGATTTGACAACTGATGCTTCTGCCAGAAGCATTGGGGCAGTACTGTCTCAAGGGGGGAGACCAATAGCACTGATTTCCCGTACGTTAAAAACATGCGAATCGCATTATGCTGCGAACGAAAGAGAGTTGTTGCCCTAGGCAAGTTGGAAAATTACCTTTACGGCACAAGAAAATTGCACATTTTCACAGTATCAGAAAAAAACAAATATGCAAAAATAAAAAGGTGGAAAGCATTTATGGAAGAACACAATGCCAAATTGCATTACAAGCCAGGGCAAGGGAACTTTGTCGCAGATGCCTTATCTAGGCAGGAGCTTAATGCTCTTCGAGACGCGACAAACTCGGACATAGCTAACGTTCATAGTGAAGAGTCCCTAACATACACCATAAAAACAACAGACAGCCCCATAAATTGCTATAGAAATCAATTAACCTTAGAAGAATCACGATATGCACTACATCGCAGACTTATTTTATTTGGCAAAACAACACGCCATCTCTATCTAATCCAATTTACGGACAGAAACAACCTTATCGAAACGTTGAAACTTGCCGTCAATCCTGACGTCGTGAATGCGTTCCCAAAACTCTTTCTGACATGTGTGGATAAGTTCTCTAAATTCGCTGTTGCCCAACCTTTAGCATCCAGATCAATTACCGACACTATGAACCCTATCTTACTAATCATAAATATTTTCCCAAATACCAAGATAATTTACTGTGACGGCGAACCGACATTTAAGTCCGAAACAATCACCTCACTTTTAAAAAACGAGTTCAACATTGACATGGTCAACGCACCCCCCTTGCATGGGAAAGTTGAGCGTTTCCACAGCACATTAATAGTAATCGCTAGGTGTCTCAAAATTGACAAAAAAAATCTGCGATACATGTCAAGCAGTTATGAGAGCAACCGTCGAGTATAATAGAACCATTCATTCAGTGACATATCAAAAACCCATCGACATACTACACGCAGTCCCAAAGGAATTTAGCGAAAAAATAGAGAATAAGATAAAAAAGGCGTAGCAAGACTCGCTAGCCAAGAACAACCCCAACAGGCAGAATAAGGTGTTGGATGTAGGAGAAAAGGTGTACCTCAAAAATAACAGAAGACTGGGCACTAAGACCTAGGAACGTCAGTTTTTATTAAGGGTGGTGGTCCATAAGGACAATTTGAGGTAATTCAAAACTATAACATTAATATACTTGCAAATAGTACTACATCAATTTCATTTCACACAGGTTCATCGGGATATTATTCATACTCATTGCCGCAACTCATGCCGCGCATCACCGACTTCACAGATACTCATCAAACTTATCCAATTTTGCAACCATCATAGAAGATACAGTAAGACTAGCAGAACTTTATTAGACGTAGATAAAGAACACATCAGGAATAACTTAGCGAGTTTAACAGTTCACCATAGATAAGCCAGAAGTTTAGACTTTATAGGGTCCGCGCTTAAAATAGTGGCAGGAATAATGGAATTTAATTCACAGAGGCTCAGCTTATAGAATCAAGTAATAAGCAGGTGATGGTAATCACACACAACCCAGTCACGGTCGTGGACGGAGGTACTGTTATCATCATCGATGTGCCAGCAAGTGTCAGAGTGGACGACTGGCCCACAATTACCACCAAGGGTACATGCGTCATCTCATTTGAACGAGAAGCAACCATTATTGAGACCATCTTTATAAAATAGAACCAAGTCATAAAAAAGAGGCCCGGCATTGTGGCCTCTCCGCTCCTGAATATTACCGGACACGACCAAGTGCTTAGATTACCACTGCTCAAGTAATGAATGAGCATAGTCTGGACACAATTAGTCAGCTAAGAGACGACGTGACCTTGGGAGGAACAACCAATGTCTGGTTCATAACTGGCGTAACCATCGGTATCACTTTCTGCTGCATAGGTGTCATTCAACAATGCTGGTACCGAAGAAAGGCCTGCTGCAAGCGCTGACAAAAGAATTAAGCGTCCCCGAGGACGGCAACAATCTTAAGGGGGGAATAGTTAATGACTTAGTTTGTGAACGACCCTCGCAGCGGAATTTATATACGCGCGGCAGCAATGTTGCCGTGTCAGGGGTTTGTGGCCAGTTGAATAAATATGTGGCTAGCGCTGACTGGTCATTGCATTGAATAACTATTTGCTTACGATAAGTTTTTCTATTTCATTTTATATTTCAATTTTGCTGTAGCTTGAGATTCATTTTAATTCCATAAGTTCAGTTCTGTGTTAACAGTTAAACCACATAGTTAGTCAATAAATACTTTGCTCCGGCAACGCCGTAAAACCTGAATTTATTTGCTAAGCTAACGCTAGCAATGATTACATATTTCAATACCTGATTCACACCAAGTGGAGGCTGCTGCGGTTTATTAAGAATTGGCCGTGGCACATTCAACCTTTCAATTTATATACTGATTTCAGTAAGGCTTTTGGTTCTGTTAATCATACGCCCCTTCTTAATAAATTAAATAATATTGGCTTTCCAAGTTTTTTAATTAGTTGGATTCGTGAATATCTGACAAATAAAACTCAGAGGGTTCTTCTTAGATACATCCAGATACATTCATATTACTTCGGGGGTGCCTCAGGGTAGTCATTTGGGACCACTGCTGTTTTCATTAATGACTTCCCTCTGTTATAAATTATTCTCGTACTGTTATGTACGCAAACGACGTTAAGCTTTGTTTTAGTTGCAAAGAAATTACCACTTCCTGTCGATTGCCATCTGATCTTCAAAATCTTGGGCTTTGGTGTCATAATAACTTATTAAAATTAAAAGCAAGCTTATGACTTTCTATATAAACTCTCCGCATTTAGTTACTTATATTCTTTCTGATACACCATTAGAACGTCTTAACAAGATGTTGACTTAGGTGTCCCGATGGACCGTAAATTAACGTTTAAGTCCCATATTTCCTCTACCGTCGGTAAAGCCATGGGCATTCTTGGGTTTGTAAAGAGATGGTCAAAAGAGTTTGACGATCCATATACAACTAAAATTCTTTTCACCTCACTGGTCCGTCCTATTTTAGAATATGCATCTTGCATCTGGTCACCTCAGTATGAGTCACACCAAGCAAGAATTGAGTCGGTTCACAAACAATCCTTGCTTTTTGCCCTTCGTGGTCTGAACTGGGATCGTTATGTCAATTTTCGTCGTACTCTAGTAGAGTTCTTTTACTTGGCCTTCCTTCTCTCACTAATCGTAGAGTAATGCTTGCCGTCATTTTTATACACAAGCTTCTTAAAGGTGATATTCACTCGCCCGAGCTATTGAACCAAATAAATCTGAGTGTTCCTCGAAACTTTGTACCTCTATCTTTTTTACGCTGTTCTACTTATTATTTATTGCATGAACCTTTCCGAGTTATTTGTTCTGATTATAATCGTCTTTATCATGTAATCAGTACAGAGCTCTCTTTCCCTGTGTATCCTTTCTTTTTTAGCTCGTAGCTAGCTTTAGTTTTCGTTTTCGTTTTCTGTACTTACGAACTGTCGCCGCGACTCGAGCCGTACGGTATGCGGCTAGCGCCCTTCGGTCGATTGGGCGCAATTTTTGGGCAGTTAGTGCATCCGTTGGGATTCGCGCAAAAAACAAAAAAAAAAATTTAGTCTTTTTCTTAGTCAAAAAAGATAGAAAAGAGAACTATTAGCGGGACAAATGGAAAATGCAGATTCTTTCTAAGGGAACCAAATTATCCTTCAAAAAATTGAGTCAAAAAAAAAAAAAAAAACAACCTCTTTTAAAACCAATTCTTGACGCAAAATATTTAGAAAATAGTTATCCAAACTCCTGACAGGCCAAAAACTACCAAACTACTTTCTTAGTTTTTTAAAACACCAATATAGTATCCCGAAAAGCATGGAGCTGAATGCAAATTTTTGGCACTTTCGGCATCCAAACCCGCTTCGGAAACAACGACTACGAGTGTTGAGGTCACTGGTTAATTAATTCAAAGGGCCACATTGGATTTTTAGATCGCCACCAGAATTTAATTTCTTCAGTGGATAATGAAACGTTTTCTTTAATATAATAAACTCGTAAGCCGCCACGAGTATTTTTACTTAGATTAGGTGTTTACTTTCATTTATCTTCACTATGTGACAAAAGCAATATATCGGTGCAGCGTCTAACGTGCTTTTTATCAACGGCCAACAAACTTCCTTGCCTTGAGTTTGCATTATGAAAAAGGTACACACCATCCATGTATTTATTATATTGGTTAAATAAATAACAATTAAACATTTTTTGTTTCGATGAGATATTGGCATATGGCCTTTAAAAATTATAAATGGAAAAGTAAAATATAAAAAAGTAAAGTTACTTAAATAAGATTTAAAAAGGTACCAAAATAGAAAGTTTCTTAGATCACTTATTGCACTATCGTTCCAACGAACTGCAAGAATAGATGTGTTCATATAAAAAAAAGTCAGACGTCCCACGCAAGCGATACATGGGTCATGATTTGTTCGATTAAAACGAATAGATTTCAAAGCAGAACATCAATACTTTGATACTCTTTGGTTTTTGACTTGTAAAAAAGCTGCGGGACGCACACTCAATCGAGCGACGGCCAAGCAAAGATCTCGAGGATGAGTCAAAAATGTGCAAGTTCGTAGGCGGTAAGACACACAAGCAATTCCGGGAGGGGTAAAAAGAAAAATGAAGCGATCTCGATGACCGGTCATAAATGTGGGAGCCGCAAAACTAACGGAAAGTGATCAGTAAGCCCCACCCTTGCTCTAGATAATACTAAAGTGATAAAACAGTTCGACCTCCAAGTGTATAACCTGAACCACTATCTTAATGTCATTCAACACGGGTGCCCAAAACGAGGAAGGGTGTTCAATGTGGGACAAAAGAGGGAAAAAAACATTATCCATATAAATAATAGCGCAAGCTCCGCGAAGCTGTCGTGGCCTCTTTTTTCATAACACGTTTTATTAAATTGTCACTCCACTGGGACCGGGATTGTTATCTCCACCTAATAAGTAGAGCAATGGGCCTTGTGAATTAAACTGTAGATACCACTTGGTAAGTTGAAACTAACCTTGGATGATGTCAGAATTTGGTTTTGTCTATTAGACGATTCGCTACTACTATCAAACTCTGAAGTAACCCAAACACTGTGTTTGCAGATGGAAGTCCATTCGTAGATCTATTTTCCACAGCCTTTTAGCCGATTAGCATTTCTTAAATCGGTGTCTATTCCCCGCCTATGAAACGCCTTTGTTTACTGAGCAAATTACTTTAACTTATTACAGAACGAACAACTATTTGGTTTACTGTTTCAAGACTCATTCTAAGATAGTCGTAACTAGCAAGTCGTTGGAACATATATGATTCTAACAAAACTGCTGACGCAATCATGTACCCACGCTGTTCGAAAATTCGGAGGGATGGACCAAAGCAGATATGAATTCCCGAGTGAAAGCAATGTTTTCACTCATTTGAGTTCCCGAAAGAAGGGATTTTTATAAGTGTTTTTTGTTAAGATATAAAGTTTTTCATAAGCAACTGCTGATTTTTCAAAATAACTTATTCCTTAACAGAATATCAATTAAAACGTCTCATTGCATTTTCAATCCTTTCATTGACGAAAGTTCACTTCCCCTGTGTACTAGCTTATATTTTATTAATGATCTTCCGTCCGTTATACTACATACGTACTTATGTCTACAGAGATGATGTTAGGGTTTCCCTAAGTTATAGTTTCGTCCAGTTGGTTTGCAAGCTAACCCTTAACCCTCACACATAATTGGTTAAGCCATGGTTGTTCTGGTATTTGTTAAAAGATAGTCGAAGAAGTTTAATGACTCTTTACACCTAGTTGGTTTATTATATTTTAGAGTACAGATCTTGTTTTAGGGTCGATATGAGTTATAAAAAATTGTAATGAATTCAGTTGTTCTCATTGGTCTAAATGAGATCACAAAATAAACCAGCCATCGTACTCCAACGGTTTTTTTCAAATTAACCTTTCTTCTTTCACTAATCGTGAATATGGCTTGGATCTACTACTACTAGAAACTACTACTCACTAGGAACTACAAGCCTTTCAAATCCTAAAAGATGACTATAATCGCCCAATGGGTGAGATGAGGCCGGACCGCTCTCTTCCTTTATTATAAAATACTGCTGTTGATAAGTAGCTGTGGTTTCCGTATTATTGTCTGTTTTTCTATTTGCACATTAACTACTCTGTATTTAGTCAGCCAAAATAAAGGTGGTATGTTGTGTTCATTAATTAAAACAAGTTGGGCGGGAATTCCAGATTGCTTCCATTTTATTTACAATTGATTGCAGCTCATGTAGAATTAAGTTCAAACTCGAATTTTTTCTATTGAACCCTACAAATAGTTGGGTTGCAGACCAGATAAACCGCGTTGCTACATCAGATTAGGAATATAACTTCTTCCAAACAACAAAAAAAATCTATTTAAAGCGAAACAATTATAGTTTGATATAAAGTAAGAAATGGTTACAACTACAATGTTTTACTACTTTTTTTAGCTTCTGTAAAACGAACAATTACCCACTGTGCGCCTGCATGAAAGTTTTATCGATGAAGCTTTTCGAAATATTTTCTTTCAAAACAATGTTTTTTTTTTTTTAAGTAAGACTGTTAACATTCTTTTAATGGTATTTATGTCTGGTAATATATTGTTTCAACAGAAATTGATTCATTCTGTATGGCTCCGCCTATGTCTGGTAACATATTGTTTTAACAGAAATTGATTCATGCTGTATCCATTGTATTTTAATTTATTACATTTTCCGCAGAAATATACATATATACATACTCATATATATAGTGCAATCTTAAATTCAAAGTGTAATTTGTTTTCCTGTGTTTTACAAAAGTTAATACGATCAATCTTACCTGTCATCATTTTGCTTCGGTTCCAAACTACTGTTCCGCCGCTCCAAAAAACAAAAAAAAAAACGATAAAAACTTAAACTATAAAGCATTATACATTGCGTACATATGCAAATACACCTACATATATGTGTGCACCGGCATTTGCATACAGCTATGTACATACCTATATAAAACGTATATTTCGCGGCAACTTTAGTTTTTTTATTTTCCCGCAAAGATTTCCCAGTCTAGCAACTCGTCTAACTAAATTAATTTAATTAAAAACGAAAAGCACAGCTGATTATCCGTCAGTACTGTCGCGTGACCATCATAGTCTGACTTGACTACAATCACGCCATTTGCTTATAAAAGCAAAAAAAATAATTCTGAGTAAATTTTTAAAAAATTATAATTAAAATTTTATTTTTTTTATCAATTTAAAAGAAAACAAAATTTAATTTTGTTCTGAGCTGCAATTCTAGTTTTTTGTTTAGGAGGAATATAATTATATGCTGACGTACCACCGAAGAAAAATATATTTCTAGGCTTGATCCCGAAACTTCTTCGGATGATATCTTAGGTTACATTAAAACAGAAGTTCAAGCATCCAAAATAGCGGTAAAGAAATTTAAATTTTATTATTCTAGGGAGATCTCTTTCTTTAAAATCAGTGTCCCGGTGGAACTGCAGTTATAGTAACAGCTTTGGGCTGGATCACATTCCGGTGAAAGAATACACGACCAAAAAGAAAACTCGTGGCTCAGTCAGGCTTCCTACGTCTTCCAAACTCTCTGGCCTCCGAAACATCAAAGCATCTGCTGGTAATTCAAAAAACTAATTTCGTCCCCTTATCTGGTCAACCAGAACGTAAGAGGACTTAAATCTAAGCCTCCTAGTCTAGTATTTGATTTTAAAAAAGTATTTACAGAGACTTGGTTAAAACCTGACATTACCGATGCAAGTGTTCAGTCTTTAAAATGTAAAATTTTTAGGTGTGATCAAATATCCCGTGTATGCAGTGGAGTTTTGATTGCGATTGACTCGGATTTATCTTCTGACCGGATTCAAACCCTGATAATCAGGAGATTGAGTTTGTAAGTGTCAAGGTCAGTCTGACTTTCTCTGTCTACATTACTTGCTCTCACATCATGCCACAATCCGACATGACGGTGTACATTGAACAGTTGGATTCTATCCAACACTTTACTACTATTGATCTTCCGTATCGGTTACCGACGGTCCGTGTACCGAATCCCCTAATTTTCGCAAGGGTAATTTTCTTAAGCTTAATGTACGACCAATTGGTTTTTCCTGTATAGCTGTTCAAACATGAACCAAGCTATTTCGCTGTTTTTAAACATTCTTGGTTCACTTTAAGGTTTGTGTACCGATGAGGATCCCTGTGTCGGCCTTTAGACCCCCTTTGGAATTCTCGTGAGCTATCAAACGTGAAAAATGTGAAATCGAGATCTTATGAAATATACAAGAAATAAGGCCAGTATGCAGACTATGCACGTTCCGTAGTCGTTCGCTCAAAGTTTTTGACACATAACATGCAATGCTATAAGGATTACCTTCAGCGTTGTAAATTGGAATTTCCCATAACCCTAAACAATTTTATAGCTTTGTTAAAGCTAAACGTAAGATGTCTGTCCATCCATCGTGCTTATCTTTTGAAAACAAAGAAGCAAATTCTAATTAAGCCATCGCTGATTTGCTTGCAGACTTATTCCTCAACGTAATATCGATCAGACATTCCGTATCGTTATCAGGTAAAATGCTCTAACTGCATTTTCAGTCCTTCGATTAAGTTCCCTTATAAGCTTGTTTAGGTTAATGAAAGCTGTCTACTTTACTGGTCCTGATGAAATATCAGGTTGTATATTAGTAAGCCAATTTAAATTCTTTTTTTTTATATTATGTTGCGAATCTTCCACTTTCCCGTTATTTGAAATGAGTCCTGTATAGTTCCTCTCCATAAAAACGGTAAGAAATCGGAAGCATCTAACTATAGGGGTACTTCTTAATTGTCCGATATTCCTAAAGTTATTGAAAAATTAATCCCGTCTCAATTGTAACATTTTTGTAGATTTATAATTTCATCATCTCAACATGGGTCTGTGAAATGTATATCCACTACCACTAGTCTTTCAGAATTTACTAATTTATTGCTTGACGGGTTGCAAGGTGATTTCAGTGAGGCTTTTGGTTCTGTTAACCATACGCTCCTAATTTGTAAGTTAAGTAATATTGGCTTTCTAAGTCCTATACTTAATTGGATTCGTGAATATGTGACAAATAGAACTCAGAGGGTTCTTTTTAAGTCCTCATGTTCCAGATCCAGTCATGTAACGTCGGTGTGCTGTTTACCTTTTTCATTAATGATTTTGTTATAAGTTGTTCTCTTGTTCTTATATACACAGATGACGTTAAGCTTTGTTTTAGTTACAAGGACATTACCTCTCCTTGTCGGTTTGAATCCGATCTTAAAAATCTTGAACATTGGTGTCAAAATAATTTATTAAAATTAAAAACAACTAAATTCAATGTCATGACTTTTACCAGAAATACTGGTATTTCAGTAGAAAGTCCTAATGTGATGTATGATTTAGGTGTCCTGATGGACCGTAAATTAACGTTTAAGTCCCATATTTTCAATACTTTCGATAAAGCAATGGGCGTACTTTGATTTGTAAAGAGATAGTCAAAGGTGTGTGACAGTCCATACACAACCAAAATTCACCTCACTGGTACGCCAAATTTATAATATGCATCTTGCATCTAGTCACCTCAGTACTAATCACACCAAACAATAATAGAGTCGGATCAAAAACAGTTCTTGCTCTTTGTTCTTCGTGGTCTAAACTGTGATCGTGATGTTAATTTACCATCATACTTTAGTAGACGTCTTTAACTTGCCCTTCCCTCTCTTTCTAATCGTAAATTAATGATTGGCGTAATATTTATGCCCAAGCTTCATAAAGGTGATATAGACTCACCCGAGCTATTAAACGAAATATATCTGACAGTTCCATGTAGAGACTAAAAGTTATAAACCACTATCTCTTTCACGAATTACTACTAATTACTTATTACATAAGCCTTTCCGAATCCTTTGTTCTGAGTATAATCGCCTATATCATTTAATCGGCACAAAGCTCTCTCTTCTTGTTCTAAAAATAACTATTCCTTCATATTTAGCTCGTAACTAGCTTTAGTTTTTTTTCTGTATGTCTAGACGCATGCGCACCAGAGAGTCGCATCAACGCTTTCTTTGTGTCTGCGTGGGGTTGGGCGTTACTTGAGTGGGCAAGGATGAAGCTTGCCATGCCGCCAACCGATCCAGAACTGACCTCGAATTCAAGAAGGAGGTCGTTTTGAAGATGGAGGCCCATCTCCGGATCCACACTCCCATCCGGGAGGTACCCGACAGAAAGAAAGAATTTTACCAGCCTGGCCTCTGTGTCCGTCGTGCTCAGGGCTGACCTCTTTCCTGAGGTCATCCAGCTATGATGCGTTTCTGGCCATGGTGGCACTCCTTAGGCCCGGAGCACCGTGTTCGTATGGGTCCTCTCGGGCTCTTGCGGCATACAGGCGCTCCCAATCTCTATCTGTCCACTCGGGCTATTGCATATTGTTCACGCCAGAAAGAGAGAATTTGATTGCTGGAATAAGTCTTGGTTCTTGACTTTTTGGAAATAAATCATTTCAGCAATACAATAAAACAACATAAAATATTCAATAAAAGCAATAAAAATTGGCTTAAATATATGGTTTTATTATTGGAGGCTGTCACGACCCGACGTCGAGACAATACTCTCATTAATTTTACGGACTGAATTAACTTTAGTTATGTATTACCCAAAACATCGAGACATAATTTACATAGAGAAAGCAATGTAAATGAAACCATAAAATGTCGTGCAGATAAAAATCGACAAGAACGGTTATTAAGTCTGCATCTGAACAAAACACAAAAAAATGGTAAGCCTATTTTTCGTCTCCCTAGCTATATATTCCTTTATTATTAAATGTTTGACTAATTTGGTAAAAAAGAATTGGTGGGATACTTACTTTAAAATAAGAAACGTTACGAGTATATGAGAACTTAAACATTTTAACTGCGATGTTGGCGCTGTGATTTTTGCCCAGATATGATCTCGGATATCATCTTTTGTAGTTGTATATAACTTTGAAATTTTGCGTTTTTGGTGAAGTACCAACAGGAGTACTCGCTGCGCCAACCAACATTGCAGAAGCAGTTGTTTGCGCTGAAGCGACGGACACAGATAAGCTCCTTTTAAAATTAAAATTTTGGGAACACCCCTGGTAGAGGATATTTGCGTGGACACATTGTGTTTCTATCACACGATAATAATATTATGATTTCCAAACACCAAAATTAAAAAAAAAGGGTTTCCATAAAAAAATATTCATTACCAAAACCGTAAGTACATTTTCTTAACCTCCGGTTGAGTCGCAAGATGTTAATAAATCTCCAAATCGGGCAGGTGATATCTTAAAAAACAATCCAACTTGTTTGCGATTTGAAGCAAGAATTTGGGTATGCAGTTAAAAGTCGCTCTCAAATGCCAATTATCATTATCTTCCGAGTGGCGGATTCATATTTAACCATAATTGTATGATGTGGGCCATGAGGGCTATAAATATTATCAATGAATAATGATGTGCTTCTTCCCCGGCCTATTTTCTCGATTAAGCATTTGTTAGTTTATTGTAATCTTGAAAACGATCATAAGCTTGGTTTACCGGGGGTCAAATGTCTACTTCAGATCGAAGGGACAGTAATAATCCATAAATGGCTGATATTGTATCAAAAATTGTACATCATCTGGTTTTTTTTAATGCTGATAACATTGAGTAGAATATTCGACTAAAGACTTGAAATAGTTTTTGTGGATAACTTGAAGCGGCGAGATTACACACAAAGTTTGACTTAATCTGGTCAATAAATAAATAATAAAATAAAATTTTTTTTATTAAACTTATGTTCTTTAGATAATAAAGAATCTAGGTGTACCAAAAGCTCGAAGAAAATAAAAATAGATTTTCAATTTATTCACGAGTTAGATATGTTGAATCGAGCTTTATAATTTTCGAGTTGACTTGTAAAACCGGGTTTAAGTATGTTTCTAATAAAATTTACCTTCTAAAATAGTCAATTTTAACTTGAATTCTCAAACTCTTAATAAAATGCTCTAGCAAATTCTTTTGTTGTCTGAGAGCTATTAATTAAGTTTTAATTGGTGGTTATTAAATAATAGTGAAGTGTAGTACTCAAAGAAGTTAAGTTTTAACTAAGCAGATCAATCACCTGATTGGGAACTCAGCTCATGATAATCAGGAATTACTATAATATAGCTAACACACCCTAAACTTGGTTTGCAAAGTGGTAAGGGCAATTGTAAGCACATTAAAAAGATTTAAAAATGTTCATGCGTAGTCGGTGCAGCATGAAAGACAAAATAATAAATGATCTACAAGGACTACAACGAAATGGAATAGACTAACTTTGTTAAATAACTCAGGAAACCCTGTGCTATAATGTACAAACTTGTGCATTAACCCCAAGCGTTATTTTAAATTAAGTAATAGAACGACGATTAAGAGATGTCTACAAGAAAGCGTTGCGCGATCCATATTTTCAAATTCGACTGACTAGTGAACTAAAATAAATTTTATACAAGCAACAATGTAATCATTTACCACTTTTTCTGAGTGAAAAAAAAATCGGAAAAACGAAACAAAATAAGGATAGAAAGAATATATATAGAAAATAGATTATAATAAGATAAACCTAGCTTAATAACATCACTACATCTTCTCACATATAGCATCTTTCTCAATTAACTTTCACTTTCTGCTAAAGCAAAAACACTATTGATTTCACCCACTTTTCTTGATCCCGGTACTTTGAGGGTAAGTAATTGCAAGTAATAATAAGGGATTTAAGCATTGCGTAGGCTTATGTCGCTTATAAAAGAATCCGCTATTTTTGTTATTCTTTATGTTCTAAGAAAGTTGTTTTTTAATAACATATCTGTTGCATATTATACAAAGCATCATTACTAAATTAATAAATAAAATTAAATATTGATTTAGTATTACCAACGGCAATGATGCCGGTTGTGGTAATTTCAGCTCCATTATACTTAACAGATTTGAAATAAATTTGAAATTGATTGCCACCGTAGTATATGATACCGTCTGTTGTGGCAGCCGTTTCACGACGCAAGCGGCGCAACTGCTGTGGTTGGGAAGATGCTGAGGGGGCAGCCAAATATAGATAAGCCACTTTGCACTCCAATTGCTTGCTGATAGCAGCAATGGCAGAATCATGTGACTGCAATTTGGCCTCGCGTGTCTCTACATCAGCATCGGCATCATCGAAAGTAACAATCACTGCTTTGCCGGCGGAACATTTCAAGGGTTTAACCAATTGCTATTGTATTCCCTTTTGTTAGCCACCGAACGCAGAGCCTCTGTGGGATTCTCCACATTTGTGTAATAGGTCTTGGGGCTCACGCCTTTCAATTGGGCATAGCAAGACTGTTGGCTATCAGAACTCGAGCAAAGGAAATCCTTGTTGCTTAGGCCATTTTTCTCAAAGGCCACAACCATGTGATCTTCCAGCAATGTCGACAGCTGACCAGCGAGATCGGCTTGGCGCACTGTATGCAGTGCTGGTTAAGCAGCACTGTTGGCTCCCCATAGAAAGACGGGCGTCTGGTCGGCCAAGGCGACCCCTACAATGACGCACAACGCAATCAGCGATTTTCCCAACATCTTCGAAACGAGATTAAGCTGGCACGAAAAGGCACAAAAATTGAACAGAAAACTAAAAAAAAAAATGGGAAAATTTTCTATCTGCTCAAATCCCAATCTCGTCTGTTGCACTGCGAAAAAAAAACCGTATCTTGCACTATCAGTTCACCATCGATGTTTTGTTTTGTATGTTTGTATCACAAAAACTGATTTTTATCAACGAATTAACTACGACCACGTTTAAATTCTGCTAACAAGCGATAAATTATCGTCTTTGATAGTTTATCACTTTCTCGCCAGACGAAGTACCGACTCATTCTTGGGATAATTTATACCGAAATTTGTGAGAAATAATGCATTGTTTTGTTAAATAAATGTTTTTTTCTAGGTTTTTGTAAAAAAAAAAAAAAAAAACAAAAACCAACTGTACAAAAAAACGTACGTACGTATATGATAAAAAGCGACATAATTTAATTTGGCATGGTATTGTATTAGTATGGCCGCTTCCCGAAATATAATTAGTAGCCCTCGTAAAAAGTTATCATTTTTTAAAGATCTATGAAATAGCATTTGTATTGGAACTGTAAACCAAACTAACAAATGAAAACAGTCGCGCTTTAAATAACCAAGTAATAATTGTATGTTTATGACCTATCGGTTATAAGCAATAAGATTCATTCGATCGGGACAAAAAATGTTCAAAATATTAGCACAGTACCTAAAAGGGACTTAAGAAGATCGTGTTAATTTAACTAGAGGGACGGATAGATGGACGGACAGAGTTATGTGCTTCAGCTTATCGTGCTACGTACGTATACGTATACTTCATAAAGCCCTTTCTTTGATGGGAATATGCAAGATTACCTAGATTTTCCTTTGATGAATAAATTAATATCATTAAGAAAATCAGCTAACTTATCGACAATGGCAAAAACATACAATGCATATCAGCTGGTGTCAGAAGTATATTGCTAAGTATACGATTGTTCGGCATCGTTCAGGTATGTTTCTTATTAGCAAATCAACTTGTAAGATGTTCCGTTAGTATACTACGCCCGTAGCCAGGGACTTACAGTCAATGGTGTTTGAATGCTTAGGTTAAGTAGCAAGAGCCGAAAGGAATACAGATTCCTGTCGATTTATAACTTTGCAAATAAAAATATACGATTATTGTATATTATACTGTTGAGGTATTTAAATATATATATTTGAGAGGGCTATAAGCCCTTTGTCAGATGTTTTTAGCGCATAAAAACATTTACATACTTTATTAACAATAATAGCCGAGTCGATCTAGGCATTTCAGTATGTCCTTCTATCTGCTTTTTCTATCATCTAACTTTGATATTTAAAAAACTTAATGAAAAATAAAATTAAAATTTTTTATTAAGATCATAACCCCTGATAACATCGGTTGATTTGTAAATCGAAGATATTTTCGCCCTATTGCCTTTGATAAAGTCTTATCTTCGAAAATTGGCAAAGTTTTTTAATCTAATTTTACGGAATTTAAAAGGCGCCTCAAAACTCGCGGCTGCACCCCAGAAAACCTAGTTATTTTTTTCCTAACCGCTTTATTCAAACTGTTTTCGGGAGAAACCACAAAGCAAAATTATAACAATAGCAAGGCGTTTATATAGAAGACCAAAGCCAAATCATTAAGGTGATAGTTATTAATTTAATCATTATGGTTATCCATATTCTCATCCAACCAGCTGTCGATTTTCATTATATTGCGCCAGTTTACAAACTATTGACAACTGTTAGATGACAATGCTGAGTTAAATGCTATAAACCGAGTGAAAAACGCTTACCTTGCTCCAAGTACAAGTCGCGGTATTGTTTCGGCAGCTGCATGTAACGTGTAGCATCTTGCTCGCGATATACACTGTTGCTTGTGATGCTGCAGAATATGTAGCAGTGAGTTTTGCTATATTTTCGGTTGAGTTTCGTTGAGGCTCCGTTGTTACCTCACTTAATAAGTCGCGAGATTCCTGAAGTTTTTTGGGTGCAAATCGGACGCGGACACTGCAGACGACACCGGGGGACGCGGGGGTTTGGTTTCTGCTTTCTCTCGCCACTCTTACTTGTTTTTACTGGTGTGGGTGGGATTTTATTATCCGCATTTCTCCAACCAGACCTGCATTTGTTGTACTCTGCTTCTTCATTATTTGGCAACCGAACAGCTGATCGCTAATAGTGCTGGTCAGCAGCGTTAGTCGGCAAGACCCAGGCCGCCAGGTGGCGCTTCAGGGCTCTTTTTTAAATTAAAGCCGTTACGTCCATTGCATTCAAACTCGAATCTAAAACAGTTTGGTGCATTATGGAAAAATGTGCTGCATCGATGGATCGTCAGTACCCTCTGGATGGAACTGACCTTAACGAAGAGACTATCTTCGGCAAGATTCGGCCAAGATTAAGGGAGTCACCGCAGCCCAGCAACCTAGCTGCAGCAGCGGCAAATGCACCAACACCTGGCAGTCCAGAATTAGCCACTGCAGTTGCTTTAAGCCCGCCAGTGACTTGTAAGATCCCGAAATTGGATGAGCTCGGTTTGATTCTATTCCAACTAGAGTGTACTTTCTCTAAAAAAGAGGATGGAAAGCCAAAAAAAAGGCATGTAAACCAGAGCACAATGAGCGCCATCGCACGAATGAGGAAGATGCACGAGATGCTGTGCCTAAAAGCACTAGCAGGCGAGCTAGCACATAAACCTGCAGTAGGAGTTGCTGCCACCCAGAGTATGCCGGAGTCTAAGTCGCAGCAAAAAAATGGAGCTTCAATAGACTCATCTAAGAGGTCAAGGGGGAAATCGGCCACGCAACGCAGCACACCACCTAAAAAACTGCGGAACATTGCCCAGCCAAATAGGTCGTACGCTGATCAGCTGAAGGGACACAGATCTCTAACTGGAGATTGTCCAGCTGGCAAGAGCCCACCACCAAAAGGTTCTGCGCCAACTATACCATCAGCAGCGAGTAGCGAAAATGCTGAATGGCAACAAGTAACTGCTAGAAGGAGGGCCAAAATTACGGAACGGCGTGGCAGGCCAGATGTAATTATTATCAAGCCCGACGAAGGTAGCTCCTACGCCGACTTGCTGGGATTGGTCACCAGGCGAGAGGATGGACGGCTAAACGGAGTCAAAGTTTGCGTTAAAAGGGCAGGAAAAACCACAAGAGGAGAGCTGCTCTTGGAACTAAAGGGAGATTGCATGTCGCATAAGCTTCAGGAAGATTTGAGCCAAGTACTGGGCTCAAAAATATCGGTACGCACGGTGAGTGATCTTTTCTTCATAGAGCTCCGTGACCTGGACTGCTTGGCAACTGCAGATGATGTGATGGCAGCCATTTCAGAGAAATTAGCAAGAAATTCAACACAAGTTTCTGTTCAAGCGATGAGACCCTTATATGGGGAAACCCAAACAGCGATTGCAGCAGTAGCACAGGATGTCGCAACAGAATTACTTATGCTTAAATCCATCAGAATAGGATGGTCCAACTGCCGTATCCGGGCGCGGGCTGCAGTTAAACGATGTTATAGATGTCTTAATTTTGGCCACGCTGCCTCCATGTGCAATGGCACTACTGATCGCTCTAACTGCTGTATCAAGTGTGGACAACCCGGCCATAAAATCGCTATATGCCAAAATAAGCCAAACTGCTTTTGCAATTGTGTAGCAGACAAGAGATCGGTAACTGAACATATAGCAGGCAGCAAAAGCTGCCCATTAGCTAACGCTCGAGCTACATCATCACTTGTAGAATGAAGATCTTGCAGCTGAATTTAAATGTGCAGTCGACAAGCTTTTTTGGATCTCTGCGACTCAGCGGACAGCGATATTTGGGGATTGGCCTATAAGGTAGCATTAAAAAACTGCGTGCAGCAAAGCCAGCGGTTCCGGACGAAGGCCGCCTAAACTATATTGTCAGAGCTCTCTTTCCCTGCACATCTGACGTTGCACCATGGTCCCAATCCAACAATGTGGCCATAGTTGAACGCCCTGTTACTGTCGAAGAGGTAACTATTGCTGCTTCCCGTTTACAGGTGCAAAAGGCCCCCGGCCCAGACGCTATACCAAACATAGCATTAAAACTAGCACTGGTACTGCAACCCAACAAGTTTGTTGATGTTTTTAACAAATGTCTTGAGGAAGGCCGTTTTCCAGATCAATGGAAAGTTCAGAATCTGGTGCTAATCTTAAAAACTAACAAGCCGCCAGACGAACCGTCAGCCTACAGGCCAATTTGTTTATTGGACTCCGTGGCGAAGATTTTGGAGGATTGAAGAATCTATTGTTGCAAATGGTGACCTTTCCACCAAGCAGTTTGGTTTTAGAAAATGCAAATCAACTGTAGATGCATTAACTACTGTCACAGATATAGCTGCCAAGGCCATAGAGGGGTTATTACTCTAGATGTGAGGAATGCCTTTAATTCAGAAATCTGGAGCTGCATCCTACAGGCGCTCTCTAACTTCGGAGTCCCAGACTACTTGAAACGCGTAACAGAGGACTACTTCCGGAATCGCGTGCTACGATATAACACAAACAGTGGCCAAAAGTCATATAATGTGCGCGGAGGTGTACCGCAGGGGTCGGTCCTGGGCCCGCTGCTATGGAACATAATGTATGATGGCTTACTGCGGCTGCAGCTTCCAGTAGGGTCCACCTTAATAGGTTTCGCCGATAATGTGGCCTTGGTCATAGTGGCTAAGGAACTCAAGGATGCGGAGCAAAGAGCGACCGTTGCTGTTGGCGTAATAAAACGATGGCTGGCTACCAAAGGCCTACAGCTGGCCGATGAAAAAACGGAGGCAGTGCTCCTCAGTAACAGAAAGATGGTGGAAACAGCTAAGATACAGCTGGAATCCTGCACTATTTTATCGGCGAGTACGATAAGATATTTAGGTGTCTGGCTAGACACTCGCCTCTGCTTTAAAGAACACCTGATATCTGTTAGTCAGAGGGCAGCCAAGCTAGCGAAGTCTTTAAGCAGGATTATGCTCAACACCCGAGGACCGAAGCAGAACCGCCGCCTGCTACTAATAAACGTTATCCAGTCCACGATGCTTTATGCAGCGCCAGTTTGGGCGAACGCGTTGGAAAACAAATCCTACAGGAATGGTTTAGAGTCAATATACCGCCTTGGAGCGCTCCGTGTCTGCTGTGGCTTTCGCACAATTTCTGCAGAGGCAGCCCTTGTTATTGCGGGCATGGTCCCAATCGACCTTCTAGCTCTTGAGGCACAGCGGTGTTATAGACAGACTCCACAAGAAGTTAAAGCCCTTAAATTGCAAGCCAGGAACGCCAGTCTGGAGGAATGGCAGAGGCGCTGGAGCTTGTCCAATAACGGAAGATGGACCTGGAATCTAATTCCGAATATCGATATCTGGCTTAAGCGGAAATTCGGCGAAGTCACCCAGTTGCTAAGTGGCCATGGATGCTTTCGCAGCTATCTATTTAGAATCGGACAGGAGGACAGCCCACATTGTCCAAGTTGCAATGAAGGCGTAATCGAATCCCCGGAGCACATCCTATTTGTGTGCCCAAGTTTTGCTCTTTACTATTATTGTTATTTATACTTCACCTAACGAATAAAAAAAAAAAAAAAAAAGAATATATAGCAAAATTACTCTGCATCAAAAACGGAGAAATAATATTTTAAAGTACAAATCTTAGAACCCCATAAAACTGTATTTACTGATGGGTACGTTGATACCCATAAGAAGCAGATTTACTTTTGAGCATTTCGATTCACTCACTATTCAGTTGTCAGTTGTTAAACCCCAAAGTAACTATGTTATTCATGCAAAAATCTGTAAAAAGTTAACACTAGTTCTGAATATAGCCTTTATGTGATAAATACGAACGAAACGAGAGCAGGACACGATTTTTTGAGTTCTGGACATAGTTATTTTCCGAGAAAACGTAGAGTAATATTAAAAACTCTTACCAGATTGTGTCGCATTTGGTCTGCCCTTATTAAGGACATTTTTGTAGTCCATTGATAATTATCCAGTGGTTTTATTGGTATTTAATAAATCATATTTTAAGGATGGCAACAGTAGTAAAATATGATTTTTAAAGATATGTGCGAGTACTTATTGGAAAAGGACAATAGCGAGAGAATTTACTCTATTTAGCTAAGCAGCGAAAAAGCTTACTCTGTTTCTACATTTACACATACCGCATTTTTTCTCGATTATTTAAAAAAAGCAGGCACATAATGTATATAAATCGGTGATTCTACCTAAATATGCTTTCGTTTAATAAGAAATTCACCCAGTGAAAGGAAAAATTTTCCACTTCCAGTTAATTGTAATCTGCCATAAGATAACTTATGCAAAAGTTTATAGATGCGTTGAGACAGCTTTGCATCACCTCTAGGTTCACTACAATAGCACTGTGTGAAAAGGATTGCACCAAAAACCAAGGAAATTCTGAGCAACAACATGCTATCTATACGACAAGCAAAACCCATCTGCAACGCTTGAGTGTTGATTCCATTGGGCTCGTATTTGATTTTATTTTTTGTATAAAGATAAATTATGTGACATCTGCTAGACCGTGCAAAGCAACAGTAGACGTTAGGACATAGGGAGGGGACTACGTCTCTTACATACTAAAGACCAATATTAAGCAGATTAATCACAATTTAAAATTGTAAGCCACTTACCATATGGAATGGAAATATGAACAATGACGCTGATCTAAATATATAATAAACCTTTTTATTACTTATTATTATTTTCCAAATGTCAAAGAAGCTATCTTGAGCCTTTCTGAAATTTGTATACCCGAACAGCTCTCGACTAATTGACTACTTTTTTGTGAAATCGTTTTCAATACAAAATTAAAATATAAATATTAAATTAAATCTAGAAGGATGGGCTATCTTCGGCCACGCCGAAGTTTGGATACCTTTGCAATCTGTCTTTTGCAATTACAAAAAAAAACTTTTGAATAAAAAAATTTTTTTTAGTCCCATTGTTCCTATGGGTGCCATATTATATAGTCGACCGATTCTGTTAAAAACAACAGAAACAATTTTATATATATCAAGCTTACATGTACCAAATTTTGAGAGAATCGCAGTTAAAATAACCAAGATTTTCATCTAAAACTAATTTTTTGCCGATTGTTCCTATGGGAGCTGTATCATATATTTTAGAGAGTATATAAAACTCCTAAATACCAAATCAAGTGATAATCGCTTTTGAAACAACCAAGTTATTGTTCGAAATCCATGTTCATGACTTATCGCTATTGTCAACCGATTTTAATGAAACTTTGTGGATATGTTAGGAAGTATATAAAACTGGCTTTTGTGATATTTGATTGGAAAACAAGAACGTTATTGAGGTTAAAGCTTATTCACAACCGATCGTTCCTATGGGAGATATATGATATAGTCATCCGATCGGGATAATTCCGAGATATACAATGCCTGCAGCAAAAAGAAGCCTAGGTGTAAAATTCCAGCTCTTTAGCTTTAAGGCTCTCGGAGCAGATTGCGTTGATCTTGATAGACGGACATGGCTATATCAACTCAGCTCGTCGTGCTGATCAAGAATATATATACTTTATATAGTCGGAGATGCTTCCTTCTACGCGTTGCAAACTTCTGACCAAAATGAAAAGGTATAAAAAGAGACGAATATAATACTTTTTTTCGTTCCTCACCCAAGTGCATAATCCAAACGCGGGCCTTGATTGCTAATTGTATCTTCACTAAAGTATTGACATTCTAAAAAATTAATTTATTGATTTATTACTGTTTGATGAAATATATTGAAAATATTGTTGTAATTCTTGTTTCTTTGCATTTCTTAATATATATTTAAGATATATATTGACGATTAAATTTAATAATGTACAACTGTATTTATTATTTGTTTTGATTCAAATTTGGTGGATATAGTTTGCATAGGAACAAAGCACTTATACGATTCACTACCTTGTCAAACAAGCATCTGAAAATTTATTCTACCCAGTCTTAACCAGACATGTATCAGTTAACGAATGTTAGTGGCTTGCAACAATTTTACTCGCAGCGCGTGGTATTCATGGTAAACGTTGGTAAACTGAGCCTTGCGCATAATTGCAAGGTCAGCATTATCATTTCCTCAGTCGGGCTGCCGACTGGCTGAATTTCATGAATATATTGCTGAGCCACAAGGCCAGTAATCATAAAGGACCCGAAGTCAAGTCTACCAACGTAATCTTCATAAATTGTTGTTCCAACTCAGAAGTTGCTGCTAGTGTATTTTCCTGTGGACCATAGCAGGACACCGTACAAACATAATTGCGCCCTACTAAGGACGAACATCACCCGTCAGAAGGAGATACTAATTAAGAAGTCCCTAATAGAAAATATCATGCGAATGAAATGCATGGTCAGCACATAGTTCACAAAAAAGAGAAAAAGATTAAATTTTTGTATTGTATTGGAAATTGTAATTGTGTGGTGTATTATTTTCAAACAAGGCCTAAATTTAAATCAGCGGAAAAAAAAATAGACAATTGAGGAAAATATTCTATCTGTGTAAAGTGTCAGTTTAATAGCTCATTCTTTTATGCACTGTAGTTAATGAGTTTCGCGGGCCCATATAAAGAGGTCAGAAGAGAGTTAGATAGTGAAGAAGAGTGGGAATTTTAGACAGAAAGGTAGAAATAAACAAGACACAATCATGAGTCCTGAAAAGATACAAGCCATAATAAGTGCCGAGCTGTGCCAAGCCCTCAACCAGCAAAGACAAGAAGTTAAAACGCAGTTAAATACGTTTGCAAGAACAAATGTGCCAAATACACTTAACAAGTGCACAAACTCCCAAAGTAGAAAGTTATCAGACGGTATCAGTGCACCCAGAGGCTAGATGTGACATTCCTTTGGATGTTGTAAAGTCTGTACCAGATTTTACTGGGGTACGGGACGAGCGTAGAGGCAATCCGCCGTAGACGCGTATGAGTTGTTCAAACCATTTCCGAAAAGTTGCGCACACTACCAGGCAGTCACAATAAATAGGAACTAAATCAAAGGTTCTGCTAAAGCATTATTGGCATCAAACAATATAATCTTAAACTTCGACGCCATGATTGCTAGGCTACACTGCACTTACTCGGACAAAACTTCACTTAGGCGTCTGCGCATTAATTTGGAAATGTGCAGTCAAGGTAATATGTCTCTAGCCGAATACTATCATGAAGTCGAGTAAAAATTTTCTCTGATAACAAATAAAGTTATCATGTCTTGCGACCCCGAAAAGCACAAATGTTCAATGAAGAGGCCAGAGAAGATGCGCTGCACGCGTTGGTGTTGGGGCTAAAAAGGACATATGCGTCCGTGTTTCCGGCCAAAGATACCGAGGCTAGAATGGAGAGGAGTGCCTTCGCGGCGTCTTACGCCAAGGTGTTGGAGGAAGAGATCTTGCAAAAATCGCCCCGCTGGTAATAGCGGGTAACAGAAGAAACAGCAAATAGGCAGGGTAGACTGGAATATGATAGAACCCAAGAGACGAACCCTCACTATGTTACGAAACAGGGTAACCAACAGGGCAGCAATAGTGGACAGGGTCAAGGCCATAATGCATATCACAGTCAGGCACCCGAACTGATGAATGTCGACCCATCGGTATCAAAATTTAGGCAGCCGACTAATTTTGTCAAAAATTCGACCCTCAACACTCAGGTTGCCAGTGGGCACAACTTCAAAAGACAAAACCAGTCAGTACGCGTCTCAGATCAGAGGCGACAGAGGGTTTATAGAACTCTACAGGGGAGGACCCACCCACGTGGTGAGAAGCCGAAAGACACAGGCATACCATGGAATGATGAGGGCCCAGGTGAGTCGGACTCCCAAGACTGCAGTGAACTTGTCAATTTTTTAGAGAGCGGGAATGCTCTCTTGCCGTTGAGTAAAAGAAGTCTAAAAATTTTAATCGACACAGGGGCATCTAACAATTACATTAGGCTTGTAAAGGAGCTAAGAAACGTAATTCTGTTCTAACAAAATCACTCAAAAGTACATCATAAAAGTTTTTGGGAAAATCCACACTATTTTTTGTCATAAATTCTTTAACACCGTTCGGCGGCATTATTGGCTTTGACTTCCTGAAACAAATAGGAGCAACTATAATAAGGTATGGGGATTTGGTTGAAAAACTAAAGTACTACCCCTGCCAAAACGTAAATTCCACCAATGTCAATGACATTGTCGTGCCACAGTCGGCAAAAGAAAGATTCAAAAAAGTAATCTTAAACAAAGCTAAAGTGCTTCGTACGCCTCGTTAGTGACTTCAGGAAATTGAATGAATACACTATTGCTGAAATATACCCAATGCCAAATATTCCCATAATATTGGCTAACTTGGGCAAGGAAAGATTTTTTACAACACTAGACCTAAAGTCTGGTTACCATTAAATCTATTCAGCTGAACAGGACAGGGAAAAAACTTTCTTATCAGTAAATGGGAGGAAAGTACGAGATTTGCCGTCTACCTTTCGGCTTAAAAAATGCGGGATTATTACCGATGTTTCGTAAAGGACTTTGCTGCAATCGCAAGACCGCTAAAAAATTTACTTAAATGGGAAAACGGTTCCGTCTAGAGAGGTCTAGAGAGACGCTTTTGAAAAATTAAGAAACATTTTGGTCTCAGAAGATGTTTTGTTTAGCTATAATGATTTTAAAAAACCATTCGATTTAACCACAGACGCTTCCGCGTTTGGTATTAGTGCGGTATTGTCCCAAGAAGGCAGGCCGATCACAATAATATAGAGAATACTAAAAGATTGCAAGGCCAATTGCGCTACCAAAGAAAAGGAGCTGTTGGCCATAGTATGGGCATTAGGCAAGTGACAAAAGTATTTGTAGGGAACCCGTGATATTGACATTTACACGGATCATCAGCCTTTAACCTTTGCAGTGTCGGATAGGAATCCAAACGTAAAGATTAAGAGGTGGAAATCTTACATTGATGAACACAATGCTAAGAAGCAGCTTTTCCGTTAAAACAAAATTTAATCCTCTTCAGAGAAAAAATGCGTCATACAATCCATTTCATAGATAGAGAAGAAGTGATGAAACTAGTAAAACACGCGATAAAACCAGATGTTGTAAATGCACTTTACTGCGAGCTACCAATACTTGCACACGTCCAACATGAACTAGTAAGGTGTTTTCCGTCAACAAAGTTCTGGTATTGTAATCACTTGGTTCAAGATATTGTTGAGAAACCTGAACAAAAAGAAATAGTAACACAAAAAAACGTCGAGGAAATACTGCAAGAATATTATTTCCAAAAGATGTCAAAAATAGCAGCAGAAGTTGTAGTAAATTGCAGAATTTGCTCTAAGGAAAAATATGATAGACACCCAAAAAGCAACTTCTAACAAAACAACAGTTTTTTACTTGCATTGACAAGTTCTCAAAGTTCGTTATCGTACAACCGATAATATCGCGCACAATAGTAACGTTATGAATCATGAACTTTTTTCTAAGAACAAAAGTTGTGTATTGCGA
The DNA here is from genome assembly GCA_018903615.1 of Drosophila neocordata. Taxonomy (NCBI): domain Eukaryota; kingdom Metazoa; phylum Arthropoda; class Insecta; order Diptera; family Drosophilidae; genus Drosophila; species Drosophila neocordata. The sequence goes on from JAEIGI010000022.1 coordinate 690,621, forward strand.
TAATGGGCCATCTTTTAATTCTGAAACTATAACAACAATGTTAAAAAACAGATATGGGATAGATGTTGTAAATGCACCCCCTTCACAGTTGTTCGAATGGTCAAGTCGAATGTTTTCACAGCTCCCTGACAGAAATCGCCAGGTATATCAAACTCGATAAAAAGATTGATGACGCCATTGAAATAATCTTGCACGCTACAGTGGAGTTCAACCGCTCTATACATTCAGTAACAGGGAAAAAACCAATTGAAATCATTCACGCCAAGCAAAAGCCCAGCAAACATAATTGGGGAGAAACAACCCGAGCAGGCAGAACAGAGTTTTAAGGATAATCTCAAGACTCTGATGTGTCCAATGAACTTAGTAGCGGCAGCGAGTGCGCGGGTAATCGATTACTCCCATTCGATGTATATTCCGATTTTTGACGAAAATATATTTGTTAGGGAACAGAGAGGGTATATCATGCACTCAACAGACTTAACCGAGTTTTTAAATATAATAGAAGAAACAAAAAGTTTGTCCGAGTTGTTTCCACAGTCCCACATGCGTGAATTGTTAGAAGTGGATATTGGTCATGTAGAAGTCTGTTGTCCGCACTGCAAGTCCATCACAGGATGGCTAGAAGTTTAGATTTTATTGGTAAAGCCTTCAAGGTTGTAGTTGGCACGCCTGATGCAGCTGACCTTGAAAGAATTAAAATGTTAGAAAGTAAATTGATCCAATCAAATAATAGACAGGTTGTTTAATTTACTTACAAATACAGCGAGCCAACTGGTTAAAACTGGAAAGAATAAACTATATGACACCCCACAATTGTATGAGGCATTATTAACTAGAAATTGAATGTTAATTATAGAACTCAAAATTGAATGCTCACAATGACACTTGCAAAATATGATATAATAAATCACAATAAAGGTTGTGCTGACCGAACATTTCTTAGAGATCCAGTTAGTAAGCTTACTGGAGGCCTCTTGTATCAAGGTACTCCAGTCAGAAGAAATAATTCATATTCTAGTTGATTTCCCTAAAATTAAGTCATTATGCAAAAAAACAAAAATTATCCCCGTATCCCAAAACCATACAGTTCTGTTCCACTGGAAATAGTGGCCGAATGTAACGAAGAAAGCCAGGCTGTCACCAACTGTGTCACCACTACCTACGAAGCAATTTGTAAGCTGTCATCGAGGGATACATGCGCTAAAGGATTAAACTCCGAAGGTGTGGCCCACTGTCATACCCAACCCAGTCATTTGGAACCAATAGTTGTGGTAGATGACGGGATTATAGTGCTTAACGAAATATCAGCGCAGATCAGCACTGATGGCAGTCCTATGGTGTAGGTAAAGGGCACCTATCTAATAACATTCGAGAAATCGGCTAATTGCAAGGTCAGCGTTATCATTTCTTCAGTCGGGGCGACTGGCTGAATTTAAGTTTAGTTTAGTAAAATTTTAAAAATTTTATATATAAGTTTAGTTTGATTTCGAATAAAGGGGACAGAACTTGTCCAGAATATCTACTCCAGCTCAAGCCGTAAATACCTTGCATTTAATTAAATATATTGCTGAGCTACAAGGCCAGTAATCATAAAGAAGACGAAGTCAAGTCTCTTAACGTAGTCTTCATAATTTGTTTTTCCAACTCAGAAGTTGCTGCTAGTCGCTAGTCTATTTTCCTGTGGACCATAGCGGTACACCCTAACACACATAATTGTTTGGAAGAACATCACCCGTCAGAAGGAGATACTAATTAAGAAGTCCCTAATAGAAAATATCATGTGAGTGAAATGCTTGGTCAGCACATAGTTTAAAAAAAAAAAGAGAGAAAACAACACAAGAAAATATAAAAGAACTGGATTTATTCTAAAAGTGTCAGTTCTTTTGGGCACTGTAGCTAATGAGTTTCGCGGGCCCATATAAAGAGGTCAGAAGAGAGTTAGATAGTGAAGAAGAGCGGGAATATCAGACAGAAAGGTAACGTAGAAATAAACAAGACACAATCATAAATTCTAAGCAGATACAAGTCATAATAAGTGCCGCGGTGGGCCAAGCTCTCAACCAGCAAAGACAAGAATTTGAAACGCAGTTAAATACGTTTGCAAGAACAAATGTGCCAAATACAGTTAACAAGTGCAAAAACTCCCAAAGTAGACAGTTATCAGACGGTATCAGTGCACCCAGAGGCTAGATGTGACATTCCTTTGGATGTTGTAAAGTCTGTACCAGATTTTACTGGGGTACGGGACGAGCGTGGAGGCAATCCGCCGTAGACGCGTATGAGTTGTTCAAACCATTTCCGAAAAGTTGCGCACACTACCAGGCAGTCACAATAAATAGGAACTAAATCAAAGGTTCTGCTAAAGCATTATTGGCATCAAACAATATAATCTTAAACTTCGACGCCATGATTGCTAGGCTACACTGCACTTACTCGGACAAAACTTCACTTAGGCGTCTGCGCATTAATTTGGAAATGTGCAGTCAAGGTAATATGTCTCTAGCCGAATACTATCATGAAGTCGAGTAAAAATTTTCTCTGATAACAAATAAAGTTATCATGTCTTGCGACCCCGAAAAGCACAAATGTTCAATGAAGAGGCCAGAGAAGATGCGCTGCACGCGTTGGTGTTGGGGCTAAAAAGGACATATGCGTCCGTGTTTCCGGCCAAAGATACCGAGGCTAGAATGGAGAGGAGTGCCTTCGCGGCGTCTTACGCCAAGGTGTTGGAGGAAGAGATCTTGCAAAAATCGCCCCGCTGGTAATAGCGGGTAACAGAAGAAACAGCAAATAGGCAGGGTAGACTGGAATATGATAGAACCCAAGAGACGAACCCTCACTATGTTACGAAACAGGGTAACCAACAGGGCAGCAATAGTGGACAGGGTCAAGGCCATAATGCATATCACAGTCAGGCACCCGAACTGATGAATGTCGACCCATCGGTATCAAAATTTAGGCAGCCGACTAATTTTGTCAAAAATTCGACCCTCAACACTCAGGTTGCCAGTGGGCACAACTTCAAAAGACAAAACCAGTCAGTACGCGTCTCAGATCAGAGGCGACAGAGGGTTTATAAAACTCTACAGGGGAGGACCCACCCACGTGGTGAGAAGCCGAAAGACACAGGCATACCATGGAATGATGAGGGCCCAGGTGAGTCGGACTCCCAAGACTGCAGTGAACATGTCAATTTTTTAGAGAGCGGGAATGCTCTCTTGCCGTTGAGTAAAAGAAGTCTAAAAATTTTAATCGACACAGGGGCATCTAACAATTACATTAGGCTTGTAAAGGAGCTAAGAAACGTAATTCTGTTCTAACAAAATCACTCAAAAGTACATCATAAAAGTTTTTGGGAAAAGCCACACTATTTTTTGTCATAAATTCTTTAACACCGTTCGGCGGCATTATTGGCTTTGACTTCCTGAAACAAATAGGAGCAACTATAATAAGGTATGGGGATTTGGTTGAAAAACTAAAGTACTACCCTTGCCAAAACGTAAATTCCACCAATGTCAATGACATTGTCGTGCCACAGTCGGCAAAAGAAAGATTCAAAAAGTAATCTTAAACAAAGCTAAAGTGCTTCGTACGCCTCGTTAGTGACTTCAGGAAACTGAATGAATACACTATTGCTGAAATATACCCAATGCCAAATATTCCCATAATATTGGCTAACTTGGGCAAGGAAAGATTTTTTACAACACTAGACCTAAAGTCTGGTTACCATTAAATCTATTCAGCTGAACAGGACAGGGAAAAAACTTTCTTATCAGTAAATGGGAGGAAAGTACGAGATTTGCCGTCTACCTTTCGGCTTAAAAAATGCGGGATTATTACCGATGTTTCGTAAAGGACTTTGCGGCAATCGCAAGACCGCTAAAAAATTTACTTAAATGGGAAAACGGTTCCGTCTAGAGAGGTCTAGAGAGACGCTTTTGAAAAATTAAGAAACATTTTGGTCTCAGAAGATGTTTTGTTTAGCTATAATGATTTTAAAAAACCATTCGATTTAACCACAGACGCTTCCGCGTTTGGTATTAGTGCGGTATTGTCCCAAGAAGGCAGGCCGATCACAATAATATAGAGAATACTAAAAGATTGCAAGGCCAATTGCGCTACCAAAGAAAAGGAGCTGTTGGCCATAGTATGGGCATTAGGCAAGTGACAAAAGTATTTGTAGGGAACCCGTGATATTGACATTTACACGGATCATCAGCCTTTAACCTTTGCAGTGTCGGATAGGAATCCAAACGCAAAGATTAAGAGGTGGAAATCTTACATTGATGAACACAATGCTAAGATGTACTACAAACCAGGAAAGGAAATCCGCGTAGCCGATACTCTTTCTCGTCAGAACATCCACGCTATCCATGAAGACGCACAGTCGGACGTGGCCACTGTTCACAGTGAAGTGTCACTGTCTTATTACATTGAGTCCACTGAAAAACCATTAAATTGTTTTGGGAATCAGATAATGTTGGAAGAAGCAGCTTTTCCGTTAAAACAAAATTTAATCCTCTTCAGAGAAAAAATGCGTCATACAATCCATTTCATAGATAGAGAAGAAGTGATGAAACTAGTAAAACAAGCGATAAAACCAGATGTTGTAAATGCACTTTACTGCGAGCTACCAATACTGGCACACGTCCAACATGAACTAGTAATACAACAACAAAGTTCTGGTGTTGTAATCACTTTTTTCAAGATATTGTTGAGAAACTTGATCAAAAAAAAAAATAGTAACACAAAATAACGTCGAGGAAATACTGCAAGAATATTATTTCCAAAAGATGTCAAAAATAGCAGCAGAAGTTGTAGTAAATTGCAGAATTTGCTCTAAGGAAAAATATGATAGACACCCAAAAAGCAACTTCTAACAAAACAACAGTTTTTTACTTGCATTGACAAGTTCTCAAAGTTCGTTATCGTACAACCGATAATATCGCGCACAATAGTAACGTTATGAATCATGAACTTTTTTCTAAGAACAAAAGTTGTGTATTGCGATAATGGGCCATCTTTTAATTCTGAAACTATAACAACAATGTTAAAAAACAGATATGGGATAGATGTTGTAAATGCACCCCCTTCACAGTTGTTCGAATGGTCAAGTCGAATGTTTTCACAGCTCCCTGACAGAAATCGCCAGGTATATCAAACTCGATAAAAAGATTGATGACGCCATTGAAATAATCTTGCACGCTACAGTGGAGTTCAACCGCTCTATACATTCAGTAACAGGGAAAAAACCAATTGAAATAATTCACGCCACGACTGAAGATGTCAGGGTACAAGTAAAGAACCGGATAGCAAAAGCCCAGCAAACATAATTGGGGAGAAACAACCCGAGCAGGCAGAACAAAGCTTTAAGGATAATCTCAAGACTCTGATGTGTCCAATGAACTCAGTAGCGGCAGCGAGTGCGCGGGTAATCGATTACTCCCATTCGATGTATATTCCGATTTTTGACGAAAATATATTTGTTAGGGAACAGAGAGGGTATATCAGGCACTCAACAAACTTAACCGAGTTTTCAAATATGATAGAAGAAACAAAAAGTTTGTCCGAGTTGTTTCCACAGTCCCATATGCGTAAATTGTTAAAAGTGGATATTGGTCATGTAGAAGTCTGTTGTCCGCACTGCAAGTCCATCACAGGATGGCTAGAAGTTTAGATTTTATTGGTAAAGCCTTCAAGGTTGTAGTTGGCACGCCTGATGCAGCTGACCTTGAAAGAATTAAAATGTTAGAAAGTAAATTGATCCAATCAAATAATAGACAGGTTGTTTAATTTACTTACAAATACAGCGAGCCAACTGGTTAAAACTGGAAAGAATAAACTATATGACACCCCACAATTGTATGAGGCATTATTAACTAGAAATTGAATGTTAATTATAGAACTCAAAATTGAATGCTCACAATGACACTTGCAAAATATGATATAATAAATCACAATAAAGGTTGTGCTGACCGAACATTTCTTAGAGATCCAGTTAGTAAGCTTACTGGAGGCCTCTTGTATCAAGGTACTCCAGTCAGAAGAAATAATTCATATTCTAGTTGATTTCCCTAAAATTAAGTCATTATGCAAAAAAACAAAAATTATCCCCGTATCCCAAAACCATACAGTTCTGTTCCACTGGAAATAGTGGCCGAATGTAACGAAGAAAGCCAGGCTGTCACCAACTGTGTCACCACTACCTACGAAGCAATTTGTAAGCTGTCATCGAGGGATACATGCGCTAAAGGATTAAACTCCGAAGGTGTGGCCCACTGTCATACCCAACCCAGTCATTTGGAACCAATAGTTGTGGTAGATGACGGGATTATAGTGCTTAACGAAATATCAGCGCAGATCAGCACTGATGGCAGTCCTATGGTGTAGGTAAAGGACACCTATCTAATAACATTCGAGAAATCGGCTAATTGCAAGGTCAGCGTTATCATTTCTTCAGTCGGGGCGACTGGCTGAATTTAAGTTTAGTTTAGTAAAATTTTAAAAATTTTATATATAAGTTTAGTTTGATTTCGAATAAAGGGGACAGAACTTGTCCAGAATATCTACTCCAGCTCAAGCCGTAAATACCTTGCATTTAATTAAATATATTGCTGAGCTACAAGGCCAGTAATCATAAAGAAGACGAAGTCAAGTCTCTTAACGTAGTCTTCATAATTTGTTTTTTCAACTCAGAAGTTGCTGCTAGTCGCTAGTCTATTTTCCTGTGGACCATAGCGGTACACCCTAACACACATAATTGTTTGGAAGAACATCACCCGTCAGAAGGAGATACTAATTAAGAAGTCCCTAATAGAAAATATCATGTGAGTGAAATGCTTGGTCAGCACATAGTTTAAAAAAAAAAAAGAGAGAAAACAACACAAGAAAATATAAAAGAACTGGATTTATTCTAAAAGTGTCAGTTCTTTTGGGCACTGTAGCTAATGAGTTTCGCGGGCCCATATAAAGAGGTCAGAAGAGAGTTAGATAGTGAAGAAGAGCGGGAATATCAGACAGAAAGGTAACGTAGAAATAAACAAGACACAATCATAAATTCTAAGCAGATACAAGTCATAATAAGTGCCGCGGTGGGCCAAGCTCTCAACCAGCAAAGACAAGAATTTGAAACGCAGTTAAATACGTTTGCAAGAACAAATGTGCCAAATACAGTTAACAAGTGCAAAAACTCCCAAAGTAGACAGTTATCAGACGGTATCAGTGCACCCAGAGGCTAGATGTGACATTCCTTTGGATGTTGTAAAGTCTGTACCAGATTTTACTGGGGTACGGGACGAGCGTGGAGGCAATCCGCCGTAGACGCGTATGAGTTGTTCAAACCATTTCCGAAAAGTTGCGCACACTACCAGGCAGTCACAATAAATAGGAACTAAATCAAAGGTTCTGCTAAAGCATTATTGGCATCAAACAATATAATCTTAAACTTCGACGCCATGATTGCTAGGCTACACTGCACTTACTCGGACAAAACTTCACTTAGGCGTCTGCGCATTAATTTGGAAATGTGCAGTCAAGGTAATATGTCTCTAGCCGAATACTATCATGAAGTCGAGTAAAAATTTTCTCTGATAACAAATAAAGTTATCATGTCTTGCGACCCCGAAAAGCACAAATGTTCAATGAAGAGGCCAGAGAAGATGCGCTGCACGCGTTGGTGTTGGGGCTAAAAAGGACATATGCGTCCGTGTTTCCGGCCAAAGATACCGAGGCTAGAATGGAGAGGAGTGCCTTCGCGGCGTCTTACGCCAAGGTGTTGGAGGAAGAGATCTTGCAAAAATCGCCCCGCTGGTAATAGCGGGTAACAGAAGAAACAGCAAATAGGCAGGGTAGACTGGAATATGATAGAACCCAAGAGACGAACCCTCACTATGTTACGAAACAGGGTAACCAACAGGGCAGCAATAGTGGACAGGGTCAAGGCCATAATGCATATCACAGTCAGGCACCCGAACTGATGAATGTCGACCCATCGGTATCAAAATTTAGGCAGCCGACTAATTTTGTCAAAAATTCGACCCTCAACACTCAGGTTGCCAGTGGGCACAACTTCAAAAGACAAAACCAGTCAGTACGCGTCTCAGATCAGAGGCGACAGAGGGTTTATAAAACTCTACAGGGGAGGACCCACCCACGTGGTGAGAAGCCGAAAGACACAGGCATACCATGGAATGATGAGGGCCCAGGTGAGTCGGACTCCCAAGACTGCAGTGAACTTGTCAATTTTTTAGAGAGCGGGAATGCTCTCTTGCCGTTGAGTAAAAGAAGTCTAAAAATTTTAATCGACACAGGGGCATCTAACAATTACATTAGGCTTGTAAAGGAGCTAAGAAACGTAATTCTGTTCTAACAAAATCACTCAAAAGTACATCATAAAAGTTTTTGGGAAAAGCCACACTATTTTTTGTCATAAATTCTTTAACACCGTTCGGCGGCATTATTGGCTTTGACTTCCTGAAACAAATAGGAGCAACTATAATAAGGTATGGGGATTTGGTTGAAAAACTAAAGTACTACCCCTGCCAAAACGTAAATTCCACCAATGTCAATGACATTGTCGTGCCACAGTCGGCAAAAGAAAGATTCAAAAAAGTAATCTTAAACAAAGCTAAAGTGCTTCGTACGCCTCGTTAGTGACTTCAGGAAACTGAATGAATACACTATTGCTGAAATATACCCAATGCCAAATATTCCCATAATATTGGCTAACTTGGGCAAGGAAAGATTTTTTACAACACTAGACCTAAAGTCTGGTTACCATTAAATCTATTCAGCTGAACAGGACAGGGAAAAAACTTTCTTATCAGTAAATGGGAGGAAAGTACGAGATTTGCCGTCTACCTTTCGGCTTAAAAAATGCGGGATTATTACCGATGTTTCGTAAAGGACTTTGCGGCAATCGCAAGACCGCTAAAAAATTTACTTAAATGGGAAAACGGTTCCGTCTAGAGAGGTCTAGAGAGACGCTTTTGAAAAATTAAGAAACATTTTGGTCTCAGAAGATGTTTTGTTTAGCTATAATGATTTTAAAAAACCATTCGATTTAACCACAGACGCTTCCGCGTTTGGTATTAGTGCGGTATTGTCCCAAGAAGGCAGGCCGATCACAATAATATAGAGAATACTAAAAGATTGCAAGGCCAATTGCGCTACCAAAGAAAAGGAGCTGTTGGCCATAGTATGGGCATTAGGCAAGTGACAAAAGTATTTGTAGGGAACCCGTGATATTGACATTTACACGGATCATCAGCCTTTAACCTTTGCAGTGTCGGATAGGAATCCAAACGCAAAGATTAAGAGGTGGAAATCTTACATTGATGAACACAATGCTAAGATGTACTACAAACCAGGAAAGGAAATCCGCGTAGCCGATACTCTTTCTCGTCAGAACATCCACGCTATCCATGAAGACGCACAGTCGGACGTGGCCACTGTTCACAGTGAAGTGTCACTGTCTTATTACATTGAGTCCACTGAAAAACCATTAAATTGTTTTGGGAATCAGATAATGTTGGAAGAAGCAGCTTTTCCGTTAAAACAAAATTTAATCCTCTTCAGAGAAAAAATGCGTCATACAATCCATTTCATAGATAGAGAAGAAGTGATGAAACTAGTAAAACACGCGATAAAACCAGATGTTGTAAATGCACTTTACTGCGAGCTACCAATACTGGCACACGTCCAACATGAACTAGTAATACAACAACAAAGTTCTGGTGTTGTAATCACTTTTTCAAGATATTGTTGAGAAACTTGATCAAAAAAAAAAATAGTAACACAAAATAACGTCGAGGAAATACTGCAAGAATATTATTTCCAAAAGATGTCAAAAATAGCAGCAGAAGTTGTAGTAAATTGCAGAATTTGCTCTAAGGAAAAATATGATAGACACCCAAAAAGCAACTTCTAACAAAACAACAGTTTTTTACTTGCATTGACAAGTTCTCAAAGTTCGTTATCGTACAACCGATAATATCGCGCACAATAGTAACGTTATGAATCATGAACTTTTTTCTAAGAACAAAAGTTGTGTATTGCGATAATGGGCCATCTTTTAATTCTGAAACTATAACAACAATGTTAAAAAACAGATATGGGATAGATGTTGTAAATGCACCCCCTTCACAGTTGTTCGAATGGTCAAGTCGAATGTTTTCACAGCTCCCTGACAGAAATCGCCAGGTATATCAAACTCGATAAAAAGATTGATGACGCCATTGAAATAATCTTGCACGCTACAGTGGAGTTCAACCGCTCTATACATTCAGTAACAGGGAAAAAACCAATTGAAATAATTCACGCCACGACTGAAGATGTCAGGGTACAAGTAAAGAACCGGATAGCAAAAGCCCAGCAAACACAATTGGGGAGAAACAACCCGAGCAGGCAGAACAAAGCTTTAAGGATAATCTCAAGACTCTGATGTGTCCAATGAACTCAGTAGCGGCAGCGAGTGCGCGGGTAATCGATTACTCCCATTCGATGTATATTCCGATTTTTGACGAAAATATATTTGTTAGGGAACAGAGAGGGTATATCAGGCACTCAACAAACTTAACCGAGTTTTCAAATATGATAGAAGAAACAAAAAGTTTGTCCGAGTTGTTTCCACAGTCCCATATGCGTAAATTGTTAAAAGTGGATATTGGTCATGTAGAAGTCTGTTGTCCGCACTGCAAGTCCATCACAGGATGGCTAGAAGTTTAGATTTCATTGGTACAGCACTCAAGGTTGTAGCTGGCACGCCTGATGCAGCTGACCTTGAAAGAATTAAAATGTTAGAAAGTAAATTGATCCAATCAAATAATAGACAGGTTGTTTAATTTACTTACAAATACAGCGAGCCAACTGGTTAAAACAGGAAAGAATAAACTATATGACACCCCACATTTGTATGAGGCATTATTACCTAGAAATTGAATGTTAATTATAGAACTCAAAATTGAATGCTCACAATAACACTTGCAAAATATGATATAATAAATCCCAATAAAGGTTGTGCTGACCGAACATTTCATAGAGATCCAGTTAGTAAGCTTACTGGAGGCCTCTTGTATCAAGGTACTCCAGTCAAAAGACATAATTCATATTCTAGTAGATTTCCCTAAAATTAAGTCATTATGCAAAAAAACAAAAATTATCCCCGTATCCCAAAACCATACAGTTCTGTTCCACTGGAAATAGTGGCCGAATGTAAAGAAGAAAGCCAGGCTGTCACCAACTGTGTCACCACTACCTACGAAGCAATTTGTAAGCTGTCATCGAGGGATACATGCGCTAAAGGATTAAACTCCGAAGGTGTGGCCCACTGTCATACCCAACCTAGTCTTTTGGAACCAAAATTTTGGTCTCAGAAGATGTTTTGTTTAGCTATAATGATTTTAAAAAACCATTCGATTTAACCACAGACGCTTCCGCGTTTGGTATTAGTGCGGTATTGTCCCAAGAAGGCAGGCCGATTACAATAATATCCAGAACACTAAAAGATTGCGAGGCCAATTACGCTACCAATGAAAGGGAGCTGTTGGCCATAGTATGGGCATTAGCCAAGTGACAAAAGTATTTGTAGGGAACCCGTGATATTGACATTTACACGGATCATCAGCCTTTAACCTTTGCAGTGTCGGATAGGAATCCAAACGCAAAGATTAAGAGGTGGAAATCTTACATTGATGAACACAATGCTAAGATGTACTACAAACCAGGAAAGGAAAACCGCGTAGCCGATACTCTTTCTCGTCAGAACATCCACGCTATCCATGAAGACGCACAGTCGGACGTGGCCACTGTTCACAGTGAAGTGTCACTGTCTTATTACATTGAGTCCACTGAAAAACCATTAAATTGTTTTGGGAATCAGATAATGTTGGAAGAAGCAGCTTTTCCGTTAAAACAAAATTTAATCCTCTTCAGAGAAAAAATGCGTCATACAATCCATTTCATAGATAGAGAAGAAGTGATGAAACTAGTAAAACACGCGATAAAACCAGATGTTGTAAATGCACTTTACTGCGAGCTACCAATACTGGCACACGTCCAACATGAACTAGTAATACAACAACAAAGTTCTGGTGTTGTAATCACTTTTTTCAAGATATTGTTGAGAAACTTGATCAAAAAAAAAATAGTAACACAAAATAACGTCGAGGAAATACTGCAAGAATATTATTTCCAAAAGATGTCAAAAATAGCAGCAGAAGTTGTAGTAAATTGCAGAATTTGCTCTAAGGAAAAATATGATAGACACCCAAAAAGCAACTTCTAGCAAAACAACAGTTTTTTTACTTGCATTGACAAGTTCTCAAAGTTCGCTATCGTACAACCGATAATATCGCGCACAATAGTATACGTTAAGAGCCCCTTAATTCAAATCATGAACTTTTTTCTAAGAACAAAAGTTGTGTATTGCGATAATGGGCCATCTTTTAATTCTGAAACTATAACAACAATGTTAAAAAACAGATATGGGATAGATGTTGTAAATGCACCCCCTTCACAGTTGTTCGAATGGTCAAGTCGAATGTTTTCACAGCTCCCTGACAGAAATCGCCAGGTATATCAAACTCGATAAAAAGATTGATGACGCCATTGAAATAATCTTGCACGCTACAGTGGAGTTCAACCGCTCTATACATTCAGTAACAGGGAAAAAACCAATTGAAATAATTCACGCCACGACTGAAGATGTCAGGGTACAAGTAAAGAACCGGATAGCAAAAGCCCAGCAAACACAATTGGGGAGAAACAACCCGAGCAGGCAGAACAAAGCTTTAAGGATAATCTCAAGACTCTGATGTGTCCAATGAACTCAGTAGCGGCAGCGAGTGCGCGGGTAATCGATTACTCCCATTCGATGTATATTCCGATTTTTGACGAAAATATATTTGTTAGGGAACAGAGAGGGTATATCAGGCACTCAACAAACTTAACCGAGTTTTCAAATATGATAGAAGAAACAAAAAGTTTGTCCGAGTTGTTTCCACAGTCCCATATGCGTAAATTGTTAAAAGTGGATATTGGTCATGTAGAAGTCTGTTGTCCGCACTGCAAGTCCATCACAGGATGGCTAGAAGTTTAGATTTTATTGGTACAGCACTCAAGGTTGTAGCTGGCACGCCTGATGCAGCTGACCTTGAAAGAATTAAAATCACAGAAAGTAAATTGTTTATTTTACTTATAAATACAGCGAGCCAACTGGTTAAAACAGGAAAGAATAAACTATATGACACCCCACATTTGTATGAGGCATTATTACCTAGAAATTGAATGTTAATTATAGAACTCAAAATTGAATGCTCACAATAACACTTGCAAAATATGATATAATAAATCCCAATAAAGGTTGTGCTGACCGAACATTTCATAGAGATCCAGTTAGTAAGCTTACTGGAGGCCTCTTGTATCAAGGTACTCCAGTCAGAACACATAATTCATATTCTAGTAGATTTCCCTAAAATTAAGTCATTATGCAAAAAAACAAAATTTATCCCCGTATCCCAAAACCATACAGTTCTGTTGCACTGGAAATAGGGGCCGAATGTAAAGAAGAAAGCCAGGCTGTCACCGACTGTGTCACCACTACCTACGAAGCAATTTGTAAGCTGTCATCGAGGGATACATGCGCTAAAGGATTAAACTCCGAAGGTGTGGCCCACTGTCATACCCAACCTAGTCTTTTGGAACCAATAGTTGTGGTAGATGACGGGATTATAGTGCTTGCACTGACGGCAGTCCTATGGTGTCAGTAAAGGGAACCTATCTAATAACATTCGAGAAATCGGCTAATTGCAAGGTCAGCGTTATCATTTCTTCAGTCGGGGCGACTGGCTGAATTTAAGTTTAGTTTAGTAAAATTTTAAAAATTTTATATATAAGTTTATTTTGATTTCGAATAAACGGGACAGAACTTGTCCAGAATATCTACTCCAGCTCAAGCCGTAAATACCTTGCATTTAATTAAATATATTGCTGAGCTACAAGGCCAGTAATCATAAAGAAGACGAAGTCAAGTCTCTTAACGTAGTCTTCATAATTTGTTTTTCCAACTCAGAAGTTGCTGCTAGTCGCTAGTCGATTTTCCTGTGAACCACAGCTGGACACCCTAACACACATAATTGTTCGGTAGAACATCACCCGTCAGAAGGAGATACTAATTAAGAAGTCCCTAATAGAAAATATCATGTGAGTGAAATGCTTGGTCAGCACATAGTTAAAAAAAAAAAAAAAGAGAGAAAACAACACAAGAAAATATAAAAGAACTGGATTTATTCTAAAAGTGTCAGTTCTTTTGGGCACTGTAGCTAATGAGTTTCGCGGGCCCATATAAAGAGGTCAGAAGAGAGTTAGATAGTGAAGAAGAGCGGGAATATCAGACAGAAAGGTAACGTAGAAATAAACAAGACACAATCATAAATTCTAAGCAGATACAAGTCATAATAAGTGCCGCGGTGGGCCAAGCTCTCAACCAGCAAAGACAAGAATTTGAAACGCAGTTAAATACGTTTGCAAGAACAAATGTGCCAAATACAGTTAACAAGTGCAAAAACTCCCAAAGTAGACAGTTATCAGACGGTATCAGTGCACCCAGAGGCTAGATGTGACATTCCTTTGGATGTTGTAAAGTCTGTACCAGATTTTACTGGGGTACAGGACGAGCGTGGAGGCAATCCGCCGTAGACGCGTTTGAGTTGTTCAAACCATTTCCGAAAAGTTGCGCACACTACCAGGCAGTCACAATAAATAGGAACTAAATCAAAGGTTCTGCTAAAGCATTATTGGCGTCAAACAATACAATCTTAAACTTCGACGCCATAATTGCTAGGCTACACTGCACTTACTCGGACAAAACTTCACTTAGGCGTCTGCGCATTAATTTGGAAATGTGCAGTCAAGGTAATATGTCTCTAGCCGAATACTATCATGAAGTCGAGTAAAAATTTTCTCTGATAACAAATAAAGTTATCATGTCTTGCGACCCCGAAAAGCACAAATGTTCAATGAAGAGGCCAGAGAAGATGCGCTACACGCGTTGGTGTTGGGGCTAAAAAGGACATATGCGTCCGTGTTTCCGGCCAAAGATACCGAGGCTAGAATGGGGAGGAGTGCCTTCGCGGCGTCTTACGCCAAGGTGTTGGAGGAAGAGATCTTACAAAAATCGCCCCGCTGGTAACAGCGGGTAACAGAAGAAACAGCAAATAGGCAGGGTAGACTGGAATATGATAGAACCCAAGAGACGAACCCTCACTATGTTACGAAACAGGGTAACCAACAGGGCAGGTGAGTCGGACTCCCAAGACTGCAGTGAACTTGTCAATTTTTTAGAGAGCGGGAATGCTCTCTTGCCGTTGAGTAAAAGAAGTCTAAAAATTTTAATCGACACAGGGGCATCTAACAATTACATTAGGCTTGTAAAGGAGCTAAGAAACGTAATTCTGTTCTAACAAAATCACTCAAAAGTACATCATAAAAATTTTTGGGAAAAGCTACACTATTTTTTGTCATAAATTCTTTAACACCGTTCGGCGGCATTATTGGCTTTGACTTCCTGAAACAAATAGGAGCAACTATAATAAGGTATGGGGATTTGGTTGAAAAACTAAAGAACTACCCCTGCCAAAACGTAAATTCCACCAATGTCAATGACATTGTCGTGCCACAGACGCTAAAAGAAAGATTCAAAAAAGTAATCCTAAACAGGGCCAAAGTGCTTCGTACGCCTCGTTATTGACTTCAGGAAACTGAATGAATACACTATTGCTGAAATATACCCAATGCCAAATATTCCCATAATATTGGCTAACTTGGGCAAGGAAAGATTTTTTACAACACTAGACCTAAAGTCTGGTTACCATTAAATCTATTCAGCTGAACAGGACAGGGAAAAAACTTTCTTATCAGTAAATGGGGGGAAAGTACGAGATTTTCCGTCTATCTTTCGGCTTAAAAAATGCGGGATTATTACCGATGTTTCGTAAAGGACTTTGCGGCAATCGCAAGACAGCTAAAAAATTTACTTAAATGGGAAAACGGTTCCGTCTAGAGAGGTCTAGAGAGACGCTTTTGAAAAATTAAGAAACATTTTGGTCTCAGAAGATGTTTTGTTTAGCTACAATGATTTTAAAAAACCATTCGATTTAACCACAGACGCTTCCGCGTTTGGTATTAGTGCGGTATTGTCCCAAGAAGGCAGGCCGATTACAATAATATCCAGAACACTTAAATTTTGCGAGGCCAATTACGCTACCAATGAAAAGGAGCTGTTGGCCATAGTATGGGCATTAGGCAAGTGACAAAAGTATTTGTAGGGAACCCGTGATATTGACATTTACACGGATCATCAGCCTTTAACCTTTGCAGTCTTGGATAGGAATCCAAACGCAAAGATTAAGAGGTGGAAATCTTACATTAATGAAACCAGGAAAGGAAAACCGCGTAGCCGATGCTCTTTCTCGTCAGAACATCCACGCTATCCATGAAGACGTACAGTCGGACGTGGCCACTGTTCCCAGTGAAGTGTCACTGTCTTATTACATTGAGTCCACTGAAAAACCATTAAATTGTTTTAGGAATCAGATAATGTTGGAAGAAGCAGCTTTTTCGTTAAAACAAAATTTAATCCTCTTCAAAGAAAAAATGCGTCATACAATCCATTTCATAGATAGAGAAGAAGTGTTGAAACTAGTAAAAGACGCGATAAAACCAGATGTTGTAAAAGCACTTTGTAACGATCCCTTCTGGTCATTACCTGCGGCAGAGCCGGATTTTAGGTGTAGGGGTACGACACAACAAATTTATTTTGTGCGCTGGTGAAATGAGAAGATACAGTTGGTTTTCTTTTAATAAAACTTTATAATTTTATTCTCGAGTCGATTGGTGGATGTTAGTATGGCCAGAGAGCTTCTGCACGGGCTGTTAGCTTTGTGTTTGTGGCAATTGTGAAATCCACTCTGCACCGCTGGCACGCATGAAAACTTATCGACAGATTGTGTTTGGCTGTGGCAAGTGTTCCTACTGCCAGGATGACTCCCGGTCTTGTCTATCTATCAGGAATATTCCTGGTCTTCCTCAACTGGGCTAGGAATACTCCTAGTCTTCACCTGCCTGTGCCAGGAATACTCCTGGTCTTCACTAAATTGCTAGGAATAGCTCCTAGTCTTCAATGCTTGGCTAGGAATAGCTCCTAGTCCTTTATATGATGCTAGGAATAGCTCCTAGTCTTTTATATGTTGCTAGGAATAGCTCCTAGTTTTTTATATATTGCTAGGAATAACTCCTAGTCTCTTACGATCCGCTAGGAATAGCTCCGAGTCTTGTGATCTGCTAGGATTTGCGCCTAGTTTTCAATACCCTGCTAGGAATAGCTCCTAGTCTTCGTACTTGCCACCAAAAACAAATCTGCCTTTAAACCTTCACGTGTAGCCAGGATACGGATGGATATCCTTTTATCGATCTGACTTGGCACGCCTTCACTTTCACTTTTTCATATATGTTTCACTTCGTTGGCCTCGCTTCCTTCACTTGTTGAACCTTCACTTGTTGATATTTCACTTGCACCTTGCTGGTCCAAGTGACACTTCGCTTGTTTCCTTCACTTTCTAACTCCCTTCCTGTGTCTCAGCCGTGTCTATTTATAGGCATCTTTTGTACCGTTGCCAGTACTTTTCCGCGCGCCAATATTTGCCGCCCAAAACTTTCCATCGCTTTCTTTTGCCTTCGGCCTTCTCGGCCGATCCCGCAACGCAACTCTCCTGTTGCTATGCATGGTGAAATCACGCATACGTCTCTCAGCTACAATTTTTGCTCTCTAACTTTGCCAACATCCACCCTTATATACTATTTAACAATGTTTGACTTATTCCTAGTTTCCCGCCCTTTTGATATATGCTTAAATATACTGAATTTATAATTAAATCAACTTAATAACTATATAACTATATCCCTCCCTTTATCTTTTGTATCTATATATACATAATTAATGCTCTGCATTACTGTATCACATTAACTTTTCCACATAACAAATATTAATGTTATGTTTATCCCATTCCATGAATTATACAACGTTATATAGCATTACATAGTATATTCTGCATATCTATTTATATATATAATTTTAAGTTTTAACGTTGGATTTATTAAAAAAATTTATCTTTATTTTTCAACGGAGTTCTTTGTTTACAATAATGATTTAGCCTTAAATTTAAAAGGACTGGAACACAATTTTCCAAGGTTTTAACAGAGGCTGGGTTAGAATTGAACTGAACTACACTCTTAGAGTTTCAATATTATTTATAGGGAGTTTTGTAAGAGTGGCGCTATTTTTGGATTTTGGCTCAAGTGGCGTGATCGATTCTGATTGGTCATTTTAGAGCCTGTTTCTAAGGGTGAAATATGAACTTCTTGTTCTTAAGTGTTATTTTGGAAATATGAAATTTCTTGTTGGTGAAATATGAACTTCTTGTTCTTAAGTGTTAGATTCTGCCTATATAAGATTTGTTTATAATAAATTTTGTGTAGGGGTGATTTGCTTATAATTAGTTTTGTGTTGGGGTAATTAAATGATAAGAGGTCTTGTATAAAAAGGCGGATATATTACTCCCCCAACCTTTAGAAAATAGCCTGTCCTCAGGCGAGAAATGCGGGATATAATGATGGAAGTGTACTTTCTGTACTTTCGATAGGGACTTCTTGGGAAGTTATTTGTTCTGGTGGGGCGGTTTGTTTATCGCTGAGTCAACTGATTTAATTTGCTTTATAATTATTTTCTTTGTCTTAGATTTAAATTTATAGATTAAATATATGATTAGACTTATTAGAGTAATTATAAACGTAGTGGTTGTTATAATGTTAAATATTTGTTGTACTTAGTTTTTTCAAAAATGATTTGTTTCGTTTGTATATAAGAGATAGGTTCTAGTTTTGTTACGTTATTTGTTACATAAATGTTTTGTGTGTAGTCTGACAATGTGTTTACTATTGATATTTCATTTAATTGAATAGTACAATCGTATAATTTAATTATATTTTTTCCTTCTATGAATATTTTATTTTGATTACAATTTTGGTTAAGATTTGTTTTTGGTAGGTACCAAATTACAATAATGTTGGGTTCTACATAGCTAATTTGATTTGTTTTAAATGTTTTTTGTGTATTTAGATTCTGCTGGGATTTGTGTTATAATACCATTTATACATTCATTAATTTCTTGTTTTCTAGATGATTTAACATATGTTTTGTTATCTTGTATGTAATAGGTTTCATGGACATTTTCTGTTAAAGTATTGTTGTTTTGGTCAGGATAGGGTATGATTTTATATAGTGGTGTTTTTGATATTTGTCTGGGTACGTGCGAGATTATAAATATTTCGTTCGTATCCGACTTTAACCAAGTAGATGTTTTTATATTTAAAAGTTTTTCTGTGTTTAAGTTAACTATGTATTGTTGATTCAAGAGTAGTGTCTGAAATTAATTAGTATATTTGCTTTGGTGAGTTTTCTTTTTTTTCTTGAATTTTGATTTGTAGTGGGTGGTTTGTCTTCCTCTATTTGTTTCTATATAGTGTTTGTCGTCAATTTGGGTTATTTCCCCTGTTTTCTTAAATGGTGTAGTTGTTTTGCTTTTAATTAAAGGTGCAATTTTATATTTTGTATTTATTTCGTAGTTGTTTCTTTTTTTATTTAAGTTTTCGATTTGATTTTTCTTGTTAGCTTGAGTATTGTAAAGGGGTGTACCTGCATAAATGAAAATGTCTGCTGGTGTTCTATTTGTTGTCAAATGTTTAGTCTTATGATTATACGTATAAAGAATAGTTTCGAACTTTGTTTGTTTATTGTCTATGCTGGATTCTGCATTAATGATTCTTAATTTTTCATTCACGGTTCTATGAAATCTTTCTTTGTCAGAAATACCGTTTTTACTTGTTGTTATATTTATTTTAACGTTTTCGGATTTTAAAAAATTTTGGAGGGCTATGCATATAAATGCTGAATCTTTATCTGCCTTGATTTCTATGGGTTTGCCCATATCGTTAAAGATTTTGATGATTGCTCTTTTAGCTTCGAGCCAATCTCGACTTTGGATTTCAACTAAAGAGGCAAATTTGGAATATACGTCTATGCATGATAAGAATTGTAGATTGTCAACTAGATAGAAATCCATTACGTATTTTTCTCTAGCATTAAATATTTCTGGAGTGATTTCGAAAGCCAGTTTAGTGTTTCTATTTTCTGATTTGGATAGGTTGCAAATATCGCATTCATTAATTAGATTTTGAATTAATTTTTGGTAATCTGGATAGTAATATTTTCCTCTGAACCAATTTATGGTTTTAGTAATGCCTGGATGAAGTAATGTTTTGTGGTTTTTTAGAATGATTTCTTTGAAATCTGCATAAGAGGTTATGTCTTTCAATTTAGAAGTAGTTCTTAAAGTTTTAGTCCGACTATCTGGACTTATTATTTCAAGATAAGCTTGTTGGAATATTAGAAAATCTGCGTCGTTGTGGAAATAGATTGCGTTATTTTTTAAACATAAGTATTCTTTGATAAGTTCCTTTGCGGAAAGATTCGTCATTTCTTTGTATGATATTTTTATTTTTGTTTTGTGAAAAAAGTGAGTAACATCGACTTTGTCTTCATTACTCTTGATAAATTCTACTTGATGGTTGTAATAATTTAGTGGTTTTTCTGAAATGGTTATTAAATTTTCATTGTCTTCCTGTGCGCTGTGTATAGTTGCTCGGGAGCTGCTTATTTCATCTCCTAAGAAGTTTTCATCAAGTTTGACTCTGGAAAGGGCGTCGGCCACATAATTTTCTTTTCCTGGTACATATTTTATTTTGTAGTTATATTCATTTAGTTTTATTTTCCACCGCTGTAACTTCATGTTGGGTTCCTTTATATTGGATAACCAAACAAGGGGTTTGTGATCACTTAAGATCTCGAAGTGTCTGCCAAAGAGGTATGGTCTAAAATACTTAGTCGCCCATACGATAGCTAATAGTTCTTTTTCTATAGCGGAGTAATTAAGTTCGTGCTCATTAAGGGTTCGACTTGCAAAACAGATAGGTTTATGGTCTTGTGAGAGGACAGCGCCTATAGCTACGTTACTAGCATCTGTAGTAAGGGAAAAGGTTTTTTTGAAATCAGGATATGCAAGAATGGGGTCATTGATAATAAGAAGTTTTAATTTCTCGAAAGCTGAGATGTATTCTGGATTGTTTATGTTGATTTGGGAGCCTTTCTTTAAACCAAGAGTTATTGGTTTTGCTATTTTGGCAAAGTTTGGGATAAACTTGCGGTAGAATCCGCATAAGCCTAAAAATGATTTAATTTCTTTTGGTGTTTTGGGAATAGGAAATTTCAGAATTGCTTTGATTTTGTCTGGATTTGGTTTAATGCCGTCTGTGGTTATAACATGACCTAAGAATTTTGTTTCCTTCTTCAAGAATTCGCATTTGTCTAATTGTAGTTTTAGATTAGCCTTGCGTAATTTAGAGAAAACCTTTTGAATTGAGGTTAAATGTTCCTCTAATGAGGTTGAATAAATGATTATGTCATCCAAGTAAACTAAACAATCTTTGTAAATTAGATCTTCTAATAAATTGTTCATGCATCTTTGGAATGTGGCTGGTGCATTTTTTAAGCCAAATGGCATTCGGGTAAATTCGTAATGCCCATGTTTTGTTGAGAATGCAGTTTTCTCAATTGATTTAGGATCCATTTGAATTTGATGGAATCCTTTAGCAAGATCAATGGTTGTAAAATACTGACATTTTCCTAATTTGTCAAGTATTTCATCCATTATGGGTATTGGGAATTTATCATCGACAGTAATCTCGTTTAGACTACGATAGTCAATGACTAAACGGAACTTTTGTTCCTTGGAAGCGTCCTCTTTCTTAGGTACGATCCATATTGGTGAACAATAGGGCGATTTCGATTTTCGAATTATTCCCTGTTCTATCATTTCGTTTATTTGTTTGTTGACTTCTTCGTCAAAGATTTGAGGATATTTATAGGGGTGTTTGTAAATGGGGTCTTCGTGTTTTGTTCGAATGTTATGTTTTATAGTACTGGTAAAAGTCAAATTTTCACCTTTCCTGTACTGGATATCACTAAAGTGATGCAAAATTTTTTTTAATTTTTCTGTTTCTTCTGAATTTAAATGATCTAGTCGGAACTTGTTTTTTTCTTCGATATTATTATTTATTTCGTATGAGAATGGTTCGTATTCGAAGTCTGCAGGGGGATAATTAATAGATTCTGATGTTTCTTCTTCATCATTTGTGAATTTAAAATAGAACTTGTGATTTGCTAGAGTTACGCTGTTGTCGTTATAGTTAATAGATGCTTGACATGCTTTGAGGTGTTTTCTACCTAATAGTATATCGTATGTAGCAGAAAATTTATGACAGTAAAATTTTTGAATAGTTGGGCAAAGTTTGCTGGGTGCAAAAGAAATGCTTTTAGTAAGCTCTATTGTGCCTTTAATTCTGGGGTTTCTGGGAAATTGAAAAAGTTCTGGTTGATAAGGTTTATTGAGGAACCTGTATCAATTATACATTTAAGAGGAGTGTTATTTATGGTTAATAGGATGTAGGGGTTTAATCCGTTTGATCCGTCTGATTTATTTGTTCCGAGGCTGATTGATGAAAATTTTCGGACCATTCCATTCTACTCTGACCGCTGGTACTTTCTCTTTGTCTTTTAGTAGGTCTGTTGGTTACCGGGTTTTGATTTTGAGATTGATTTCTAATTTGATGATTCAAAGGATTCTGTTGTCTACCTTGATTAAGGTTCTGCTGAAATTCTTCCCTAAGTTGCTGATAATTTTCAGGATTTGGATGTGGATTGGGTTGACTTGAGTTGTAATATTGATTGTTTAGTCTGAAGTTATTTCTGCTTGAATTATTTTGGAATGATTTATTATTTGATTGGCCTTGAGAATTGAAATTGTTATGTTTAGGCCTATCTGATGAGCTATTCTCATAGAGCCCTTCTCGTTGAGCTACCTGTTTCAAGGCGGATACTGAGGAAATATCAAATTTAGCAAGGGTCATGTATAGTCTGTCCGGTAATTTTTTTGTAATAACATCTTTTACAGTATTTTTCATGGCATTAGTATATAAAATGGTATTATCCGCGTTGCCTTCTAGTGCTAGCTTGTTTATAATTGTAAATGACTTATATTCTATGTCTTCGATAAACTTACGGAGGTTTCCTCCAAAACTAGTGTTGTAGAGACGTCTTAGAAGTTCTTCGTAAGGGGTTTGGATGTTAAATTCGCTGATTAATGCGGTTCGAAGTTCCATCCAGTTTATGGGTTGGGCCAGCTGGGATGCCCTCTGCGCTTCTCCAGTAAGCTGTATTTCGATAGTGCCGAACATCACACTATGTTGGCGGACGTCCCTCGTCGGGTACAGCTGCAAGATATAGTCCACTCTCCGAATGAACGCGCTTAGGTTTGCAGAGCTTCCATCAAACATGGGCACCTGTCTTAGGACAGTAAGTGCTTGGTTCAAATGGGTCTCTGATAATTCTAGTGCCATTGCTACGTTATGCACTTTGATTATATGTGTAGTACGAAAGTTGCCGTGCGTTACAAGATGATTCTTTTGCGGATAAAACTTAGAGATCGGATTAGTGCTTCCTGGATTATTTTTCTCCAGTTTTTTTTCACAAAAGTCCTGGTTGTTAATCAGGTTTGGAATTTTTAGCACAAAAAGGTCTTGGGTTTTAAACAACCTTGGAAGTAGTATCCTTAGCGGTTGTATTTTATTTGACACAAGTTTTTGCACTGCACTCTTTGTCCTTTTTCTTGTTTTATCCTACCGACTGCGCCAATTTTAAGTTTTAACGTTGGATTTATTAAAAAAATTTATCTTTATTTTTCAACGGAGTTCTTTGTTTACAATAATGATTTAGCCTTAAATTTAAAAGGACTGGAACACAATTTTCCAAGGTTTTAACAGAGGCTGGGTTAGAATTGAACTGAACTACACTCTTAGAGTTTCAATATTATTTATAGGGAGTTTTGTAAGAGTGGCGCTATTTTTGGATTTTGGCTCAAGTGGCGTGATCGATTCTGATTGGTCATTTTAGAGCCTGTTTCTAAAGGTGAAATATAAACTTCTTGTTCTTAAGTGTTATTTTGGAAATATGAAATATGAAATTTCTTGTTGGTGAAATATGAACTTCTTGTTCTTAAGTGTTAGATTCTGCCTATATAAGATTTGTTTATAATAAATTTTGTGTTGGGGTGATTTGCTTATAATTAGTTTTGTGTTGGGGTAATTAAATGATAAGAGGTCTTGTATAAAAAGGCGGATATATTACTATATATACATATATAGTCGCTAGTATATACGCATGAGTCGACTCTCTAAGTCTCGTGCTTCAGTGGCTTACGCACGGGTGCGTGTGTGTGTTCGCTGTTGCGGTTCTATGCACTCCCAATGTAATGCACTCTCAGTGACGTCACACGAGCCTCATGCACTTGTTCTTATCTGTTTCTCATTGCATGTTACATATATTCGGCCTTTGCTTTGCGCATTTCTCATATGTAATTATGTTTGTGTGTATGTTTGCCAGTTTTAAATCACGCGATTTACATGTTTGCATTTTACTTTCGGTTCGATCGCACATTTCTTTCGTTTGCATGTGTTCGATCGAACCTCCAGGTTCGTTTATATGTTTGAGTCAAATATATAAACGCGCGCATTGATGAATTTGAATTGCCTTTTTGGGCCAACGCTTATTTTAATTATTAGCCGCTTTTACGACTTAAATTTATTTATATCTGTATCTTGCTTAATGCTTTGCCGCATTTGTGAGGTATATATATATATATATTATATATTATATATTCCTCACATTCCCCCCTTTCTTCGGGAGCCAAATCCTTCCTCCTCTTTTTTTTTATAGCATTTTTTTTTCATGTTTCCTTTTTTTTTCCTTTGGCCTGGTTCGCATCTTTTTTTTGGCCATTTATGGCATCTTTTCCTTATTGGCGATTCATCAGGCATCTTTTCCAATTTTTTGGCAGATCGTGAGCATCTTTTCCATTGTCACCATGCCTTATTTTGGCATGGGTGGCTCCGTCTGCATCTTTTACTTATATACTATATTTATAATATTACTTATATCTACTTAACCTAAACTTCAGATTATTTTCCTATTCTACCTAATCTAAATTCTAAAAATATCTACTAACCTAAACTTCATATTTTTTCCTAATTATTCTAAACTTAATGTTATTTTTTTCCTACCTACACTAAATTCCAAAAATTTCTCCTAATCTACCTATTCTACTTAACCTAACTCCAAAATTTTCTCTTAATTTATACCCCCAACTCTTCGAACACCCTAAATCTATTTCTATTACTACGGATCCGATACCGGATACGCCCCACCCACATCACCCTCGCCTGTCTTGGCCCCTCCCCCATCGCTTGTATCGCTGCGGCCACCGCAACTGGCCATTCTTCTGGCCCTAACTCCCGCCATCGCTGGTGCGCCTGTGGCACTGGCACCGATCGCTGCCGTTGTAGTTGCGGCCTTGGTGCTTGAGGTTGGCCGACCGGCGCAGACCGTTGCCTTTCGTATGCTGGCCTCCTTGGGTCTCGCTGTTGCTGTGGTTGCTGTTGCTGTGGTTGCTGTTGCTGTGGTTGTGGGGCCCGTGGTTGCCACTCTGCCACCATCTGCTCAATGCTGGGCTCCAGCTCCTCCTCCGGCGACTCGTCTCTGCGCCAGACAAATTCTTCAATGAAATTTTGATTAACTGCCCTCCGCATTGGTGTCGGTGGCCTGTCGAATTCACCCGGTTCCTCGCCTTCCTCCTCGGTATCGCTTATGTTTACATAAGCTACCGGCTCATTGAGGAACTTCTGCCACCCTTGGCAACTCCTCTGCCACCATCTGCTCTTCGGCCTCCTCCATGGGCGCATTCCACATCATCTCTTGTCTGTGGATTTCTACTTCCACATCTTCCAGCAGGAACGCCAGATCGTTTAGTACAATCCCCTCGTCCTCGCTTTCTGCGGCCATTCCCCCATTTCCTTCCTCCATCTCGGCATCTTCATCCTCCTCGTCGCTTCCAATGCCTTCCACTTCCTCCTCCTGGTTTTCTCCCACGTCCTCTTCCTCTTCTTCGTCGAACGAGATGACGATCACCGGCCCCAATGGGACCGGCCCAATGGGACTCCTCGTCCGACACATACGGCGATGCTAGCATTTGCATTGCCTCCTCCAGCTCCTCTCCGTTGAAGTTCTGATGACCGCTCATGATGGAAATTAAAATGTGATTGACTTCATCAGTCGTATCTTGGGCCATCGGAACCTCTTAATCCGCGTCGCTCTGCTGCTGCGCGTCCAGCTTCGGGTTCCCGCTCTCGTTTTTCTTTTTATCCGTACTTCACACACACACTGTATGTGTGAATCCTCTCTCCTGTGTGAATCTCCTCTCCTTATCCATTTGCATCCTCCGTCTGTTCTGCTCTCTTACAGTTTGAGAAGTATTGGTGTTTATATTCCGTTTCAGTCAACATTTCTTTTTATTTCTTTCTTTTTCATATTACAGTTTATATGCACTGTAAAATAAATTGTATGCATGCAACAAATTTCTTTTTATAGATATATGTATATGTACATATATTTTTTTTTTTTATTAGTTGAGCCAGTTGTAACGCTCCTTTAATATATATATATTTCCATTTTTTTTTTTTTTTTAAAAAAATTCTTGTTATTTAGGCCAATGTAATTTCCTTTTTAACTTATGCTGGTTCGTGATTCTACCGTTCCTTTCCATCTGAAGATCTCCCAGTTGTCCGGCCGGTCCAACTGTTCAAACTCCATTTGGCCGGTTTCCAGTAGTTATACTCGTCTTGCATCTTTATGGCTCATTCGGATCATCTGTTAGCACCTGCTCTGGTTGCACTTTTAGTTCGCTGATGTGTCCCAACCTTGATTTTTTGTTTGTGATACGCTGCAGTTTGCTTATCACTGGCGAAGTAAATCCTACGACTTTGTACGGCCCACCATACCGTGGTGCAAGTTTTGCAGCAAATCCTTCTGCTGCATTTGACAAATAGTGCTCCTTGGCCCACACTATTTCGCCCACTCGTGGTTTCCATTGCCTTCTTCTTAGATTATAGTGCCTTGATTGATCCTGAGCAGCTTTTTCCTTTATCAGCCTGTCAAATGTGGATCCTGGCAATCTTGGCCCTGCGTTATTAATGCCGCTGTGTATCCCGTTGCGTCGGACACGCTAGAATTGACTGCCAACATTATTTCTGGCCTTTGTTCATCCCATCGTCGTTGATCTTCTCCCGTGAATTCTGCTATCATTGTTTTAACTGTTCTATTTGCTTGTTCGGTTGGATTTTCTTGCGGCATATATGGCGCTGTCAGCTGGTGTATTGTCCCCCATTCATGCAGCATTTTCTTAAATACTTTGCTGACGAACTGGACTCCATTATCTGTTATCACCACTTTTGGGACGCCAAATCTAGCCAGCACTCTTTCTCTAAATGCTTTTACTAAATTCTCTGCGGAAGCTTTTCTAATTGGTACAAGCTCTGTCCATTTTGAGAATCTATCTACTATAACAAGCAATACCGAATTTCCATGTTTAGATCTTGGCAATGGCCCAACGAAATCAGCGCATATTGTTGCCCATGGCTCCTCTGGCACTTGTGTCAGCATTTTGCCTGCTGCCTGCTGCTGGCTTGGTATATACCGCATGCAGTTTTTACAGCGGCTGACATATGCACGTGCATCTCTTTGCATGCCTGGCCAGAAATATTTAGCCGCTGTTCGGGCAATCGTTCTCCTGCTGCCTGTATGTCCTGCAGTTGGAGAGTCGTGGTTTTCTGATATTATTTGTTGCCTTAAATGTTTCGGCACACATAATTTCCACGACACAACATCTTCATGCCCTGCCCTATGCGGTATATTTCTATATAACTGCCCATTTTCCATCACATAATCCGTATATTTTTGCGGATTTTCTTTTACTTTTTTGGCCATACTTTCGATCCATTCACAGCTTTGTGCTGACTGTTCATTTTTGCTGCGATTATTCTGTATCCTTCTGCATGCTTCCAATGGTTGCCTTGACAATGCATCTGCAACTACATTTAGTTTTCCTTTACGATATGTTATTTCAAAGTCATATTGCTGCAATTCCAATGCCCATCTTGCAATCCGCCCTATTCAGCCATTTTAGTGCCATGTGATCAGTAATGACTTTGAAATGATATCCTTCTAGGTATAGTTTCAACTTCCTTATAGCCCTTACTATTGCTAGACATTCTTTTTCAGTTGCTGAATAATTTTGTTCTGCTGGATTTAGTGTTCTGCTGGCGTATGATATGACTCTCTCGCCTTCCTCTGTATCTTGCGTCAGAATTGCCCCTATGCCGTAGTTGCTAGCGTCAGTTTGCAATAGAAACATTTTCGCAAAATCTGGACATGTCAATACTGGATCTGCCACTAATTTTTGCTTGACCATGTCAAAAGCATCCTGATGTTTTTCTTCCCACACCCATTTTGCTTTTTTCTTTAATAGAGAATTTAATGGTTGTACAAGCGTTGCAAAACTTGGCACGAACCGTCTGTACCAAGATGCTACTCCTAGGTACTGTCGTAACTCTTTTGTGTTCTTTGGCGGTTTTAACTCAGCTATTGCTGCCACTTTTTCTGGATCTGTGCCAATGCCTTGCTCTGCTACTCGATGGCCCAGGAATCTTAGCTCTTTTCTGAAGAATTGACATTTCTCTGTGTTTATCCTTAAATGTGCTGCCTTTAGTCTGCGGAAAACTTCCTTTAAATGAGTTTTGTGTTCTTCTACTGTTCGGCTGACCACTACGATATCATCCTGATACGCGAACGCGTGTGGCATCATTTCTGGTCCTATGACCATACCTAAAGCTCGCTGGAATGTTGCAAATGCTGAGTGCAAACCAAATGGCATCACTTTCCATTGATATAGTCCCTTTCCTGGAACTGTGAAAGCCGTCATCTTTCTGCTGTTCATTTCCAGCGGAATCTGCCAATATCCATCTTTTAAATCTAAACTGCTTATGAATCTTGCTTCGCGCAGTTGATCTAAAATAAAGTCAATTCTCGGCATTGGATAAGCATCTTTTATAGATTTTGCATTTATCTGCCTAAAATCAACACATAGCCTCCATTTTCCAGTTTGTTTCTTTTTCACCATTACTATTGGTGAACTGTAAGGACTAGTTGATCGTTCTATATATCCCATTGCCATCAATTCTTCAACTTTTTCATTTATTATACCTTACATCTTTGGATTCTTTATATAATACCTTTGTTTTATTGGCTTATCGTCACATATAGTGATTGTGTGCATGCCAACTTTAGACGTGCCATTTATTTTGGCCAATTCGGCCAGTTCTTCGCACATAAAGTCACTGACTTCTATCTCTGGTGCATCCGACGCTATTGCTGTCGAAATCCTTTCTGTCAGCCTCCCTTTTATTCTGCACATTGGCTGAATTTCAACTTGGTGCCCTGCGCATTGTATGATGGCTCCCATTTCCTTTATAAAATTCCACCCTAACACCACCGCATCAATTCCGCCAGGCAATACTAGAAATGGCATTTTGATTATTTTGTCGCCAAATTGTACTTCAGCGATCCATTGCCAGTCTATTTCTTTGACTGCTCCGTCTGCCTACTTCACCAGTTTTTTCGCTTTTGTTAGCTGATCTTTTTTTGCTAGTTTTTCTATTATCTTTAGGCTAACAAAGCTGCTTGTGGCCCCTGAATTTACCGTGGCCAGCATTCTAATGCCCCCTATCCTAATTTCTGCTGATAGTTGGCTTTCTTCTTCTATCAGCTTTCCGATTAGGTTCGCGGAGCTGTTGTTGCCGGCTCCTGCTTGCTCCTTGCAGGCAGGAACCGATTTGCGTTTCCCGCTGGCATGCAACAATTCATCGAACGCTTTCCGATTTTGCCACAATTCCAACAGAACTCTAATCTTCTGTTGCTGCATTCTTTAGCCCAATGACCTGCACCTCCGCATCTTCTGCATGCTTGAGATGGATTCTGTACCCATCCTGTTGGGATTTTCACAAAATTTCTCCTTTGAGCTGGAATTGGTGGCTCATCATCTAAGCAGCGTCTGCAGACAGTGTTATGCCAATTGTCTTGCACAACTGCTCGTCTTTGCATGCCCATTGGTATGTGTGAGCGTTCTCTTTGAGCCTCTCGTTGGAATTGTTTTCTTTCCAGTTCCAATGTTTCGAACTCATCTGCCAGTTGCATTAGTTCTTCCAGCGTTTGTATGTTGTGTGGGCGTATGAACATTTTCAAATCTGGTGTGCAGTTTTCCAATATGATTTCTAACTGCTCGAAATCTGGGCATTTTAATGGACGCATCATAGTTTGCATCTCTATCATGTAATCTTTAAATGATTCATTCCATTGTTGTTTTCTGGCTTTTACTTGGTCTGCCAGTTTGCTAAAACATCCCCTCGGCAAGAAATATTTTTTTAATGCCTCAGTAAAATCTTTCCATGATGCCCAATGCTCATTGTTGGCCACGTACCATTTTAATGCTTTGTCTTTTAGCAGTTCTGGCATTGCCCTTGGGATCATGTTGATATCTAGTCCATACATGTCTGCTGACCATTCAACTTGTTCGATGAATTCTAGCGGCTTTGAATTGCCATCGAAACGAAATGTCCATTCCCTCACTTGTTTTGCCACTTTCGGATAATCATTATTCGAATTTATTAACCCGACTTTGCTACTTTCTGTAACTCTCCTATTTGTTCTTGGCTCTTCATATAATGTATGTTGTTGTTTTTGTGGGCCATCTAGGGCACCCACGCTTCCCCATCTTGGCGGTGTTAATATTGGAATTGCCAATTTTGCAATTTCCCCCACCGGCATCGCTTTTGCGGCTTTTGTATATTTTGCTGCCAGCGAGCTGATCCATGCCTGCCACTCTGGGTCGTCCTCATGATTGTTGACCCATTCTCCGAACTGTTTCCTGATTTCTTCAACAGTTCCTGATAGCGTGAATCCGCACGTTTCGCCGCTTTTTATCAACTCCTCCTTTTTCTTGTAATAAATCCATGATTTTGTCATCTTGCCGGCCTTTGATCAATTTATTTCTTTTCTTGCCTTTTAATACAAATTAACGTTGATTTTTTTTGTTTTCCTATACAGAAAACAATAAATCTTGTAAGTCTTTTTCACCAGTTAAGCACGTTGGGCGCCAGTTGTAACGATCCTTTCTGGTCCTTACTTGCGGCAGAGCCGGATTTCAGGTGTAGGGGTACGACACAAAAAATTTATTTTGTGCGCTGGTGAAATGAGAAGATACAGTTGGTTTTCTTTTAATAAAACGTTATAATTTAATTCTCGAGTCGATTGGTGGATGTTAGTATGGCCAGAGAGCTTCTGCACGGGCTGTTAGCTTTGTGTTTGTGGCAATTGTGAAATCCACTCTGCACCGCTGGCACGCATGAAAACTTATCGACAGATTGTGTTTGGCTGTGGCAAGTGTTCCTACTGCCAGGATGACTCCTGGTCTTGTCTATCTACACTGTCGTCTGCTACGCTCCTATTATTCTGCTAGAAATACTCCTAGTCTTCTCCCACTATGCCAGGAATACTCCTGGTCTTCCTCAACTGGGCTAGGAATACTCCTAGTCTTCACCTGCATGTGCCAGGAATACTCCTGGTCTTCCTTAACTGTACAAGGAGTACTCCTAGTCTTCACTAAATTGCTAGGAATAGCTCCTAGTCTTCAATGCTTGGCTAGGAATAGCTCCTAGTCCTTTATATGATGCTAGGAATAGCTCCTAGTCTTTTATATGTTGCTAGGAATAGCTCCTAGTCTTTTATATATTGCTAGGAATAACTCCTAGTCTTTTACGATCCGCTAGGAAGAGCTTCTAGTCTTGTGATCTGCTAGGATTTGCGCCTAGTTTTCAATACCCTGCTAGGAATAGCTCCTAGTCTTCGTACTTGCCACCAAAAACAAATCTGCCTTTAAACCTTCACGTGTAGCCAGGATACGGATGGATATCCTTTTATCGATCTGACTTGGCAGGCCTTCACTTTCACTTCTTCATATATGTTTCACTTCGTTGGCCTCGCTTCCTTCACTTGTTGAACCTTCACTTGTTGATATTTCACTTGCACCTTGCTGGTCCAAGTGACACTTCGCTTGTTTCCTTCACTTTCTAACTCCCTTCCTGTGTCTCAGCCGTGTCTATTTATAGGCATCTTGACCCAGGGATGACGCGTGGTGGGATTATGTACCGTTGCCAGTACTTTTCCGCGCGCCAATATTTGCCGCCCAAAACTTTCCATCGCTTTCTTTTGCCTTCGGCCTTCTCGGCCGATCCCGCAACGCAACTCTCCTGTTGCTATGCATGGTGAAATCACGCATACGTCTCTCAGCTACAATTTTTGCTCTCTAACTTTGCCAACATCCACCCTTATATACTATTTAACAATGTTTGACTTATTCCTAGTTTCCCGCCCTTTTGATATATGCTTAAATATACTGAATTTATAATTAAATCAACTTAATAACTATATAACTATATCCCTCCCTTTATCTTTTGTATCTATATATACATAATTAATGCTCTGCATTACTGTATCACATTAACTTTTCCACATAACAAATATTAATGTTATGTTTATCCCATTCCATGAATTATACAACGTTATATAGCATTACATAGTATATTCTGCATATCTATTTATATATATATACATATATAGTCGCTAGTATATACGCATGAGTCGACTCTCTAAGTCTCGTGCGTCGGTGGCTTACGCACGTGTGCGTGTGTGTGTTCGCTGTTGCGGTTCTATGCACTCCCAATGTAATGCACTCTCAGTGACGTCACACGAGCCTCATGCACTTGTTCTTATCTGTTTCTCATTGCATGTTACATATATTCGGCCTTTGCTTTGCCCATTTCTCATATGTAATTATGTTTGTGTGTATGTTTGCCTGTTTTAAATCACGCGATTTACATGTTTGCATTTTACTTTCGGTTCGATCGCACATTTCTTTCGTTTGCATGTGTTCGATCGAACCTCCAGGTTCGTTTATATGTTTGAGTCAAATATATAAACGCGCGCATTGATGAATTTGAATTGCCTTTTTGGGCCAACGCTTATTTTAATTATTAGCCGCTTTTACGACTTAAATTTATTTATATCTGTATCTTGCTTAATGCTTTGCCGCATTTGTGAGGTATATATATATATATATTATATATTATATATTATTCCTCACAACTTTACTGCGAGCTACCAATACTGGCACACGTCCAACATGAACTAATAAGGTGGTTTCCGTCAACAAAGTTCTGGTGTTGTAGTTAGTTTAAGTTATTGTTGAGAAACCTGAACAAAAAGAAATAGTAACACAAAAAAACGTCGAGGAAGTACTGCAAGAATATTATTTCCAAAAGATGTCAAAAATAGCAGCAGAAGTTGTAGTAAATTGCAGAATTTGCTCTAAGGAAAAATATGATAGACACCCAAAAAGCAACTTCTAACAAAACAACAGTTTTTTACTTGCATTGACAAGTTCTCAAAGTTCGCTATCGTACAACCGATAATATCGCGCACAATAGTATACGTTAAGAGCCCCTTAATTCAAATCATGAACTTTTTTCTAAGAACAAAAGTTGTGTATTGCGATAATGGGCCAGCTTTTAATTCTGAAACTATAACAACAATGTTAAAAAACAGATATGGGGTAGATGTTGTAAATGCACACCCCTTCACAGTTGTTTGAATGGTCAAGTCGAACGTTTTCACAGCTCCCTGACAGAAATCGCCAGGTATATCAAACTCGATAAAAAGATTGATGACGCCATTGAAATAATCTTGCACGCTACAGTGGAGTTCAACCGCTCTATACATTCAGTAACACGGAAAAAACCAATTGAAATAATTCACGCCACGACTGAAGATGTCAGGGTACAAGTAAAGAACCGGATAGCAAATGCCCAGCAAGCATAATTGGGGAGAAACAACCCGAGCAGGCAGAACAAAGCTTTAAGGATAATCTCAAGACTCTGATGTGTCCAATGAACTCAGTAGCGGCAGCGAGTGCGCGGGTAATCGATTACTCCCATTCGATGTATATTCCGATTTTTGACGAAAATATATTTGTTAGGGAACAGAGAGGGTATATCAGGCACTCAACAAACTTAACCGAGTTTTCAAATATGATAGAAGAAACAAAAAGTTTGTCCGAGTTGTTTCCACAGTCCCATATGCGTAAATTGTTAAAAGTGGATATTGGTCATGTAGAAGTCTGTTGTCCGCACTGCAAGTCCATCACAGGATGGCTAAAAGTTTAGATTTTATTGGTACAGCCTTCAAGGTTGTAGCTGGCACGCCTGATGCAGCTGACCTTGAAAGAATTAAAATCACAGAAAGTAAATTGTTTATTTTACTTATAAATACAGCGAGCCAACTGGTTAAAACAGGAAAGAATAAACTATATGACACCCCACATTTGTATGAGGCATTATTAACTAGAAATTGAATGTTAATTATAGAACTCAAAATTGAATGCTCACAATAACACTTGCAAAATATGATATAATAAATCCCAATAAAGGTTGTGCTGACCGAACATTCCATAGAGATCCCGTTAGTAAGCTTACTGGAGGCCTCTTGTATCAAGGTACTCCAGTCAGAAGAAATAATTCATATTCTAATAGATTTCCTTAAAATTAAGTCATTATGCAACAAAACAAAAATCATCCCCGTATCCCAAAACCATACAGTTCTGTTCCACTGGAAATAGTGGCGGAATGTAAAGAAGAAAGCCAGGCTGTCACCAACTGTGTCACCACTACCTACGAAGCAATTTGTAAGCTGTTATCGAGGGACACATGCGCTAAAGGATTACACTCCGGAGGTGTGGCCCACTGTCATACCCAACCCAGTCATTTGGAACCAATAGTTGTGGTAGATGACGGGATTATAGTGCTTAACGAAATATCAGCGCAGATCAGCACTGATGGCAGTCCTATGGTGTAGGTAAAGGGCACCTATCTAATAACATTCGAGAAATCGGCTAATTGCAAGGTCAGCGTTATCATTTCTTCAGTCGGTGCGACTGGCTGAATTTCTCTGTTTAAGATTATAAATTTTATATTTAAATTTATTTTGATTTTGAATAAAGAGGACAGAACTTGTCCAGAATATCTACTCCAGCTCAAGCCTTAAATACCTTGCATTTAATTAAATATATTGCTGAGCTACAAGGCCAGTAATCATAAAGAAGACGAAGTCAAGTCTCTTAACGTAGTCTTCATAAATTGTTTTTCCAACTCAGAAGTTGCTGCTAGTCTATTTTCCTGTGGACCATAGCGGGACACCCTAACACACATAATTGTTCGGAAGAACATCACCCGTCAGAAGGAGATACTAATTAAGAAGTCCCTAATATAAAATATCATGTGAGTGCAATGCTTGGTCAGCACATAGTTTAAAAAAAAAGAGAAAAAACAACACAAGAAAATATAAAAGAACTGGATTTAACTCTAAAAGTGTCAGTTCTTTTGTGCACTTTAGCTAATGAGTTTCGCGGGAGTTACCACAGCATACATCTCACCCCCTCCAAAACCCCGTCGCTCACTAGATGGAACGTCCAACTATTGAGCAACGGATTCACTGGAATTCGCGGTATCAGCAATTTAATCGTAGACGTAAGCATTTTGTATAAGCCCAAACTAAAAAAGTTGAGAATAAGGAAATCACTTCGATTTTGAACATCAACCAAGCTAGTTGCAAATATATTAATTTCGGCAAGAAATATTAACCTGGCTGCAATTTTATTAACTTGGAACTAATTGCAAATATATTAATCTGGCAAGAAATATTAACCTGGCTGCAAATTCATTAACTTGGAAGTAGGAAGAATCCCTCTCTCACGCTCCGAGAGGTAACTGGCGCAGCTGGTAACCAAAGATGAAGGTTCACTATCTTATTTTAGTATTACTGTAAGTAAGAAAAACAATGTAAGAAAAATATAAAATGGAAAAGGAAAGTAAAAAAAAAAAGAGGAATAAGAAATATAAAAGTGAATATGTGGCATACACACAGATAAATACATAAATCAATCACTGTGTCATTAACGTATATAAATTTTTTATAAAAATATGTAGTAAGAGAACATATATATGCAAATGCATACATGCGTGTGTACACGTATGCATATTAATGCATGCATGCGCAGAGTCAATCGTTGACCACTGTGCCATGCATGTATATATATATAAAAAAAAAAATGTGTTAATAAAATACAAAAAAAGGAAAAAGAATATATATACAAATACATACGTGCATACATGCATATATGCATATTACATGCGCAGAATCAATCGCTGATCACTGTGTCATGAATATATAAAAAAAAAAAAATAATAAATAATGTGTCAATAAAATACAAAAAAAAAAAAAAAAAAGAACAAAAAAAAAAGAGAAAAAGAATATATATACAAACGCATACATGCATACACACATATATGCATATTAATACATACATATATGCGCAGAATCAATCGCTGATCACTGTGGCATAAATGTATAAAAATAGAAAATATTAATAAAAAAAAAAAAATAATAATATATATACAAATGCATACACACATATATACATATTAACACATACATACATGCGCAGAATCAATCGCTGAGCACTGTGGCATAAATGTATGAAAAAAAAAGAAAATATTAATAAAAAAAAAAAAAAAAAACAGAGAATATATATAAAAAAGCATACACACATATGTGCATATTAACACATACATACATGCGCAGAATCAATCGCTGATCACTGTGTCATGAATGTATAAAAAAAAAAAAGAAAAAGAAATTTTAATAAAAACATACAAAAAGAGAACATACATGTATGTATACATACATACTAATACATGCATGCACAGAATCAATCGCTGATCACTGTGCCATGCATGTATATCGAAAGGGAAATTTAATAAATATGTACAAAAGAGAATATATATGTATATAAATGCATACACATATGCATACTAATACATACATGTACGGCATCAATCGCTGATAACTGTACAATGAATGAAGATATATATATATACAAAAAAAAAAAAAAGAAAATTGAAGAAACACAATAACAAAAAATTTTCAAGTGGCACAGAATCAATCACTGACCACTGTGCCACGAGAATATACGTTTATACACTAAAAAAAAAAAAAAAAAAAAATCAAGAAAAAAATATAAAAAAAAAGAAAATGCAAACTGCTGAGGAAAAAAAAAGAAATACAAAATTTCACTTGTCACCTATTATAAAGGATAGCACATTTTTTTTCCTTTTTTTAACAAATATTTCCTTTTCCAAGACTGTTAAAAATATAAACAATACAAAAACAAATCAATTCACTAATCAAAACAATATTGCAGAACACGAAAATAAGAAGACTTCGAAAAAATTAAAAAGGGAAAATCAAGGTCAAGAAAAAACTAACATCTCGTGGCACAAATTGTACAACATTTATATCTATATAATTATATACTCACACATACACACACACATACAAATTTTATAAAAAATTCGAAACGTCAGATAGAAAGAAATAGAAACGAAACTCAAGAAATTATCGACAAATCAATTCTCCTATTTTAAATGTCAAAGAAGTTAGTAGCAAAACCTAGGTCTCGATTAGGACTCAGAAGTTCTAGCCATACGGACTTTACTGAAGAAATCTCCCCTCCTCAAGCAAACCGTATAATGGACTCAGGTAACGCTTCCGGTTCTCTAACGCCGACGATTAGCGGACCGCCCCCTACCCCGACAACTAGTAACCTAAGCGTAGTAGGAGGCCTTAGTACAGCGGACATGTTGGCTTTCGTAAAAGAACTACCTACGTTCGAGGGAGTAGCAGAGACCCTAGATAATTTCATTACTAGTGTGGAGGAAATAATCATGTTAGTTAGGGGCGCCGACCAAACCCCCTTTGGACTATTACTACTTAGAGTAATAAGGAACAAAATTACAGGAAAAGCAAATGAGGCCCTCAACTTAGCAGGGACAAAACTGGGATGAGATCAAAGCAAACCTAAACAGATTATATGCTAGTAAGAAAAGCGAGGTTATTCTACTCAATGAAATCCAGTCCCCACCCCAGAATCTACCGAAGCGAAGAAACAGCTATATAATGACATTTGTCTGAACACGTTCTTGATTAACCTTAGGGAGCCTCTTAGGACATTAATAAGATCAAAAGAACCTGCCTCGATAGAAGAGGCATATGAACGCTGCCGCAAGGCGCAGTCGTTCTACTACCAAAACCCTAATAATTCGCAATTCAGAGGGAATCAGCCACGGCCTAAGGGTCGTAATTCCCCCTACAGAAATCAATACCCACAACCAAGTTATTACAATCACCAGAATACCCAAACTTATGCAAGAAATCAGAACCCTTTCAAATTTAATAACCCCAGGAATAATAATTCAAATGGTATTTCACACCTACTCTTCAATATTGATGAAACCCAAAATTTTCAACTAAACGCCTCAACCAACCAATCGGATACCTGAATAATATCCGTCATGGGTCAACCCTTCCATTTGTATTCTTAACAACCCGAGAAAATACAAAACTCAAATTTCTGTTAGACACAGGAGCAACCCACTCCCTTATTGTCCCTGACATTGTTCCCCTGAACCAAAGAGAAAACTTAGAAATACCTGTAACAATAGTTACAGTACTTAACAACCATTCAATGCTACAAAAAGTCTCACTCCCATTCTTTAAGGAGTTTCAAGAACAAGGGATAATACAGTTTCTACTTTTTAAACTCCACTCTAGCTTCGACGGCCTCATTGGAATAGACATCTTATCCAAAATAAAAGCACAAATAGATCTAGGAGAGTTACGGTTGGTAACTCCCAACGCGACAATAGCAATTGTAACACAGAGAAACGCGACAACAACAGTTTATACAGTAGCCGCATGCACTAGATGCCTTCTCGAACTACCAGTAGACCTTCAAGAGGGTGATTTCTTCTGCAATGCAACGGAAATTAATGACAACTTAATAATTTCTGAGGGCCTCTATAGTAAACGGCATCAGTTGCCTAGAGGTAATAAATACCTCACAAGTCGATCAATAAATATTCCTAGAACACCCTTTACAAGTGACCCCATACAGTCCCCAGGATTTTATCGAACTATATTCAATACAGGGCGAACCTCACGATCAGGACATTAAGACTATAAAAATAGTCTATATATATATAAAAATAGTCTTAAAATGACAGAACATTTAAATGTCGAAGAAAAGAAGGGACTTTTACATATCTGCAAACAGTTCGCAGACCTTTTTTATAACAAAGAGGACCCACTTACTTTCTCTAATGAAGTAAAACACAAAATAAATACTAACAATAGTGACCCCATATTTGTGAAGTCATATAGATACCCATTTATACACAAAAAAGAAGTAAGAGATCAGATAAACAAAATGCTCGAACAAAACATTATTAGACCAAGCCATTCCCCATGGAGTGCTCCGGTCTGGGTTGTACCAAAAAAATCTGATCCTTCAGAGGACAAAAAGTAGAGGTTAGTCATAAACTATAGGAAGCTAAACGACAAAACAGTGTTCGACCGCTACCCCATCCCGAACATAAATAATGTACTTAAACAAATTGGCAAAACAAAGTATTTTTCCACATTAGACTTGGCCAGTGGATTTCACCAAATCCAAATGAACGAAGCGGATATCCAAAAAACCGCATTCTCCGTAGAGAACGGACACTATGAATTCATCCGAATGCCATTCGGGCTTCAAAGCGCCCCCGCCACATTCCAGAGCATCATGGATAATATATTACGTGACCTCATTGGCAACGTCTGTCTGGTATATTTGGACGATATAATAATATTTTCACCGCCCTTACAGTAACACCTAAATGACATTAAAAGTATATTCAAAAGACTGCAAGAAGCAAACTTTAAAGTCCAATTGTCAAAATCAAACATCTTAAGAAAAGAGATAGACTTCTTTGGACATCTAGTCACCCAAGACGGCGTTAAGCCAAATCCGAACAAAATACAAGCCATCAAAGACTTCCCTTGCCCTAAAAATAGGAGAGATATTAAATCCTTTCTTGGACTACTAGGGTACTACCGGAAATTTATAAGAGACTTTGCACGAATCACTAAGCCACTGACAAGACAACTTAAAGAAAAAAAACAAATAACAATTGACGAAGAATTCACAAAAACATTTTAATTCTGTAAAACCCTACTCTGCAATGACCCGATACTTATATTCCCTGATTTCACAAAAAACTTCTTTTTAATAACCGACGCTAGCAACTTCGCCCTTGGGGCAGTCCTATCACAAGGAACCTTGGGCACAGATAAACCAGTATCTTTTGCCAGCAGAACTCTTTCGGATACCGAAATTAACTACGGAACTTCAGAGAAGGAAATGCTAGCCATTATATGGGCGGTAAAAACATTTAGACCATACTTGTTTGGCAGGAAGTTTACGATAGTTACTGATCACAAACCACTAACATGGCTGATGAGTTTTAAAGAACCAAGTTCAAAAATAGTCCGATGGAGACTCCAGCTGTTGGAGTATGATTATGATATTATCTATAAAAAAGGCTCACAAAATGTAATCGCCGACGCTCTCAGCAGGGTCGATGCGAGTCCAAATGCTAGCTAACGTAAATGACACCCCCACCTTACAAACAGCAAGTAACAACACAACTATTCCTATCTCGGACAAACCGGTGAACAAATATACTTTACAAGTAATCCTCCAAACGGGAACAACATCCCATATCGAAACGTCAGTACCCTTCAAAAACAAATTATGGCGTGTCATTACAGAACCAACCTTTGACCAACAGACTGTAACAAATATTCTGAAGAAAATAATGAAACCAAATAAACTGTGTGCAATCTTCACACCAAACGACATATTCTAAAAAATACAGTAAGCGTATTTCAGACACTACACATACTTACCGACATACAAACTAATAAGATGCGTAACCTTAGTAACTGACATCTCTGACCCCAAAGAACAGGAAAAAACTATAACCAAGTACCACATAGATAACAACCATCGAGGCACAGATGAAACACTACTACATTTGAAAAGACTAGACCTGTCTTTCCACAAATGAAAAGCAGGATAGTTCAAATAATTCAAAATTGCGAGACATGCAAAACACTGAAATACGACAGGCACCCCCCGAAAATCAATATCGAGATTTCAGAAACACCAAGTCAACCTATGGATATAATCCATATAGACGTCTATACAATCAATGCCAAAATTCACCTAACTCTAATTGACAAATTTTCAAAATTCACATCCGCATATGTTCTATCAAACAGGAATTGCATTAATGTCTTAAAATCTTTAAAAAACTTTTGTAAGGAAGTTTTCCAGCCTGGGTACACATCTCAGTCTATCCAGGGCTTTTTAATTACAGAAAAATTTGTAAGAAAAACTCGAGACCTCTGGATTTTAAACTAAGATAGGCAAATGTGGGGAATAATTATTTATTTGACATAACAAAGAGACACAAAATTAAACAATTAATGTTAAAGACACTTATTTGGGGTAAACACTGTACAAGGGAGAACACAACATATATACTATGACATGTACATTTAATATTATTTCGGTTAGGGTATTACCCGGACACCGAAATAAACATTAAATTACACTGAGTAGTCAGATGCGCAGTTGTTAACATTTCAGTTAGGGTATTACCCGGACACTGAAATGCTAAACAAATGGCATCATGACCACTGTGCTACATAAAAAACTACATTACAGTGGTTCCATGTTC
The DNA here is from genome assembly GCA_018903615.1 of Drosophila neocordata. Lineage (NCBI taxonomy): Eukaryota > Metazoa > Arthropoda > Insecta > Diptera > Drosophilidae > Drosophila > Drosophila neocordata. The sequence continues at coordinate 732,525 of JAEIGI010000022.1, forward strand.
ATGCGCATTTAATATTGCTTGGACTAGGATAATACAGTTTCTACTTTTAAAATTCCACTCCAGCTTCGACGGCCTCATTGGAATAGACATCTTATCCAGAATAAAAGCACAAATAGATCTAGGAGAGTTACGGTTGGTAACTCCCAACACGACAATAGAAATTGTAACACAGAGAAACGTGACAACAACAGTTTATACAGTAGCCGCATGCACTAGATGCCTCCTCGAACTACCAGTAGACCTTCAAGAGGGTGACTTCTTCTGCAATGCAACGGAAATTAATGACAACTTAATAATTTCTGAAGGCCTCTATAACTCAGTAAACGGCATTAGTTGCCTAGAGGCAATAAATACCTCACAAGTCGATCAAGAAATATTCTTAGAACACCCTTTACAAGTGACCCCATACAGTCCTCAGGATTTTATCGAACTATATTCAATGCAAGGCGAACCTCACGATCAGGACATTAAGACTATAAAAATAGTCTATATATATATAAAAATAGTCTTAAAATGACAGAACATTTAAATGTCGAAGAAAAGAAGGGACTTTTACAAATCTGCAAACAGTTCGCAGACCTTTTTTATAACAAGGAGGACCCACTTACTTTCTCTAATGAAGTAAAACACAAAATAAATACTAACAATAGTGACCCCATATTTGTGAAGTCATATAGATACCCATTTATACACAAAAAGGAAGTAAGAGATCAGATAAACAAAATGCTCGAACAAAACATTATTAGACCAAGCCATTCCGCATGGAGTGCTCCGGTCTGGGTTGTACCAAAAAAATCTGATCCTTCAGAGGACAAAAAGTGGAGGTTAGTCATAGACTATAGGAAGCTAAACGACAAAACAGTATCCGACCGCTACCCCATCCCGAACATAAATAATGTACTTGAACAAATTGGCAAAACAAAGTATTTTTCCACATTAGACTTGGCCAGTGGATTTCACCAAATCCAAATGAACGAAGCGGATATCCAAAAAACCGCATTCTCCGTAGAGAACGGACACTATGAATTCATTCGAATGCCTTTCGGGCTTAAAAACGCCCCCGCCACATTCCAGAGCGTCATGGATAATATATTACGTGACCTCATTGGCAACGTCTGTCTGGTATATTCGGACGATATAATAATATTTTCACCGCCCTTACAGAAACACCTAATAGACATTAAAAGTATATTCAAAAGACTGCAAGAAGCAAACTTTAAAGTCCAATTGTCAAAATCAAACATCTTAAGAAAAGAGATCGACTTCTTTGGACATCTAGTCACCCAAGAGGGCGTTAAGCCAAATCCGAACAAAATACAAGCCATCAAAGACTTCCCTTGCCCTAAAAATAGGAGAGATATTAAATCCTTTCTTGGACTACTAGCGTACTACCGGAAATTTATAAGAGACTTTGCACGAATCACTAAGCCACTGACAAGACAACTTAAAGGAAAAAAACAAATAACAATTGACGAAGAATTCACAAAAACATTTCAATTCTGTAAAACCCTACTCTGCAATAACCCGATACTTATATTCCCTGATTTCACAAAAAACTTTTTTTTAACAACCGACCGATGCCCTTGGGGCAGTCCTATCACAAGGAACCTTGGTCACAAACCACTAACATGGCTGATGAGTTTTAAAGAACCAAGTTCAAAAATAGTCCGATGGAGACTCCAGCTGTTGGAGTATGATTAAGATATTATCTATAAAAAAGGCTCACAAAATGTAATCGCCGACGCTCTCAGCAGGGTCGATGCGAGTCCAAATGCTAGCATTAACGTAAATGACACCCCCACCTTACAAACAGCAAGTAACAACACAACTATTCCTATCTCGGACAAACCGGTGAACAAATATACTTTACAAGTAATCCTCCAAACGGGAACAACATCCCATATCGAAACGTCAGTACCCTTCAAAAACAAATTAAGGCGTGTCATTACAGAACCAACCTTTGACCAACAGACTGTAACAAATATTCTAAAGAAAATAATGAAACCAAATAAACTGTGTGCAATCTTCACACCAAACGACATATTCTAAAAAATACAGTAAGCGTATTTCAGACACTACACATACTTACCGACATACAAACTAATAAGATGCGTAACCTTAGTAACTGACATCTCTGACCCCAAAGAACAGGAAAAAACTATAACCAAGTACCACATAGATAACAACCATCGAGGCACAGATGAAACACTACTACATTTGAAAAGACTAGACCTGTCTTTCCACAAATGAAAAGCAGGATAGTTCAAATAATTCAAAATTGCGAGACATGCAAAACACTGAAATACGACAGGCACCCCCCGAAAATCAATATCGAGATTTCAGAAACACCAAGTCAACCTATGGATATAATCCATATAGACGTCTATACAATCAATGCCAAAATTCACCTAACTCTAATTGACAAATTTTCAAAATTCACATCCGCATATGTCCTATCAAACAGGAATTGCATTAATGTCTTAAAATCTTAAAAAAACTTTTGTAAGGAAGTTTTCCAGCCTGGGTACACATCTCAGTCTATCCAGGGCTTTTTTATTACAGAAAAATTTGTAAGAAAAACTCGAGACCTCTGGATTTTAAACTAAGATAGGCAAATGTGGGGAATAATTATTTATTTGACATGACAAAGAGACACAAAATTAAACAATTAATGTTAAAGACACTTATTTGGGGTAAACACTGTACAAGGGAGAACACAACATATATACTATGACATGTACATTTAATATTATTTCAGTTAGGGTATTACCCGGACACCGAAATAAACATTAAATTACACTGAGTAGTCAGATGCGCAGTTGTTAACATTTCAGTTAGGGTATTACCCGGACACTGAAATGCTAAACAAATGGCATCATGACCACTGTGCTACATAAAAAACTACATTACAGTGGTTCCATGTTCATGCGCATTTAATATTGCTTGGACTAGGATAATACAGTTTCTACTTTTAAAATTCCACTCCAGCTTCGACGACCTCATTGGAATAGACATCTTATCCAGAATAAAAGCACAAATAGATCTAGGAGAGTTACGGTTGGTAACTCCCAACACGACAATAGAAATTGTAACACAGAGAAACGTGACAACAACAGTTTATACAGTAGCCGCATGCACTAGATGCCTCCTCGAACTACCAGTAGACCTTCAAGAGGGTGACTTCTTCTGCAATGCAACGGAAATTAATGACAACTTAATAATTTCTGAAGGCCTCTATAACTCAGTAAACGGCATTAGTTGCCTAGAGGTAATAAATACCTCACAAGTCGATCAAGAAATATTCTTAGAACACCCTTTACAAGTGACCCCACACAGTCCTCAGGATTTTATCGAACTATATTCAATACAAGGCGAACCTCACGATCAGGACATTAAGACTATAAAACCACCGAACATAATGACAGAACATTTAAATGTCGAAGAAAAGAAGGGACTTTTACATATCTGCAAACAGTTCGCAGACCTTTTTTATAACAAAGAGGACCCACTTACTTTCTCTAATGAAGTAAAACACAAAATAAATACTAACAATAGTGACCCCATATTTGTGAAGTCATATAGATACCCATTTATACACAAAAAGGAAGTAAGAGATCAGATAAACAAAATGCTCGAACAAAACATTATTAGACCAAGCCATTCCGCATGGAGTGCTCCGGTCTGGGTTGTACCAAAAAAATCTGATCCTTCAGAGGACAAAAAGTGGAGGTTAGTCATAGACTATAGGAAGCTAAACGACAAAACAGTATCCGACCGCTACCCCATCCCGAACATAAATAATGTACTTGAACAAATTGGCAAAACAAAGTATTTTTCCACATTAGACTTGGCCAGTGGATTTCACAAAATCCAAATGAACGAAGCGGATATCCAAAAAACCGCATTCTCCGTAGAGAACGGACACTATGAATTCATCCGAATGCCTTTCGGGCTTAAAAACGCCCCCGCCACATTCCAGAGCGTCATGGATAATATAATACGTGACCTCATTGGCAACGTCTGTCTGGTATATTCGGACGATATAATAATATTTTCACCGCCCTTACAGAAACACCTAATAGACATTAAAAGTATATTCAAAAGACTGCAAGAAGCAAACTTTAAAGTCCAATTGTCAAAATAAAACATCTTAAGAAAAGAGATCGATTTCTTTGGACATCTAGTCACCCAAGAGGGCGTTAAGCCAAATCCGAACAAAATACAAGCCATCAAAGACTTCCCTTGCCCTAAAAATAGGAGAGATATTAAATCCTTTCTTGGACTACTAGGGTACTACCGGAAATTTATAAGAGACTGCACGAATCACTAAGCCACTGACAAGACAACTTAAAGGAAAAAAACAAATAACAATTGACGAAGAATTCACAAAAACATTTCAATTCTGTAAAACCCTACTCTGCAATGACCCGATACTTATATTCCCTGATTTCACAAAAAACTTTTTTTTAACAACCGACCGATGTCCTTGGGGCAGTCCTATCACAAGGAACCTTGGGCACAGATAAACCAGTATCTTTTGCCAGCAGAACTCTTTCGGATACCGAAATTAACTACGGAACTTCAGAGAAGGAAATGCTAGCCATTATATGGGCGGTAAAAACCTTTAGACCATACTTGTTTGGCAGGAAGTTTACGATAGTTACTGATCACAAACCACTAACATGGCTGATGAGTTTTAAAGAACCAAGTTCAAAAATAGTCCGATGGAGACTCCAGCTGTTGGAGTATGATTATGATATTATCTATAAAAAAGGCTCACAAAATGTAATCGCCGACGCTCTCAGCAGGGTCGATGCGAGTCCAAATGCTAGCTAACGTAAATGACACCCCCACCTTACAAACAGCAAGTAACAACACAACTATTCCTATCTCGGACAAACCGGTGAACAAATATACTTTACAAGTAATCCTCCAAACGGGAACAACATCCCATATCGAAACGTCAGTACCCTTCAAAAACAAATTATGGCGTGTCATTACAGAACCAACCTTTGACCAACAGACTGTAACAAATATTCTGAAGAAAATAATGAAACCAAATAAACTGTGTGCAATCTTCACACCAAACGACATATTCTAAAAAATACAGTAAGCGTATTTCAGACACTACACATACTTACCGACATACAAACTAATAAGATGCGTAACCTTAGTAACTGACATCTCTGACCCCAAAGAACAGGAAAAAACTATAACCAAGTACCACATAGATAACAACCATCGAGGCACAGATGAAACACTACTACATTTGAAAAGACTAGACCTGTCTTTCCACAAATGAAAAGCAGGATAGTTCAAATAATTCAAAATTGCGAGACATGCAAAACACTGAAATACGACAGGCACCCCCCGAAAATCAATATCGAGATTTCAGAAACACCAAGTCAACCTATGGATATAATCCATATAGACGTCTATACAATCAATGCCAAAATTCACCTAACTCTAATTGACAAATTTTCAAAATTCACATCCGCATATGTTCTATCAAACAGGAATTGCATTAATGTCTTAAAATCTTTAAAAAACTTTTGTAAGGAAGTTTTCCAGCCTGGGTACACATCTCAGTCTATCCAGGGCTTTTTAATTACAGAAAAATTTGTAAGAAAAACTCGAGACCTCTGGATTTTAAACTAAGATAGGCAAATGTGGGGAATAATTATTTATTTGACATAACAAAGAGACACAAAATTAAACAATTAATGTTAAAGACACTTATTTGGGGTAAACACTGTACAAGGGAGAACACAACATATATACTATGACATGTACATTTAATATTATTTCGGTTAGGGTATTACCCGGACACCGAAATAAACATTAAATTACACTGAGTAGTCAGATGCGCAGTTGTTAACATTTCAGTTAGGGTATTACCCGGACACTGAAATGCTAAACAAATGGCATCATGACCACTGTGCTACATAAAAAACTACATTACAGTGGTTCCATGTTCATGCGCATTTAATATTGCTTGGACTAGGATAATACAGTTTCTACTTTTAAAATTCCACTCCAGCTTCGACGGCCTCATTGGAATAGACATCTTATCCAGAATAAAAGCACAAATAGATCTAGGAGAGTTACGGTTGGTAACTCCCAACACGACAATAGAAATTGTAACACAGAGAAACGTGACAACAACAGTTTATACAGTAGCCGCATGCACTAGATGCCTCCTCGAACTACCAGTAGACCTTCAAGAGGGTGACTTCTTCTGCAATGCAACGGAAATTAATGACAACTTAATAATTTCTGAAGGCCTCTATAACTCAGTAAACGGCATTAGTTGCCTAGAGGCAATAAATACCTCACAAGTCGATCAAGAAATATTCTTAGAACACCCTTTACAAGTGACCCCATACAGTCCTCAGGATTTTATCGAACTATATTCAATGCAAGGCGAACCTCACGATCAGGACATTAAGACTATAAAACCACCGAACATAATGACAGAACATTTAAATGTCGAAGAAAAGAAGGGACTTTTACAAATCTGCAAACAGTTCGCAGACCTTTTTTATAACAAGGAGGACCCACTTACTTTCTCTAATGAAGTAAAACACAAAATAAATACTAACAATAGTGACCCCATATTTGTGAAGTCATATAGATACCCATTTATACACAAAAAGGAAGTAAGAGATCAGATAAACAAAATGCTCGAACAAAACATTATTAGACCAAGCCATTCCGCATGGAGTGCTCCGGTCTGGGTTGTACCAAAAAAATCTGATCCTTCAGAGGACAAAAAGTGGAGGTTAGTCATAGACTATAGGAAGCTAAACGACAAAACAGTATCCGACCGCTACCCCATCCCGAACATAAATAATGTACTTGAACAAATTGGCAAAACAAAGTATTTTTCCACATTAGACTTGGCCAGTGGATTTCACAAAATCCAAATGAACGAAGCGGATATCCAAAAAACCGCATTCTCCGTAGAGAACGGACACTATGAATTCATCCGAATGCCTTTCGGGCTTAAAAACGCCCCCGCCACATTCCAGAGCGTCATGGATAATATATTACGTGACCTCATTGGCAACGTCTGTCTGGTATATTCGGACGATATAATAATATTTTCACCGCCCTTACAGAAACACCTAATAGACATTAAAAGTATATTCAAAAGACTGCAAGAAGCAAACTTTAAAGTCCAATTGTCAAAATCAAACATCTTAAGAAAAGAGATCGACTTCTTTGGACATCTAGTCACCCAAGAGGGCGTTAAGCCAAATCCGAACAAAATACAAGCCATCAAAGACTTCCCTTGCCCTAAAAATAGGAGAGATATTAAATCCTTTCTTGGACTACTAGGGTACTACCGGAAATTTATAAGAGACTTTGCACGAATCACTAAGCCACTGACAAGACAACTTAAAGGAAAAAAACAAATAACAATTGACGAAGAATTCACAAAAACATTTCAATTCTGTAAAACCCTACTCTGCAATGACCCGATACTTATATTCCCTGATTTCACAAAAAACTTTTTTTTAACAACCGACCGATGCCCTTGGGGCAGTCCTATCACAAGGAACCTTGGGCACAGATAAACCAGTATCTTTTGCCAGCAGAACTCTTTCGGATACCGAAATTAAACACGGAACTTTAGAGAAGGAAATGCTAGCCATTATATGGGCGGTAAAAACCTTTAGACCATACTTGTTTGGCAGGAGGTTTACGATAGTTACTGATCACAAACCACTAACATGGCTGATGAGTTTTAAAGAACCAAGTTCAAAAATAGTCCGATGGAGACTCCAGCTGTTGGAGTATGATTATGATATTATCTATAAAAAAGGCTCACAAAATGTAATCGCCGACGCTCTCAGCAGGGTCGATGCGAGTCCAAATGCTAGCATTAACGTAAATGACACCCCCACCTTACAAACAGCAAGTAACAACACAACTATTCCTATCTCGGACAAACCGGTGAACAAATATACTTTACAAGTAATCCTCCAAACGGGAACAACATCCCATATCGAAACGTCAGTACCCTTCAAAAACAAATTATGGCGTGTCATTACAGAACCAACCTTTGACCAACAGACTGTAACAAATATTCTAAAGAAAATAATGAAACCAAATAAACTGTGTGCAATCTTCACACCAAACGACATATTCTAAAAAATACAGTAAGCGTATTTCAGACACTACACATACTTACCGACATACAAACTAATAAGATGCGTAACCTTAGTAACTGACATCTCTGACCCCAAAGAACAGGAAAAAACTATAACCAAGTACCACATAGATAACAACCATCGAGGCACAGATGAAACACTACTACATTTGAAAAGACTAGACCTGTCTTTCCACAAATGAAAAGCAGGATAGTTCAAATAATTCAAAATTGCGAGACATGCAAAACACTGAAATACGACAGGCACCCCCCGAAAATCAATATCGAGATTTCAGAAACACCAAGTCAACCTATGGATATAATCCATATAGACGTCTATACAATCAATGCCAAAATTCACCTAACTCTAATTGACAAATTTTCAAAATTCACATCCGCATATGTCCTATCAAACAGGAATTGCAATAACGTCTTAAAATCTTTAAAAAACTTTTGTAAGGAAGTTTTCCAGCCTGGGTACACATCTCAGTCTATCCTGGGCTTTTTAATTACAGAAAAATTTGTAAGAAAAACTCGAGACCTCTGGATTTTAAACTAAGATAGGCAAATGTGGGGAAAAATTATTTATTTGACATGACAAAGAGACACAAAATTAAACAATTAATGTTAAAGACACTTATTTGGGGTAAACACTGTACAAGGGAGAACACAACATATATACTATGACATGTACATTTAATATTATTTCGGTTAGGGTATTACCCAGGCACCGAAATAAACATTAAATTACACTGAGTAGTCAGATGCGCAGTTTTTAACATTTCAGTTATTGTATTACCCGGACACTGAAATGCTAAACAAATGGCATCATGACCACTGTGCTACATAAAAAACTACATTACAGTGGTTCCATGTTCATGCGCATTTAATATTGCTTCGACTAGGGTATTACCCGGATGTCGAATAATATTAAATGGCACTAAGTCGGCGCATGTACAACCAACACCATTTCAGTTAGGGTATTACCCGGACACTGAAATGGTTGCTGGTTGACATACTGCCAACTGTACCATGGAAAACACTTTGACAATGCAACATACATTCAACGGCATGTACATTTAATATAATTTCGGTTAGGGTATTACCCGGACACCGAAATCAATATTAAACAACACTAAGTGGTCGGATGTACATTTGGTAATATTTCAGTTAGGGCATTACCCGGACACTGAAATACTAGCCAAATGACATCACAACCACTGTACTAACTACACACTGAACTCTACTACAGTGGTTATTTAAACAACACTTAACACATTATTAGGACTTCACAATAAAATACGGAGAAAAAGGGGGAAGGGATAAGAATTAAAGAAATAACGGCAAGGGTCACTGTTTCATATTTAATTTTATTATTTCTAACTCACATGTGTCTATTATAAAAACAAAATGTATAGCTGCCTACGATCACACTACCCTAGAGGAAAAGAATAAAGTGGTAGTATCGTGGCCTTAAGGCCGACTTACCCGTTTCGGTGCATAGTAGGGATTTTGTAAATATAATTTTTATTATTATTTAATCTGGTGTTGTCTGTGTTTTGCTTCTGTATGTTTTTTTTTTATTCCTTGCTGGATTCTTTTTTCTTTCACTTGATTTCACTTTTCTTTCGCCTCACTGTCACTTTGATTGTTTCTATAACTCGGTATGCACTACTTGTCTGTCTGGACTTGACTTGCTGATGGTCACCAACTGAGTGATCTTACTATTATTTCTAACTCTAGCCTTTGCCCTAGTTTTTAACATTCTAAGCTTTTGACGCAGCTGCGGAAATGCGTGGCGCGTTTTGATTGGCTACTAATGAATCACCGTTATCCTACGAGCTTTTGGCGTACGTGACCAAACGTCTTATCTTAGCTATGCTGACACGGACTGTACCGGTGCGTCGGCGTCGCTGGCTATTGAAATGCGAAGGAGGGAGAAAAAAGGGAAATAAAAAATAATTGCTCTCTTGCTAGAAATGGTAACCTAATGATGAAATAGAAAACAATTGCTCTCTTGCTAGAAACAGTAACATAATGAAAACAATTGCTCTCTTGCTAGAAACAGTAACCTAATGTTGAACTAATCCCCTTTAGTAATTAGGGCATTTCGATTCTGAGGGTTAGCTTAATGCTATTTATATTAATATATAAAAAATACCAAGATTTGTGATTCGTCACACTTTATGAGCCTATATGGTATTCCTAAAAAAATTGTGTACGATCAGGGAGCAGAATTTTCAAGTCATATGTTCAAAGAATTCTGTGAACAATACAACATAGTTACACATTGCACATCTTTCCAGCAATCGACAAGTAACTCCCCTATAGAAAGAGTGCATTCAACATTAACGGAAGCATTTAGGATTATACTACACAAAAGAAAAGAAAAAAGTTTAACCCTTGATCATGAAGAGATCCTATCAGAAACATTAATTACTTACAATAATGCTATCCACTCAAGTACAAAATATGCACCATTTGAGCTTTTTAGTGGCAGAACTCATATATTCAACCAAACAATGACTCCCATTAACAAACATGACTTCCTAAACGAACTAAACACATTTCGTACAAACCTTTTTACGGAGGTTAGAGAACAACTTCAGAAAAAGAAGGAAGATAGAATAGAGAAGTTAAATAGAGAACGCAATTCACCACAAGCACTACCACTAGAGTTATCTTTAGGAAAGAAAACAGGAGAAATAAATTAACCCCCCGATTTTCGAAACAACAAGTGTTGAGGGACAAAGGCACAACAATGGTCACAAAAAAGACCAAAAAATACACAAAGCCAAGCTTAGATTAAAAACAAAAACAAAATAAAACCCACAACCCTTGTACCAACCTTTCCTAACCTTTCTCGGCTTACATTACAGAAGCCTACGGGCAACGGCACAAACTATATCCATAAACCCCCTGGACGGAACATCACCTATTGCTAGAACAAACCTAGGCAACGCAAGAATATTGAAATCCTTTAAAACAATAATGTGGAGGATGTGGAGGAGTATAGGAACTGCACTAACAAAATAAAATTAACAATTAAACAACTAAAGGCAAACGAAATGTTTAAATTATCCTTAGGGCTCCTAGATGAAAAGTTAGAAGAACTCCAGAGGAAAATACGACCCTCCTTCCACACGACAGAAAGAAACGGGGACTTGTAAACGGGTTAGGCAGTATAATAAAAGTCATTACGGGAAACATGGACGACGAAGACTCAAAACAAATTCACGAACAACTAAGACAGATCGAAAAGAAAACTGAGTCCTTTTCATTAGAAGTAAATGGCCAAATAAATTTTAATAATGAAGTACTGATCCGGTTCAAAAAGATAACGGATCATATCAATAAAGAACAAACAATGATCAATGATTTCTTGAGTTAGTCGCAAAACGGTATTGCGAAAAATTTCGAAGAAGAGGATAAAAAATTTTTTACCTTACAATACATTAATAAAGTAAATAATAATATAGATGTGCTATCGGAGCACGTAAAAAGTATAGCAGAAAGCATAATTTTTGCAAAAATAGATATAATCCCAAAACTAATATTGAACACAAAAGAAATCGAATACATAAAAACAATTTTTCGCAGACAAAATATAAATTTAGACCTAGAAGAACATATATATAGTTTATTAAGACTAAGAACACTCCGCCACGAGAACAAAATAATTTTTAACTTAAAAATTCCCATTTTCGAAGGAAAGCAATATAACCTTGAAAGAATAATACCACTACCTATAAATAACACAAAGTTTATCATAACACTTAATTTGATTGCACAAGATAACGAAACGATACTATATATAAGAAATAAATGTATTAAGATAGATGATAAGTCCTACTGCGAACAACTTTCAAACAACGAATTTCCAAACAACAACGATTGCCTTAAAAATATCATCAAGGGCAACACAACGACATGTGACCTACTACAAACGGGCAACTTCACCAATATCTTCGAGCCCGAAAAGGGAATAATCTTTGCCTTCAATACACTAAACCTCCTGCTAGAATCCACATGCGGAAACCCAACTGTTATTTCTGGATCCAAGATGATTAAATATTCAAATTGTTCGATATATATGAACAATACCCAGTATGATAATACGGACTATAACAACTCCGAACATCTGGACATCCTATTTCCTCCAATCCAGAGAATGATCCAAAACAAAACAATTGAAGTACTGAGCTTGGAGAAGATCCACCTAGACACGATTCATACTGCAACTCAATTCTTAGAGAACAAAGAAGAAGTAAAGCACCACATGATTACCCTATATACAATTTTTGGATGCCTACTTATGGTCACCCTCATTTACTGGAAACTGCAGAAAAAAGAATCACCTATTACGCCAAAACGTAAATTCCACCAATGTCAACGACATTGTCGTGCCACAGTCGGTAAAAGAGAGATTCAAAAAAGTAATCTTAAACAGGGCTAAAGTGCTTCGTACGCCTCGTTATTGACTTCAGGAAACTGAATGAATACACTATTGCTGAAACATACCCAATGCCAAATATTCCCCATAGTATTGGCTAACTTGGGCAAGGAAAGATTTTTTACAACACTAGACCTAAAGTCTGGTTACCATTAAATCTATTCAGCTGAGCAGGACAGGGAAAAAACTTTCTTATCAGTAAATGGGGGGAAAGTACGAGATTTGCCGTCTACCTTTCGGCTTAAAAAATGCGGGAAGCATTCCTTTGGGGTTAGCTAGCTATTACCGATGTTTCGTAAAGGACTTTGCGGCAATTGCAAGACCGCTAAAAAATTTACTAAAAAGGGAAAACGGTTCCGTCAGTAAACACATGTCTAAAGAGACAGATGTTGAGTTTCATGAGGTCTAGAGAGACGCTTTTGAAAAATTAAGAAACATTTTGGTATCCTGTATGCTGTTTAACACATCTAGACAGGACGTCTGCTACTATGTTTTAAAACAGGACGTCTGCTACTATGTTAAGCTTCCCTCGGCGGTACTGGATGTCGAACTCGTATTGTTGTAGTTCGAGTGCCCAACGGGCGATGCGTCCAGTTGGATTATCTATGGAGTTGAACCATTTAAGGGCCTGATGATCCGTGAAAACTTCGAATCGGTAGCCCTCTAAATAGCAGCGCATCTTGCGTATTGCCCAGACGATGGCGAGGCACTCTTTCTCAGTTGCTGAATAGTTTTCCTTGGGAGCAAGTAGTCGTCGGCTGGCATACGCTATTACTCGTTCTGTACCTTCCTGATATTGGGTCAAGACTGCACCCAATCCATAATCACTGGCATCGGTCTGTAAATAGAACTTGGAGTTAAAATCAGGACAAGCTAATATGTGAGCAGAAGTTAGTCGAGATTTCAGCTCTTCAAATGCCGATTGTTGTTCAAGATCCCACTTCCACTTGGAATTCTTTTTCAGCAATGTAGTGATAGGCTGAACGACGCTGGAGAATTCTGGAACAAAGCGGCGATACCAGCATGCTATGCCTAGGCATCGGCGAAGCTGGCGTACATTGGTAGGGGGTGATAGTTCGCGCACTGCGGCTACTTTTTCAGGATCAGTGTGAATTCCTTGTTCACTGATAACGTGTCCGAGGAATTGTATCCTGCGCTTGAAGAACCTGCATTTTGCTTGGTTTATACGCAAGTTAGCTTCTCGTAGCCTGCGAAAAACTTCTCGTGGATGCGTAATGTGTTCTTCCAGTGTGCTGCCTACAACGATGATGTCGTCTAGGTAGGCGAAAGCAAAAGGATCCATTTCGGGGCCTATTACGTTATTCAAAGCGCGTTGAAATATGGCGGCTGCTGAATGTAGTCCAAATGGCATAACTTTCCATTGAAACAGCCCACGACCGGGGACTGTGAAAGCTGTGCATTCGCGACTGGATCTGGCCAATGGGATTTGCCAGTATCCGCTCTTGAGGTCCAATGTGGAGATGAACTTCGCGTGCCGAAGTTTCTCTAATATATGATTAATCCTGGGTAGAGGGTAGGCGTCTCGTATAGATTGGGCATTGAGTTGCCTGAAATCTATACACATGCGCATATCACCAGTTTTCTTACCCACTAATACGATAGGGGCGCTGTGTGGGCTTTTCGATGGTTCTATGCGGCGTTTCAGCAGTAACTAATCTACGGTATCATTGATGATCTTCTGCTGTGCTGGATTACGGGGGTAATATCTCTGCTTAATGGGACGGTCGTCCTTCATTGTAATAACATGCTCTCCTATGTGGGTGACACCTTTTAAAGTGTCGAATTTAGGCAGCTCTTGTGCCAAAAATTCTTCTATAAGTTGAGTTGAGCTAGGGTCTTCGATAGGGGATGGGGATTCATGCATTGCTGGTTCACTTGGTTTAGTATCTTCGGGGGTCACTGGCAGTGCTGGGGTTATTAAACTAAGTTTCGTTGACTTACGTGAGCGGCTTCCTTCTACTTGCTTGCGGAAGGGGTTGTTCATTATCCCATGGTCCGATGGGGGAGGTAGAGATGCACGTCTGGTCCAACTCTCAGTTGGGCTTTTGTTCCTTTGGTAGACCGTTGGGTCATCTGTGGTTAACTTGGGCTGTGGGTCACGGCTGGTAATTATCGTCGACTTGATTGGTGGCCTGATACTAGACGCTGTGATGGCATCAACTTGGGTGGATGATCCATTGGACTGCGTTACAGTCGCTTCCAATCTGATGAAATTTTCTCCGCATTGGATCGTGGTGCCAATACCACGGAAAAAATCTGAACCCAGAATGATCTGGTCCATAATGCCTGGTAGGATTAACAATGGTAACTTGGTGGGTGATATTCCTAACCACACGTCAGCTTCAATGGCTTGGATGATCTCCTTGCGAAATCCGTCGGCTAAGTTGATAGCGGCGCGCATTTGTTTCCAGTCTTCGGTGGCTGATACTTGTTGTGCCAAAGAATGGCTGATGAAGCTTCTTGTAGCTCCGGTGTCCAACGTTGCGTTTATCTCGTGACCATTGATTTGTATTAATGCTAGCAGACGTCCTTCAGCAAATTGAAGTCGGCTTATACTTGGGGATGATTTGGCGCTTTCTTTGTTTGATCCCCGTTCAAACAAATGCGCTCGGCGTTTCCCGAACGTTGGCAACATTCGATGGTTCGAATGCCTCTTCTTCCGCATTCCCAGCAGAAAAGTCTGCGTCGGTTGGTACATTGGTTGGCAAAATGTCCATGTTCACTGCAATTCCTGCACTCGCGTTGCGTATCTCCGCCAGTTGGTATACGTTAGATCTGTTGACTTGGCGTCCAGCCCCAGGCTGATAGGTGGACTTGTTAATCCTGTTCCTGCGTGGCTCTGCTCTGGGTACATCTGGTTATCGAGGCAGAGGACATATTGACCTGGGAATTAAAAGAAGTTGTAAAACCCCATAGTTGACAATTAACCGTGTTAGCTCGGTTAAATCTTGAAAATCCCTGCGACGAGTGTACAGCTGGTACTCGGGATGCAGGTTGTCATAGATGCGTTCCAATTCTTGTGGTCCGGTATAATTGGCTCTTCGCATTATGAGACGAAGCTCGACCAATTATTGTTTAAATGGTTCATCGGTGCGTTGTTTTCTGGTTCGAATAGCATCCTCCTGTTTTTCGAAGTATCGGGGTGGCAAGAAAAATTCCAGAAATCCTTGCTTGAAGCTCATCCAGGATGATTCTAGTAATCCGCTGGTTTGCCACCATCCTTCGGCTCGGTCAGATAAAATAATTGACATCATTCTTGGTAATGACTCAGTATTGATGCGATACGTGGCTGCGCGTGTTTCCAATTTTTCCAGAAAATAAATTGGATCTGTTGTCCCATCGAAGCTAATGCCCCATTAGGACACTTTCTCTGCTGTGGTCGATGTGCTGAGGTTCTCCGTGGATCGTAGTGTAGTTGGCATGCTTGCTGTGGTTGCTTGTGGTGCACATGCGGTTGCCGGTGAAGCTCTTCTATCAATGTCCTGATTCCTGGGTATCTCGATCTCGATTGCATGCTCTGTGCACCTTGCGGGAGATACAGAACGTGATCGTGGTTTAATATCCAGGGTCTTGTCGATGGTTGCCGTCTGTCCGTTTCTTCTACGGTGCCGCCTTGGGTTAAAATTTTCTAGTTCAGCTTTTCGGCGATACGTGATCCATTTGACACCCATGTTGCCAGAGTATCCAAATAGAACGTTGCTAAAATTGAACAATTAATCCAACAGGCGGTGTTTAATTTTTGTAAATGAAAAATATTGCCACTGGTTAAATATCCTGTGTATCCTTGATAACTTGTTGACTATGCGTAGGGTTTTTGACTCGTGGTATCCTTGATTAGTCCTTGAGGACTGATGACTAAGTATTCTCGGTTGGTTTGTTATATCGTTGATTGATCCTGGTTGACTTTGTGTATCGTTGGTTAATCCTGGTTGAGTTTGAATATCGTTGGTTAATCGTGGTTGACTTTGAATATCGTTGGTTGATCCTGATTGACTTTGAATATCGTTGGGTGATCCTTGATTGACTTTGGATATCCTTGTTGATCCTGGTTGGCGATGAATATCCTTGGTTGCTTGTTGACTTTGATCCTTGTTGTTCACTGTTGATTTTATTTAAGGACTCTTGACTATCCTCTGGTTGAATCCTTGGACTGCTTGCGTTGAAGTCTGCTTGGTGAATCCTTGACGGGACGAGGATCGACTGTTCTGGTCGACGTCTTCCTGGTGACTCTCGTACTTTCATCTGCTCCAAATAGAAGTTGCTCTGCTTGTGCCAGAAGCTGCAATTATTCTTATAGTTATTAAAACAGTTTCTTTTAATTTATTGTTCGCCGTTACTGCTATGCTTTGTACATTGGCAATGTGTGTAGCGATGCGAAGTCAACCAATAGGAACCAAGCAGGAGACCCCTCTCCTTCTGTTCCTTATCGAAACAATTCAGTGTGGGAGAAGGAGACAAAAAAAAATGCTAGAGTGCTTGGGTTGCTATGTACGGTGTATGAATTTTGGTTTTTCTATGATACTTTGCTGTGACTGTACCACCGCATGAATGCGAAACGGGACTTCGCTGCCGCGTTTTTCTGTTTCTCTTTGACTTGCCTGCAATTTTTAAATTCTAACTGTGCCTGCTGAACGAATTTTCTGTCGATGATTCTGCTGTCTATTTGATCACGACTCGGCTGAGTTTATTAGCTATGTCAATGATTTTGTATTTAGTTCTATCGTTGACTCACTTACAACTAAATTCCTGTGGTTGATTATACTGAGTACTCTACCATGACTCTGCTAAATATGTTAGCTATGACGATGGTTTTGTACCTAGTTCTATCGCTGGCTTGCTTAAAACTAATTTTCTGTCGTTGATTCTACTGATTACTCTATCTTGACTCTGCTGGGTGAATTAGCTATGTCGGTGATCCTATAGACAGATCTATCGTTGACTTAATAAATTAAATTCCTACTGGCGGGGCTTTCATGCGGGGTATTTGAACAATGTAATTGACTTATGGTGCACTTGGGATACTCTGTGATTTGCCAGCATACATATATTAAAACACAATAAAAAAAAAATTAATTTATTTCAAAAATTACTTTTATATTGCTGAAAGGGAATTTTGTTAGGCATATATGTTAGCATGATTTGGGTTATAGTGGGTATTTATTCCACACAGATGAAATCCTTTATAAAGAAATTATTTATATATAAAAATGTATAAAATTAATATGTCAATCAACTCGCGGGTCCCTGCTCGGGCGCCATCTGTAAGGAAGTTTTTCCAGGCCGGGGTACAACTCTCAGTCTCCCCAGGGCCTTTCCTACACAGAAAATTTTTGTAAGAATCCCGCACTTGATGACTGAGAAAAGGGAGCATATCGTATATATATTCGTAGTTGGCTTGCTCTAGTTGTTTATCACGTTAATTATGCCGAACAGAGAATGGAAAAGGGAAGGGTGATCAACTTCTACTAAATTATTAACGAACACAAAAGGAAGGGTATCAAGTCGACTAGGGTGTCACTTGGACACCGACTTGAGAAACAAACTACATTGGGATTAGCCCAGTCAATTCAACCAGGTCAAGTAGGGTGTCACCCGGACCTTGGCCTGTTTGAATTATCCAGTTGCGACCCACAAGATAATTCCTATTATTTAAGTCAACTAGGGTGTCACCCGGACATTGGCTTAAATAAAAATAGGAATTATCACGAATCGCTACAAGTACAACAGAACTACTAAGGGCCCAAGTCTTTTTATTAGTGGCACACTTAATTGTCGTAAACACTAGCTAAATCTAATCTGCTATTTTGCCACACTCTGTCTAATAACCTTGCTATGGGGGTAGCCCTGTTGGCCACTGGTTAGACTCACCCGCTTTACACACACCCTTGTTTGACTTTGTATCTGGGGAGGTTGTTTAACTTGGTAACTCGGTAATCTTCTAAATTTCTTCGTAGCTCTGTGTTGTCTACTCCTTGTAGTTGATGATTGTTATCCTGGCTATTAGGGACACTTTACCTTCACTCCATATATTTATATTCACGCACTTTACTTTTTTTGCTTCCAACTTATCTCGAACTCGGTCCTAGCTCAATTAATCTGTCGATTTAATTTTCGACAGCCCTTGGCCTTTGATTTTGTCGCCGACGCCGGCAGCGACCAGTCAAAACTTGCCAACGCATTTTGGCGATGACGCGATCGATGCAGTCGCCGAAAAACATGCGTAGCTTAGGCTTCTAGAAGTTTCTAGAACAAAAGAAACTGCGCAATAACTCTGTCGCTTCCATTCGCAAGTCCCGTTGCAATTCCTATAGCTACATACATATATATATGGCGTGATAATTCGGTGTGTTTATTTGTGTTGTATTAGCAGTTCTTGACCGCTGTGGGATTGTGAAACAATTCTCGTCGTTAACTCTTTCCCTCTTAATTTCTGCTTGTCCTCAAACAGTTTTTGGTTTTTAGTTTTTCTTTTTTTTTCTTCTTTTTTAAAAGTAGGGAACGTCGTTGATTGGAATTTGTTGTGGTCTGCGTGGTGTTGTTTTAATTATTTTGGTTTGCATCTCTTCTCCTATGTCAGGGGTAAGTTGAGTTGGGATATTGCTTATTTGTAGTGTAACGTTTTTTCTTTCTCTTCGTAGCAGGTGAAGTATGATACTGATGATAACAGCTAATAGGAAAAGGGTGACCAGCGTGATTCTATTGGTGTTGGATTGGTTGAAAAGATTTCGCAGTTGTCCGGTATTGTTGATATGAAGCGCTTCTAGAGATTGTAGGAACAGCATTTTTATTCGTTTGACCTCCTCCGGTGTCATCTGTATAGTCGGTACTCCCGGCTTCAGGATAGTCGATTCAATATTGTCGAACTGCTGCGCATTAATGCTGATGGATTCGTTGTAGAAATGGATGAGGTAAGTTCCTTTAATGTTTTCTGTTGTTCCGTTCCAGGTCAAGTTACCACCGAAATTGTTAAGTATTATGAGTCCGTTATCGATTTCTTCTATTTCGCTTAAGTGGTCAGCATTACTGAAGTTACAATATACCCTAGTACCCTTTACTAAATTTGGTATGCAATCGGTAATACTTAGATTAACAATTTTGTTTTTATGACATACGGTTATATTATTAAAAGTTTTACAATCTTTAGGTATCTCGTAAATTTGATTTTCATTATTAATGAAATTATTACTGTTTAGGTGTACAATTTTATTGTTTCTTATTACCGGTTTTATTATTACGTGTTGGTAATTTATTTTCTCTAGTGTAGGTATTTTTACTAAGTAAACAAGAACTGTATTATTATGTAAAATCGAAACATAGGAGAACTCAAGCATTTCTTCAATGGACAGGGGGGTCATCTCTTGGTCTTTAAATATGTCATCTATGATCGACAACTCGTCCTCGCTTAATAGCACTGAGTTGATTACATCTACCTTTGCCCATTGTATGGCATGTCTTATGTTGTTAATTTCTTCTTTAATAAGTCTTAAAAGTTTCCATGAAGCATGACCCAGTCCGTATGGTAGTCAGAAATCTGTGGAAAAGGAATCATTGGTTTTTTATGTTACTTTTATGTACGATTTTTCCCGATTCGGTTAATATGGTAGTACCCTTGTCTTCCTTCACCATTTCTTTCTTGTATCTGTGTGTTAGTTTGGATCCTAATCGTGTGTTTTGTTTGACAAAGATTTCCTGCCCGAATACAATATCTTACGTTTTTTATTATGATACTCTAAATCTGCTGCCTGTTTAATTTTTATTTTGTCTATGTTGTTTTGTCTAGAATTGTCCATATCTTTCCTACCGAAAAATATGTCTAGTGGTCTTTTTCCTGTTACTGAATGAATTGATGAATTATACTCATATACCGCTCTATCTAATAATTCTTTGAAATCGTTAAATTTTTGGTTATTTATTAAACACCTCATTATTTCTGACAAAGTGGAATGGAATCTTTCTACTTGTCCGATAACCGAACTCTTGTAAGGGGGAGCTTTATAAATTTCGATGTCAAACTGGTCTTTAAGCATGAAGGTTATGGTTTCTGAATTTAGTGACTTTTCATTGCCCATTACTATACACTTTGGTACTCCATAGTAGAACACCAAATCGTGTAATGGTTCTTTAATGTCTTGGATTGCTTTTCATTTAATAATTTTTGCCTGAGCTAATTTTGAGAATTTATCTAGTGGTGTTAACACTAGTACTTTTTCTGTTGAATAAATGTCTATATGGATGATTTGTCCTGGATACTGTGAAATAGGTGTTTCTTTGAGTTCTGGTTTTGTCGGGTGTCTGTCATATTTTTGTTCTTTGCATACTCTACATTGTCTGATAAGGTTTGTGATTTTCTCTTTCATTTTAGGGAAATAACATTTTTCCGAAAGTTGTGCCTTGTTTTCTATTATGCCACGATGGGCCCGGTTGTGTTCTTTTAATATTTCTTCTTCTTGTTCAATGTCTGTTAAAATATCTTTTACTTGTAAGGATGTGAATCTGATTTTATAGTTTTTAAAGTGTAAAGGATAGATTTTCTGTATTATTCCATTTAAAACTGATGGATTTAGATATTTCTTTAAGATATCCAATATATCGTCTTTATTACAATCTCTTATCTGAATCTTGTGCCTATGGAATGTTGGAAATGGGATACTGAAATTATAGGCATTTGAATCGTCTTTCTTGATGAAGATTTGATTTTTAAATGCATTGATAGGAACTTCTACACTGAAAATTAAGTTTTCTGCTGATCTTTCAGCACTATGTTGTGTGGACGTAACTGAATTTATTTGGCTTGGTCTTGACAAGGTATCTGCTACTACGTTACTTTTGCCAGGTTTGTATATTAATTCATGATTATATTCTTCAAGGTATGCTTTCCATCTATTTATTCTGGAATTTCCATTCCAGCTGCTGAGCGAATAGGTGAGGGGTTGGTGATCTGTATAAATTTTAATTTTTGTTCTACCGTATAGGTAGTTTCTGAGGGCTTTTAATGCCCAGACTATGGCTAACATCTCTTTCTGGTTTGTGGCGTAATTTTCTTCTGCTTTGGAAAGCGTTCTGGAGATAAAAGATATTGGTCTGTCGCCTTGGGACAGCACTGCGCCTATGGCGAAGTTGGAAGCGTCTGTCGTAAGATGGAACTCTTTGTTGAAATCGGGAAATTGAAGAATAACTTCATCGGACACTAGGGAATTCTTGATTTTCTTAAAAGCTTCTATCGCGTCTTGGTTCATATTAATGATTTTTTTTTTTTTTGAATCTTTTTTGGACACACGTCCGTCTTCCCCTCTTAAAAGGGAGCTAAGTGGTTTTGCTAACTTAGCGAAGTCCCTTATGAACCTTCTATAGTATCCTGCTAGCCCTAGAAAGGCTCTCAGATCCTTTAAAGTTCTAGGTTGCGGATAGTTGGCTATTGCTAATACTTTGTTAGGGTTTATCTCAATGCCTTTATCAGAGATAATGAATCCTAAAAATTCAACCTTATTTTTGTAAAACTCGCATTGACATTTCATGTTGGCATCTTGCAGAGTTTGGAAAATGGTTTGCAGGTTTTTTGTGTGTGTTTCCCTGTCTTTCTTAAAAATGATAATATCATCGATATAGATGTAGCAAATTTTTCCGATATGTTCTGAGGATATCATCGAGCGTACGTTGGAAAATGGATGGTGCGTTCTTCAATCCAAATGGGAGTCGTGTAAACTCATATTTTCCGTGATTTGGAATATCGGAGGCTTTTAGTGGGATTTGGTGGAAACCACTTTTAAGGTCAAGGACAGAAAAGAGTTTATTGTTTCCGAGTTGAGCTAATACCTCATTAATCTCGGGAATTGGGTATCTATCTGCTATGGTGACTTTATTGAGTTTGCGATAGTCTATGACCATTCGGTATTTCTTTTCGCCAGATGCGTCTGGTTTCTTTGGAACTATCCATACCGGTGTATTGAAAGGTGACCGTGAAGGTCGACTTATGCCATTATCTAACAGCTCTTGTATTTGTTTATTCACTTCGTCCTTTAGGGACATTGAATATTGGTAAAATTTGGAATATATTGGGGAATCGGTAGATGTTCTTATTTCTGCCTCGGCATTAGCGGTATAAGTTAGTTTTTCATTTGGGTCTGCAAAGAGATTTGGATATTCCTGGATCAATTGGTCAAGTTCTAGTTTTTGTCCATCATTTAGATGTTCGGTCCTAGGTATGATTATGTTTACTGCCTCGTATTTTTTCTCTTTTATTGGTATCTTTTTTCCTCCTCTAATCGTCATTATTTTTCCTGCTACGTCAATTACTGCTCCTAAGTCTTTAAGGCTGTCGTTGCCAAGAATGGCATCAAATGATTTTATGGAGCATCGAGCCAACTCTTCATATCCCTATCAGTTGAATAATCTTATTCCATCTTTAATCCTGTGATCGATGAAAGCTCACTTCTCAGTACGTTCACTACATTTAAGCCCGTGTACTCACCAGGACCCGATGGGATACCTGGTTGCGTACTCAGGTTTTGTGCTGAGAATCTAATTACTCAAATTCTTAAATTATTTAAATTGTCTGTTGAAACTTCCTCTTTCCCAACTATTTGGAAGGAAACCTTTATTATTCCTTTACATAAAAAAGGTAACAAATCAGAAGCCTGTAACTATAGAGGTATTTCCAAATTGTCCGCTATTCCGAAGGCTTTTGAGAAAATTATAACTTCCCAATTGCAACATTTCTGTAGTTCTATTCTTTCTTCTACCCAACATGGGTTCATGAAACGTAGATTTACTACCACTAACCTATTAGAGTTTACTTCTTTAGCGATCGATGGATTCAGGAATGCACTACAAACAGATGTCGTTTATACCGACTTCAGTAAGGCATTTTAAATCTAAACGTTTCGAAATGCAATGTCATGTCATTTCATAGAACTAACTTTCAATCAGTTACGTATTATCTTAATAATACTCCTTTAAAACGTCTGAACGAGATGAATGATTTGGGTGTACTCATGGACCACAAATTAAGTTTCACTCGTCACATTTCCATTACAGTCAGTAAAGCCATGAGTGTTCTTGGTTTTGTCAAGCGATGGTCGAAAGAATTCGATGATCCTTACACAACTAAAACCCTTTTTATTTCACTGGTCCGTCCTATTCTGGAGTATGGATCATGCGTTTGGTCTCCTCAATATGAATCACACCAAATAAAAATTGAATCTGTCCAGAAGCAATTTCTGATTTTTGCGCTTCGTGGCTTAAACTGGGACAGAAATGTTAACCTACCCTCGTATTCTGATAGACTTCTTCTTATTAATCTTTCGTCGTTACTTAACCGTAGAGTAATGCTGGGTACTTTGTTTATACACAAACTTGTGAATGGACATATAGATTCCCCTATTTTACTTACTCTGGTTAATCTATCTGTACCTTGTAGACTAACTAGAAATTATATTTCTCTAACTTTAATTCGCTGTACTTCTAACTATACTTTACATGAACCCTTTCGAGTTCTTTGATCCGATTACAACCGCCTTTATCCTGTAATCAGTTCAGAACTTTCTATTTCTCAACTAAAAACTTTTATTCTTAACTATCTAGCTCGTAGTTAGTTCTAATTATTACTGTAATTGTCGTCCGTTGTCCTCGCGATTACGTCTTTTGCATGCTGTCTGATAGGGTTCGCGCGTAACAGGCATTGTCCTGGTGTCGCTTGGACCACTTGAACGTACTTCGCATTGTACGCGTCAACGTCCAGAAGAAGCAAAGGATGGCTGATGAAGCTTCTTGTAGCTCCGGTGTCCAACGTTGCGTTTATCTCGTGACCATTGATTTGTATTAATGCTAGCAGACGTCCTCCAGAAAATTGAAGTCGGCTTATACTTGTTAATGATTTGGCGCTTCCTTTGTTTGATCCCCGTTCAGACAAATGCGCTCGGCGTTTCCCGAACGTTGGCAACATTCGATGGTTCGAATGCCTCTTCTTCCGCATTCCCAGCAGAAAAGTCTGCGTCGGTTGGTACATTGGTTGCCAAAATGTCCATGTTCACTGCAATTCCTGCAGGCGCGTTGCGTATCTACGCGTGTGTCCGCCAGTTGGTAGACGTTAGATTTGTTGGCTTGGCGTCCAGCCCCAGGCTGATAGGTGGACTTGTTGTTAATCCTGTTCTTGCGTGGCTCAGGTAGGGGTACATCTATGAATTGTTAAACCTGGTTGTCGTAGGCAGAGGACATGTTGACCTGGGAATTAAAAGAAGTTGTAAAACTTGTGGAACTTTGGCTTCGTATGACCTCATAGTTGACAATTAACCGTGCTAGCTCGGTTAAATCTTGAAAATCCCTGCGACGAGTGTACAGCTGGTACTCGGGACTCAGGTTGTCATAGATGCGTTCCAATTCTTGTGGTCCGGTATAATTGGCTCTTCGCATTATGAGACGAAGCTCGACCAATTATTGTTTAAATGTTTCATCGGTGCGTTGTTTTCTGGTTCGAATAGCATCCTCCTGTGTTTCAAAGTATCGGGGTGGCAAGAAAAATTCCAGAAATCCTTGCTTGAAGCTCATCCAGGATGATTCTAGTAATCCGCTGGTTTGCCACCATCCTTCGGCTCGGTCAGATA
The DNA here is from genome assembly GCA_018903615.1 of Drosophila neocordata. Taxonomy (NCBI): domain Eukaryota; kingdom Metazoa; phylum Arthropoda; class Insecta; order Diptera; family Drosophilidae; genus Drosophila; species Drosophila neocordata. Next base: position 757,753 of record JAEIGI010000022.1, read on the forward strand.
AAATAATTGACATCATTCTTGGTAATGACTCAGTATTGATGCGATACGTGGCTGCGCGTGTTTCCAATTTTTCCAGAAAATAAATTGGATCTGTTGTCCCATCGAAGCTAATGCCCCATTAGGACACTTTCTCTGCTGTGGTCGATGTGCTGAGGTTCTCCGTGGATCGTAGTGTAGTTGGCATGCTTGCTGTGGTTGCTTGTGGTGCACATGCGGTTGCCGGTGAAGCTCTTCTATCAATGTCCTGATTCCTGGGTATCTCGATCTCGATTGCATGCTCTGTGCACCTTGCGGGAGATACAGAACGTGATCGTGGTTTAATATCCAGGGCTCCTAATTCTGCTAGGCGTGCAAGCACGTCTGGTTTATGGTCTTCTCTGGAGGCAAAACTGGAAAATCGGCTGCGCATTTCTTCTACGGTGCCGCCTTGGGTTAATCCAAATTCCGTAAAGAAATATTCTAGTTCAGCTTTTCGGCGATACGTGATCCATTTGACACCCATGTTGCCAGAGTATCCAAATAGAACGTTGCTAAAATTGAACAATTAATCCAACAGGCGCTGTTTAATTTTTGTAAATGAAAAATATTGCCACTGGTTAAATATCCTGTGTATCCTTGATAACTTGTTGACTATGCGTAGGGTTTTTGACTCGGGGTATCCTTGATTAGTCCTTGAGGACTGATGACTAAGTATTCTCGGTTGGTTTGTTATATCGTTGATTGATCCTGGTTGACTTTGTGTATCGTTGGTTAATCCTGGTTGAGTTTGAATATCGTTGGTTAATCGTGGTTGGCTTTGAATATCGTTGGTTGATCCTGATTGACTTTGAATATCGTTGGGTGATCCTTGATTGACTTTGGATATCCTTGTTGATCCTGGTTGGCGATGAATATCCTTGGTTGCTTGTTGACTTTGATCCTTGTTGTTCACTGTTGATTTTATTTAAGGACTCTTGACTATCCTCTGGTTGAATCCTTGGACTGCTTGCGTTGAAGTCTGCTTGGTGAATCCTTGACGGGACGAGGATCGACTGTTCTGGTCGACGTCTTCCTGGTGACTCTCGTACTTTCATCTGCTCCAAATAGAAGTTGCTCTGCTTGTGCCAGAAGCTGCAATTATTCTTATAGTTATTAATAGCAGTTTCTTTTATTTTATTGTTTGCCGTTACTGCTATGCTTTGTACATTGGCAATGTGTGTAGCGATGCGAAGTCAACCAATAGGAACCAAGCAGGAGACCCCTCTCCTTCTGTTCCTTATCGAAACAATTCAGTGTGGGAGAAGGAGACAAAAAAAATGCTAGAGTGCTTGGGTTGCTATGTACGGTGTATGAATTTTGGTTTTTCTATGATACTTTGCTGTGACTGTACCACCGCATGAATGCGAAACGGGGCTTCGCTGCCGCGTTTTTCTGTTTCTCTTTGACTTGCCTGCAATTTTTAAATTCTAACTGTGCTTGCTGAACGAATTTTCTGTCGATGATTCTGCTGTCTATTTGATCACGACTCGGCTGAGTCTATTAGCTATGTCAATGATTTTGTATTTAGTTCTATCGTTGACTCACTTACAACTAAATTCCTGTGGTTGATTATACTGAGTACTCTACCATGACTCTGCTAAATATGTTAGCTATGACGATGGTTTTGTACCTAGTTCTATCGCTGGCTTGCTTAAAACTAATTTTCTGTCGTTGATTCTACTGATTACTCTATCTTGACTCTGCTGGGTGAATTAGCTATGTCGGTGATCCTATAGACAGATCTATCGTTGACTTATTAAATTAAATTCCTACTGGCGGGGCTTTCATGCGGGGTATTTGAACAATGTAATTGACTTATGGTGCACTTGGGATACTCTGTGATTTGCCAGCATACATATATTAAAACACAATAAAAAAAAAATTAATTTATTTCAAAAATTACTTTTATATTGCTGAAAGGGAATTTTGTTAGGCATATATGGTAGCATGATTTGGGTTATGGTGGGTATTTATTCCACACAGATGAAATCCTTTATAAAGAAATTATTTATATATAAAAATGTATAAAATTAATATGTCAATCAACTCGCGGGTCCCTGCTCGGGCGCCATCTGTAAGGAAGTTTTTCCAGGCCGGGGTACAACTCTCAGTCTCCCCAGGGCCTTTCCTACACAGAAAATTTTTGTAAGAAACCCGCACTTGATGACTGAGAAAAGGGAGCATATCCATGATATTCGTAGTTGGCTTGCTCTAGTTGTTTATCACGTTAATTATGCCGAACAGAGAATGGAAAAGGGAAGGGTGATCAACTTCTACTAAATTATTAACGAACACAAAAGGAAGGGTATCAAGTCGACTACGGTGTCACCCGGACACCGACTTGAGAAACAAACTACATTGGGATTAGCCCAGTCAATTCAACCAGGTCAAGTAGGGTGTCACCCGGACCTTGGCCTGTTTGAATTATCCAGTTGCGACCCACAAGATAATTCCTATTATTTAAGTCAACTAGGGTGTCACCCGGACATTGGCTTAAATAAAAATATGAATTATCACGAATCGCTACAAGTACAACAGAACTACTAAGGGCCCAAGTCTTTTTATTAGTGGCACACTTAATTGTCGTAAACACTAGCTAAATCTAATCTGCTATTTTGCCACACTCTGTCTAATAACCTTGCTATGGGGGTAGCCCTGTTGGCCACTGGTTAGACTCACCCGCTTTACACACACCCTTGTTTAACTTTGTATCTGGGGAGGTTGTTTAACTTGGTAACTCGGTAATCTTCTAAATTTCTTCGTAGCTCTGTGTTGTCTACTCCTTGTAGTTGATGATTGTTATCCTGGCTATTAGGGACACTTTACCTTCACTCCATATATTTATATTCACGCACTTTACTTTTTTTGCTTCCAACTTATCTCGAACTCGGTCCTAGCTCAATTAATCTGTCGATTTAATTTTCGACAGCCCTTGGCCTTTGATTTTGTCGCCGACGCCGGCAGCGACCAGTCAAAACTTGCCAACGCATTTTGGCGATGACGCGATCGATGCAGTCGCCGAAAAACATGCGTAGCTTAGGCTTCTAGAAGTTTCTAGAACAAAAGAAACTGCGCAATAACTCTGTCGCTTCCATTCGCAAGTCCCGTTGCAATTCCTATAGCTACATACATATATATATGGCGTGATAATTCGGTGTGTTTATTTGTGTTGTATTAGCAGTTCTTGACCGCTGTGGGATTGTGAAACAATTCTCGTCGTTAACTCTTTCCCTCTTAATTTCTGCTTGTCCTCAAGCAGTTTTTGGTTTTTAGTTTTTTCTTTTTTTTTCTTCTTTTTTAAAAGTAGGGAACGTCGTTGATTGGAATTTGTTGTGGTCTGCGTGGTGTTGTTTTAATTATTTTGGTTTGCATCTCTTCTCCTATGTCAGGGGTAAGTTGAGTTGGGATATTGCTTATTTGTAGTGTAACGTTTTTTCTTTCTCTTCGTAGCAGGTGAAGTATGATACTGATGATAACAGCTAATAGGAAAAGGGTGACCAGCGTGATTCTATTGGTGTTGGATTGGTTGAAAAGATTTCGCAGTTGTCCGGTATTGTTGATATGAAGCGCTTCTAGAGATTGTAGGAACAGCACTTTTATTCGTTTGACCTCCTCCGGTGTCATCTGTATAGTCGGTACTCCCGGCTTCAGGATAGTCGATTCAATATTGTCGAACTGCTGCGCATTAATGCTGATGGATTCGTTGTAGAAATGGATGAGGTAAGTTCCTTTAATGTTTTCTGTTGTTCCGTTCCAGGTCAAGTTACCACCGAAATTGTTAAGTATTATGAGTCCGTTATCGATTTCTTCTATTTCGCTTAAGTGGTCAGCATTACTGAAGTTACAATATACCCTAGTACCCTTTACTAAATTTGGTATGCAATCGGTAATACTTAGATTAACAATTTCGTTTTTATGACATACGGTTATATTATTAAAAGTTTTACAATCTTTAGGTATCTCGTAAATTTGATTTTCATTATTAATGAAATTATTACTGTTTAGGTGTACAATTTTATTGTTTCTTATTACCGGTTTTATTATTACGTGTTGGTAATTTATTTTCTCTAGTGTAGGTATTTTTACTAAGTAAACAAGAACTGTATTATTATGTTAAATCGAAACATAGGAGAACTCAAGCATTTCTTCAATGGACAGGGGGGTCATCTCTTGGTCTTTAAATATGTCATCTATGATCGACAACTCGTCCTCGCTTAATAGCACTGAGTTGATTACATCTACCCTTGCCCATTGTATGGCATGTCTTATGTTGTTAATTTCTTCTTTAATAAGTCTTATTTGATTTTGGAAGCTAATAGCTATTTAGTTAGAGAGGAAACTGTCCTATTTAACCGCGTTTGTTGATTCTTTGTTCTAAATTTCGGTTTGTCATCGATATTCTGTGTTAACATTATTAGGTCGTTGTGGTCAGGATTTCCTGCCACATACTTCCAGGCTGACCTTAACCAGTTGATGGATCTAGTACGTCTGCGTCTTAATGTGGAGGTTATTGCGTGAAAGGTGGTGAATGTTTGTGTTAGTTCATGGGGTAGAGTAGGATAAAGGTTATCATTTTTTAATTCGTTTTCTGTATGGTCCGATAGTAAGTTAATGGCATTTTCTATTTGTTTTAGGTCAATAATATGGGCGATGGTTATGGTAGAGACTTGTATATTGCTCATTCCTCTATTTATGGAAATGGTTTGGGCGTTTGTGAAATTAAAAGTTTCCATGAAGCATGACCCAGTCTGTATGGTAGTCAGAAATCTGTGGAAAAGGAATCATTGGTTTTTTATGTTACTTTTATGTACGATTTTTCCCGATTCGGTTAATATGGTAGTACCCTTGTCTTCCTTCACCATTTCTTTCTTGCATCTGTGTGTTAGTTTGGATCCTAATCGTGTGTTTTGTTTGACAAAGATTTCCTGTCCGAATACAATATCTTACGTTTTTTATTATGATACTCTAAATCTGCTGCCTGTTTAATTTTTATTTTGTCTATGTTGTTTTGTCTAGAATTGTCCATATCTTTCCTACCGAAAAATATGTCTAGTGGTCTTTTTCCTGTTACTGAATGAATTGATGAATTATACTCATATACCGCTCTATCTAATAATTCTTTGAAATCGTTAAATTTTTGGTTATTTATTAAACACCTCATTATTTCTGACAAAGTGGAATGGAATCTTTCTACTTGTCCGATAACCGAACTCTTGTAAGGGGGAGCTTTATAAATTTCGATGTCAAACTGGTCTTTAAGCATGAAGGTTATGGTTTCTGAATTTAGTGACTTTTCATTGCCCATTACTATACACTTTGGTACTCCATAGTAGAACACCAAATCGTGTAATGGTTCTTTAATGTCTTGGATTGCTTTTCATTTAATAATTTTTGCTTGAGCTAATTTTGAGAATTTATCAAGTGGTGTTAACACTAGTACTATTTCTGTTGAATAAATGTCTATATGGATGATTTGTCCTGGATACTGTGAAATAGGTGTTTCTTTGAGTTCTGGTTTTGTCGGGTGTCTGTCATATTTTTGTTCTTTGCATACTCTACATTGTCTGATAAGGTTTGTGATTTTCTCTTTCATTTTAGGGAAATAACATTTTTCCGAAAGTTGTGCCTTGTTTTCTATTATGCCACGATGGGCCCGGTTGTGTTCTTTTAATATTTCTTCTTCTTGTTCAATGTCTGTTAAAATATCTTTTACTTGTAAGGATGTGAATCTGATTTTATAGTTTTTAAAGTGTAAAGGATAGATTTTCTGTATTATTCCATTTAAAACTGATGGATTTAGATATTTCTTTAAGATATCCAATATATCGTCTTTATTACAATCTCTTATCTGAATCTTGTGCCTATGGAATGTTGGAAATGGGATACTGAAATTATAGGCATTTGAATCGTCTTTCTTGATGAAGATTTGATTTTTAAATGCATTGATAGGAACTTCTACACTGAAAATTAAGTTTTCTGCTGATCTTTCAGCACTATGTTGTGTGGACGTAACTGAATTTATTTGGCTTGGTCTTGACAAGGTATCTGCTACTACGTTACTTTTGCCAGGTTTGTATATTAATTCATGATTATATTCTTCAAGGTATGCTTTCCATCTATTTATTCTGGAATTTCCATTCCAGGTGCTGAGCGAATAGGTGAGGGGTTGGTGATCTGTATAAATTTTAATTTTTGTTCTACCGTATAGGTAGTTTCTGAGGGCTTTTAATGCCCAGACTATGGCTAACATCTCTTTCTGGTTTGTGGCGTAATTTTCTTCTGCTTTGGAAAGCGTTCTGGAGATAAAAGATATTGGTCTGTCGCCTTGGGACAGCACTGCGCCTATGGCGAAGTTGGAAGCGTCTGTCGTAAGATGGAACTCTTTGTTGAAATCGGGAAATTGAAGAATAACTTCATCGGACACTAGGGAATTCTTGATTTTCTTAAAAGCTTCTATCGCGTCTTGGTTCATATTAATGATTTTTTTTTTTTTGAATCTTTTTTGGACACACGTCCGTCTTCCCCTCTTAAAAGGGAGCTAAGTGGTTTTGCTAACTTAGCGAAGTCCCTTATGAACCTTCTATAGTATCCTGCTAGCCCTAGAAAGGCTCTCAGATCCTTTAAAGTTCTAGGTTGCGGATAGTTGGCTATTGCTAATACTTTGTTAGGGTTTATCTCAATGCCTTTATCAGAGATAATGAATCCTAAAAATTCAACCTTATTTTTGTAAAACTCGCATTGACATTTCATGTTGGCATCTTGCAGAGTTTGGAAAATGGTTTGCAGGTTTTTTGTGTGTGTTTCCCTGTCTTTCTTAAAAATGATAATATCATCGATATAGATGTAGCAAATTTTTCCGATATGTTCTGAGGATATCATCGAGCGTACGTTGGAAAATGGATGGTGCGTTCTTCAATCCAAATGGGAGTCGTGTAAACTCATATTTTCCGTGATTTACGGAGAAGGCTGTTTTTGGAATATCAGAGGCTTTTAGTGGGATTTGGTGGAAACCACTTTTAAGGTCAAGGACAGAAAAGAGTTTATTGTTTCCGAGTTGAGCTAATACCTCATTAATCTCGGGAATTGGGTATCTATCTGCTATGGTGACTTTATTGAGTTTGCGATAGTCTATGACCATTCGGTATTTCTTTTCGCCAGATGCGTCTGGTTTCTTTGGAACTATCCATACCGGTGAATTGAAAGGTGACCGTGAAGGTCGACTTATGCCATTATCTAACAGCTCTTGTATTTGTTTATTCACTTCGTCCTTTAGGGACATTGAATATTGGTAAAATTTGGAATATATTGGGGAATCGGTAGATGTTCTTATTTCTGCCTCGGCATTAGCGGTATAAGTTAGTTTTTCGTTTGGGTCTGCAAAGAGATTTGGATATTCCTGGATCAATTGGTCAAGTTCTAGTTTTTGTCCATCATTTAGATGTTCGGTCCTAGGTATGATTATGTTTACTGCCTCGTATTTTTTCTCTTTTATTGGTATCTTTTTTCCGCCTCTAATCGTCATTATTTTTCCTGCTACGTCAATTACTGCTCCTAAGTCTTTAAGGCTGTCGTTGCCAAGAATGGCATCAAATGATTTTATGGAGCATCGAGCCAACTCTTCATATCCCTATCAGTTGAATAATCTAATTCCATCTTTAATCCTGTGATCGATGAAAGCTCACTTCTCAGTACGTTCACTACATTTAAGCCCGTGTACTCACCAGGACCCGATGGGATACCTGGTTGCGTACTCAGGTTTTGTGCTGAGAATCTAATTACTCAAATTCTTAAATTATTTAAATTGTCTGTTGAAACTTCCTCTTTCCCAACTATTTGGAAGGAAACCTTTATTATTCCTTTACATAAAAAAGGTAACAAATCAGAAGCCTGTAACTATAGAGGTATTTCCAAATTGTCCGCTATTCCGAAGGCTTTTGAGAAAATTATAACTTCCCAATTGCAACATTTCTGTAGTTCTATTCTTTCTTCTACCCAACATGGGTTCATGAAACGTAGATTTACTACCACTAACCTATTAGAGTTTACTTCTTTAGCGATCGATGGATTCAGGAATGCACTACAAACAGATGTCGTTTATACCGACTTCAGTAAGGCATTTTAAATCTAAACGTTTCGAAATGCAATGTCATGTCATTTCATAGAACTAACTTTCAATCAGTTACGTATTATCTTAATAATACTCCTTTAAAACGTCTGAACGAGATGAATGATTTGGGTGTACTCATGGACCACAAATTAAGTTTCACTCGTCACATTTCCATTACAGTCAGTAAAGCCATGAGTGTTCTTGGTTTTGTCAAGCGATGGTCGAAAGAATTCGATGATCCTTACACAACTAAAACCCTTTTTATTTCACTGGTCCGTCCTATTCTGGAGTATGGATCATGCGTTTGGTCTCCTCAATATGAATCACACCAAATAAAAATTGAATCTGTCCAGAAGCAATTTCTGATTTTTGCGCTTCGTGGCTTAAACTGGGACAGAAATGTTAACCTACCCTCGTATTCTGATAGACTTCTTCTTATTAATCTTTCGTCGTTACTTAACCGTAGAGTAATGCTGGGTACTTTGTTTATACACAAACTTGTGAATGGACATATAGATTCCCCTATTTTACTTACTCTGGTTAATCTATCTGTACCTTGTAGACTAACTAGAAATTATATTTCTCTAACTTTAATTCGCTGTACTTCTAACTATACTTTACATGAACCCTTTCGAGTTCTTTGATCCGATTACAACCGCCTTTATCCTGTAATCAGTTCAGAACTTTCTATTTCTCAACTAAAAACTTTTATTCTTACCTATCTAGCTCGTAGTTAGTTCTAATTATTACTGTAATTGTCGTCCGTTGTCCTCGCGATTACGTCTTTTGCATGCTGTCTGATAGGGTTCGCGCGTAACAGGCATTGTCCTGGTGTCGCTTGGACCACTTGAACGTACTTCGCATTGTACGCGTCAACGTCCAGAAGAAGCAAAGGATGGCTGATGAAGCTTCTTGTAGCTCCGGTGTCCAACGTTGCGTTTATCTCGTGACCATTGATTTGTATTAATGCTAGCAGACGTCCTCCAGAAAATTGAAGTCGGCTTATACTTGTTAATGATTTGGCGCTTCCTTTGTTTGATCCCCGTTCAGACAAATGCGCTCGGCGTTTCCCGAACGTTGGCAACATTCGATGGTTCGAATGCCTCTTCTTCCGCATTCCCAGCAGAAAAGTCTGCGTCGGTTGGTACATTGGTTGCCAAAATGTCCATGTTCACTGCAATTCCTGCAGGCGCGTTGCGTATCTACGCGTGTGTCCGCCAGTTGGTAGACGTTAGATTTGTTGGCTTGGCGTCCAGCCCCAGGCTGATAGGTGGACTTGTTGTTAATCCTGTTCTTGCGTGGCTCAGGTAGGGGTACATCTATGAATTGTTAAACCTGGTTGTCGTAGGCAGAGGACATGTTGACCTGGGAATTAAAAGAAGTTGTAAAACTTGTGGAACTTTGGCTTCGTATGACCTCATAGTTGACAATTAACCGTGCTAGCTCGGTTAAATCTTGAAAATCCCTGCGACGAGTGTACAGCTGGTACTCGGGACTCAGGTTGTCATAGATGCGTTCCAATTCTTGTGGTCCGGTATAATTGGCTCTTCGCATTATGAGACGAAGCTCGACCAATTATTGTTTAAATGTTTCATCGGTGCGTTGTTTTCTAGTTCGAATAGCATCCTCCTGTATTTCAAAGTATCGGGGTGGCAAGAAAAATTCCAGAAATCCTTGCTTGAAGCTTATCCAGGATGATTCTAGTAATCCGCTGGTTTGCCACCATCCTTCGGCTCGGTCAGATAAAATAATTGACATCATTCTTGGTAATGACTCAGTATTGATGCGATACGTGGCTGCGCGTGTTTCCAATTTTTCCAGAAAATAAATTGGATCTGTTGTCCCATCGAAGCTAATGCCCCATTAGGACACTTTCTCTGCTGTGGTCGATGTGCTGAGGTTCTCCGTGGATCGTAGTGTAGTTGGCATGCTTGCTGTGGTTGCTTGTGGTGCACATGCGGTTGCCGGTGAAGCTCTTCTATCAATGTCCTGATTCCTGGGTATCTCGATCTCGATTGCATGCTCTGTGCACCTTGCGGGAGATACAGAACGTGATCGTGGTTTAATATCCAGGGCTCCTAATTCTGCTAGGCGTGCAAGCACGTCTGGTTTATGGTCTTCTCTGGAGGCAAAACTGGAAAATCGGCTGCGCATTTCTTCTACGGTGCCGCCTTGGGTTAATCCAAATTCCGTAAAGAAATATTCTAGTTCAGCTTTTCGGCGATACGTGATCCATTTGACACCCATGTTGCCAGAGTATCCAAATAGAACGTTGCTAAAATTGAACAATTAATCCAACAGGCGCTGTTTAATTTTTTGTAAATGAAAAATATTGCCACTGGTTAAATATCCTGTGTATCCTTGATAACTTGTTGACTATGCGTAGGGTTTTTGACTCGGGGTATCCTTGATTAGTCCTTGAGGACTGATGACTAAGTATTCTCGGTTGGTTTGTTATATCGTTGATTGATCCTGGTTGACTTTGTGTATCGTTGGTTAATCCTGGTTGAGTTTGAATATCGTTGGTTAATCGTGGTTGGCTTTGAATATCGTTGGTTGATCCTGATTGACTTTGAATATCGTTGGGTGATCCTTGATTGACTTTGGATATCCTTGTTGATCCTGGTTGGCGATGAATATCCTTGGTTGCTTGTTGACTTTGATCCTTGTTGTTCACTGTTGATTTTATTTAAGGACTCTTGACTATCCTCTGGTTGAATCCTTGGACTGCTTGCGTTGAAGTCTGCTTGGTGAATCCTTGACGGGACGAGGATCGACTGTTTCGGTCGACGTCTTCCTGGTGACTCTCGTACTTTCATCTGCTCCAAATAGAAGTTGCTTGTGCCAGAAGCTGCAATTATTCTTATAGTTATTAATAGCAGTTTCTTTTATTTTATTGTTTGCCGTTACTGCTATGCTTTGTACATTGGCAATGTGTGTAGCGATGCGAAGTCAACCAATAGGAACCAAGCAGGAGACCCCTCTCCTTCTGTTCCTTATCGAAACAATTCAGTGTGGGAGAAGGAGACAAAAAAAATGCTAGAGTGCTTGGGTTGCTATGTACGGTGTATGAATTTTGGTTTTTCTATGATACTTTGCTGTGACTGTACCACCGCATGAATGCGAAACGGGGCTTCGCTGCCGCGTTTTTCTGTTTCTCTTTGACTTGCCTGCAATTTTTAAATTCTAACTGTGCTTGCTGAACGAATTTTCTGTCGATGATTCTGCTGTCTATTTGATCACGACTCGGCTGAGTCTATTAGCTATGTCAATGATTTTGTATTTAGTTCTATCGTTGACTCACTTACAACTAAATTCCTGTGGTTGATTATACTGAGTACTCTACCATGACTCTGCTGAATATGTTAGCTATGACGATGGTTTTGTACCTAGTTCTATCGCTGGCTTGCTTAAAACTAATTTTCTGTCGTTGATTCTACTGATTACTCTATCTTGACTCTGCTGGGTGAATTAGCTATGTCGGTGATCCTATAGACAGATCTATCGTTGACTTATTAAATTAAATTCCTACTGGCGGGGCTTTCATGCGGGGTATTTGAACAATGTAATTGACTTATGGTGCACTTGGGATACTCTGTGATTTGCCAGCATACATATATTAAAACACAATAAAAAAAAAAATTAATTTATTTCAAAAATTACTTTTATATTGCTGAAAGGGAATTTTGTAAGGAAGTTTTTCCAGGCCGGGGTACAACTCTCAGTCTCCCCAGGGCCTTTCCTACACAGAAAATTTTTGTAAGAAACCCGCACTTGATGACTGAGAAAAGGGAGCATATCGTATATATATTCGTAGTTGGCTTGCTCTAGTTGTTTATCACGTTAATTATGCCGAACAGAGAATGGAAAAGGGAAGGGTGATCAACTTCTACTAAATTATTAACGAACACAAAAGGAAGGGTATCAAGTCGACTAGGGTGTCACTTGGACACCGACTTGAGAAACAAACTACATTGGGATTAGCCCAGTCAATTCAACCAGGTCAAGTAGGGTGTCACCCGGACCTTGGCCTGTTTGAATTATCCAGTTGCGACCCACAAGATAATTCCTATTATTTAAGTCAACTAGGGTGTCACCCGGACATTGGCTTAAATAAAAATAGGAATTATCACGAATCGCTACAAGTACAACAGAACTACTAAGGGCCCAAGTCTTTTTATTAGTGGCACACTTAATTGTCGTAAACACTAGCTAAATCTAATCTGCTATTTTGCCACACTCTGTCTAATAACCTTGCTATGGGGGTAGCCCTGTTGGCCACTGGTTAGACTCACCCGCTTTACACACACCCTTGTTTAACTTTGTATCTGGGGAGGTTGTTTAACTTGGTAACTCGGTAATCTTCTAAATTTCTTCGTAGCTCTGTGTTGTCTACTCCTTGTAGTTGATGATTGTTATCCTGGCTATTAGGGACACTTTACCTTCACTCCATATATTTATATTCACGCACTTTACTTTTTTTGCTTCCAACTTATCTCGAACTCGGTCCTAGCTCAATTAATCTGTCGATTTAATTTTCGACAGCCCTTGGCCTTTGATTTTGTCGCCGACGCCGGCAGCGACCAGTCAAAACTTGCCAACGCATTTTGGCGATGACGCGATCGATGCAGTCGCCGAAAAACATGCGTAGCTTAGGCTTCTAGAAGTTTCTAGAACAAAAGAAACTGCGCAATAACTCTGTCGCTTCCATTCGCAAGTCCCGTTGCAATTCCTATAGCTACATACATATATATATGGCGTGATAATTCGGTGTGTTTATTTGTGTTGTATTAGCAGTTCTTGACCGCTGTGGGATTGTGAAACAATTCTCGTCGTTAACTCTTTCCCTCTTAATTTCTGCTTGTCCTCAAGCAGTTTTTGGTTTTTAGTTTTTCTTTTTTTTTCTTCTTTTTTAAAAGTAGGGAACGTCGTTGATTGGAATTTGTTGTGGTCTGCGTGGTGTTGTTTTAATTATTTTGGTTTGCATCTCTTCTCCTATGTCAGGGGTAAGTTGAGTTGGGATATTGCTTATTTGTAGTGTAACGTTTTTTCTTTCTCTTCGTAGCAGGTGAAGTATGATACTGATGATAACAGCTAATAGGAAAAGGGTGACCAGCGTGATTCTATTGGTGTTGGATTGGTTGAAAAGATTTCGCAGTTGTCCGGTATTGTTGATATGAAGCGCTTCTAGAGATTGTAGGAACAGCACTTTTATTCGTTTGACCTCCTCCGGTGTCATCTGTATAGTCGGTACTCCCGGCTTCAGGATAGTCGATTCAATATTGTCGAACTGCTGCGCATTAATGCTGATGGATTCGTTGTAGAAATGGATGAGGTAAGTTCCTTTAATGTTTTCTGTTGTTCCGTTCCAGGTCAAGTTACCACCGAAATTGTTAAGTATTATGAGTCCGTTATCGATTTCTTCTATTTCGCTTAAGTGGTCAGCATTACTGAAGTTACAATATACCCTAGTACCCTTTACTAAATTTGGTATGCAATCGGTAATACTTAGATTAACAATTTTGTTTTTATGACATACGGTTATATTATTAAAAGTTTTACAATCTTTAGGTATCTCGTAAATTTGATTTTCATTATTAAAGAAATTATTACTGTTTAGGTGTACAATTTTATTGTTTCTTATTACCGGTTTTATTATTACGTGTTGGTAATTTATTTTCTCTAGTGTAGGTATTTTTACTAAGTAAACAAGAACTGTATTATTATGTAAAATCGAAACATAGGAGAACTCAAGCATTTCTTCAATGGACAGGGGGGTCATCTCTTGGTCTTTAAATATGTCATCTATTATCGACAACTCGTCCTCGCTTAATAGCACTGAGTTGATTACATCTACCCTTGCCCATTGTATGGCATGTCTTATGTTGTTAATTTCTTCTTTAATAAGTCTTATTTGATTTTGGAAGCTAATAGCTATTTCGTTAGAGAGGAAACTGTCCTATTTAACCGCGTTTGTTGATTCTTTGTTCTAAATTTCGGTTTGTCATCGATATTCTGTGTTAACATTATTAGGTCGTTGTGGTCAGGATTTCCTGCCACATACTTCCAGGCTGACCTTAACCAGTTGATGGATCTAGTACGTCTGCGTCTTAATGTGGAGGTTATTGCGTGAAAGGTGGTGAATGTTTGTGTTAGTTCATGGGGTAGAGTAGGATAAAGGTTATTATTTTTTAATTCGTTTTCTGTATGGTCCGATAGTAAGTTAATGGCATTTTCTATTTGTTTTAGGTCAATAATATGGGCGATGGTTATGGTAGAGACTTGTATATTGCTCATTCCTCTATTTATGGAAATGGTTTGGGCGTTTGTGAAATTAAAAGTTTCCATGAAGCATGACCCAGTCCGTATGGTAGTCAGAAATCTGTGGAAAAGGAATCATTGGTTTTTTATGTTACTTTTATGTACGATTTTTCCCGATTCGGTTAATATGGTAGTACCCTTGTCTTCCTTCACCATTTCTTTCTTGTATCTGTGTGTTAGTTTGGATCCTAATCGTGTGTTTTGTTTGACAAAGATTTCCTGCCCGAATACAATATCTTACGTTTTTTATTATGATACTCTAAATCTGCTGCCTGTTTAATTTTTATTTTGTCGATGTTGTTTTGTCTAGAATTGTCCATATCTTTCCTACCGAAAAATATGTCTAGTGGTCTTCTTCCTGTTACTGAATGAATTGATGAATTATACTCATATACCGCTCTATCTAATAATTCTTTGAAATCGTTAAATTTTTGGTTATTTATTAAACACCTCATTATTTCTGACAAAGTGGAATGGAATCTTTCTACTTGTCCGATAACCGAACTCTTGTAAGGGGGAGCTTTATAAATTTCGATGTCAAACTGGTCTTTAAGCATGAAGGTTATGGTTTCTGAATTTAGTGACTTTTAGTAAGTAGTAACATTTTTCCGAAAGTTGTGCCTTGTTTTCTATTATGCCACGATGGGCCCGGTTGTGTTCTTTTAATATTTCTTCTTCTTGTTCAATGTCTGTTAAAATATCTTTTACTTGTAAGGATGTGAATCTGATTTTATAGTTTTTAAAGTGTAAAGGATAGATTTTCTGTATTATGCCATTTAAAACTGATGGATTTAGATATTTCGATATATATTTTCCAATATATCGTCTTTATTACAATCTCTTATCTGAATCCTGTGCCTATGGAATGTTGGAAATGGGATACTGAAATTATAGGCATTTGAATCGTCTTTCTTGATGAAGATTTGATTTTTAAATGCATTGATAGGAACTTCTACACTGAAAATTAAGTTTTCTGCTGATCTTTCAGCACTATGTTGTGTGGACGTAACTGAATTTATTTGGCTTGGTCTTGACAAGGTATCTGCTACTACGTTACTTTTGCCAGGTTTGTATATTAATTCATGATTATATTCTTCAAGGTATGCTTTCCATCTATTTATTCTGGAATTTCCATTCCAGGTGCTGAGCGAATAGGTGAGGGGTTGGTGATCTGTATAAATTTTAATTTTTGTTCTACCGTATAGGTAGTTTCTGAGGGCTTTTAATGCCCAGACTATGGCTAACATCTCTTTCTGGTTTGTGGCGTAATTTTCTTCTGCTTTGGAAAGCGTTCTGGAGATAAAAGATATTGGTCTGTCGCCTTGGGACAGCACTGCGCCTATGGCGAAGTTGGAAGCGTCTGTCGTAAGATGGAACTCTTTGTTGAAATCGGGAAATTGAAGAATAACTTCATCGGACACTAGGGAATTCTTGATTTTCTTAAAAGCTTCTATCGCGTCTTGGTTCATATTAATGATTTTTTTTTTTTTGAATCTTTTTTGGACACACGTCCGTCTTCCCCTCTTAAAAGGGAGCTAAGTGGTTTTGCTAACTTAGCGAAGTCCCTTATGAACCTTCTATAGTATCCTGCTAGCCCTAGAAAGGCTCTCAGATCCTTTAAAGTTCTAGGTTGCGGATAGTTGGCTATTGCTAATACTTTGTTAGGGTTTATCTCAATGCCTTTATCAGAGATAATGAATCCTAAAAATTCAACCTTATTTTTGTAAAACTCGCATTGACATTTCATGTTGGCATCTTGCAGAGTTTGGAAAATGGTTTGCAGGTTTTTTGTGTGTGTTTCCCTGTCTTTCTTAAAAATGATAATATCATCGATATAGATGTAGCAAATTTTTCCGATATGTTCTGAGGATATCATCGAGCGTACGTTGGAAAATGGATGGTGCGTTCTTCAATCCAAATGGGAGTCGTGTAAACTCATATTTTCCGTGATTTGGAATATCGGAGGCTTTTAGTGGGATTTGGTGGAAACCACTTTTAAGGTCAAGGACAGAAAAGAGTTTATTGTTTCCGAGTTGAGCTAATACCTCATTAATCTCGGGAATTGGGTATCTATCTGCTATGGTGACTTTATTGAGTTTGCGATAGTCTATGACCATTCGGTATTTCTTTTCGCCAGATGCGTCTGGTTTCTTTGGAACTATCCATACCGGTGAATTGAAAGGTGACCGTGAAGGTCGACTTATGCCATTATCTAACAGCTCTTGTATTTGTTTATTCACTTCGTCCTTTAGGGACATTGAATATTGGTAAAATTTGGAATATATTGGGGAATCGGTAGATGTTCTTATTTCTGCCTCGGCATTAGCGGTATAAGTTAGTTTTTCATTTGGGTCTGCAAAGAGATTTGGATATTCCTGGATCAATTGGTCAAGTTCTAGTTTTTGTCCATCATTTAGATGTTCGGTCCTAGGTATGATTATGTTTACTGCCTCGTATTTTTTCTCTTTTATTGGTATCTTTTTTCCTCCTCTAATCGTCATTATTTTTCCTGCTACGTCAATTACTGCTCCTAAGTCTTTAAGGC
Organism: Drosophila neocordata; assembly: GCA_018903615.1. Lineage (NCBI taxonomy): Eukaryota > Metazoa > Arthropoda > Insecta > Diptera > Drosophilidae > Drosophila > Drosophila neocordata. The sequence continues at coordinate 774,744 of JAEIGI010000022.1, forward strand.
TGTCGTTGCCAAGAATGGCATCAAATGATTTTATGGAGCATCGAGCCAACTCTTCATATCCCTATCAGTTGAATAATCTAATTCCATCTTTAATCCTGTGATCGATGAAAGGTTTTGTGCTGAGAATCTAATTACTCAAATTCTTAAATTATTTAAATTGTCTGTTGAAACTTCCTCTTTCCCAACTATTTGGAAGGAAACCTTTATTATTCCTTTACATAAAAAAGGTAACAAATCAGAAGCCTGTAACTATAGAGGTATTTCCAAATTGTCCGCTATTCCGAAGGCTTTTGAGAAAATTATAACTTCCCAATTGCAACATTTCTGTAGTTCTATTCTTTCTTCTACCCAACATGGGTTCATGAAACGTAGATTTACTACCACTAACCTATTAGAGTTTACTTCTTTAGCGATCGGTGGATTCAGGAATGCACTACAAACAGATGTCGTTTATACCGACTTCAGTAAGGCATTTTAAATCTAAACGTTTCGAAATGCAATGTCATGTCATTTCATAGAACTAACTTTCAATCAGTTACGTATTATCTTAATAATACTCCTTTAAAACGTCTGAACGGGATGAATGATTTGGGTGTACTCATGGACCACAAATTAAGTTTCACTCGTCACATTTCCATTACAGTCAGTAAAGCCATGAATGTTCTTGGTTTTGTCAAGCGATGGTCGAAAGAATTCGATGATCCTTACACAACTAAAACCCTTTTTATTTTACTGGTCCGTCCTATTCTGGAGTATGGATCATGCGTTTGGTCTCCTCAATATGAATCACACCAAATAAAAATTGAATCTGTCCAGAAGCAATTTCTGATTTTTGCGCTTCGTGGCTTAAACTGGGACAGAAATGTTAACCTACCCTCGTATTCTGATAGACTTCTTCTTATTAATCTTTCGCCCTTACTTAACCGTAGAGTAATGCTGGGTACTTTGTTTATACACAAGCTTGTAAATGGACAAGTAGATTCCCCTTATTTACTTACTCTGGTTAATCTATCTGTACCTTGTAAACCAACTAGAAATTATATTTCTCTAACTTTAACTCGCTGTACTTCTAACTATACTTTACATAAACCCTTTCGAGTTCTTTGTTCCGATTGCAATCGCCTTTATCCTGTAATCGGTTCAGAACTTTCTATTTCTCAACTAAAAACTTTTATTCTTAACTATCTAGCTCGTAGTTAGTTCTAATTATTACTGTAATTGTCGTCCGTTGTCCTCGCGATTACGTCTTTTGCATGCTGTCTGATAGGGTTCGCGCGTAACAGGCATTGTCCTGGTGTCGCTTGGACCACTTGAACGTACTTCGCATTATACGCGTCAACGTCCAGAAAAAAAAAAAAAAATTTTACATTGCATTCTGGTTGGTTGAATAAGTTTGCTAGTTTGTAGTGTGTGATATTTACACTACCTCCTACTGTTATTGCTTTAAATGGTTTTTCATTGGGTTTCGGATTCGTTACTAGCTTTGGTTGAATTTAATTTCTATTCGAACCAGTATCATTAAGAATTTTACAAGTTTTGTGACCCCCCACTCTGCATTCGAAATAGGGAAGCGAGGAGTCGCTCATTCTAAAAAATTTAAATCTGTGTCTGGATATTGTGGAGTTGCTGGTTCATTGCTTGAGTTTGCTAGGTCCATATATTCTGTCAAGCTCATGTCGTATTCTTCTCTGTTACTTGCTGCTTCCATTTCCTGCTCATATTTTTCATAGTCCGTCATGGTGGCGTAAGCCTCCGCGTAGCCTTGTTCCCTCCATGTTAAAGAGTCGTTGTCTTTTCCCATCTTGGTTCGAGAGGAAATTTGGCCTTTTGCCATGATCAAAGTGAGTTCTGTTCATATAGTTAACTATCTTTGTCTGCATACTACGGTCAACGTCTGATGGATTCTATGGTGGTAAGTACGTTGGATGTCTATAGGTTGGGTAACTTGGTTGTGTCGGTATGAATCTACGGGGTGCCGGAATTGGGTTCTGGTCTATGTTTCGGAATTTTATGTTTTGTTGTCTATTGTTTGCGTAGTTCGCCCTATAGCTTTGGTTTTCTAACTTAAGACACAAATGTAGAGCTTGCGGCAAATCGGTTGGTTCTTTGATGCCGAGAAGACGTGGTAAATCGCCACGTAGACCCCTTATAAACGTATCTAATGCTCTATCCCTGTAGGATTTTGTCAGAACTACTTCAGTTGGTCTGTCGAGATTCATACAACTGACCTTATTAAGAATCAAAGAAAGATGCTTGTAAATATTTTGATAAAATTCCTCAACTGTCTGTTGTCCACTCTGTGTCATGGTGGTGAGCTGGTATTCGAGTGTGCTCAAGTCTCGTTTGTCTGCGAAGTGTAAAGTAAGGCATCGTGCAATTGCTTCCCAGTTCAGGGGCGTGTTATAAGAGTCCAATACCTGATCTGCATACTGAGTGATTTTATTTCGGATTGTTTTTAGAATGCCTAAATATTTCGGTGATCCCTTAATACTAGAGTATGCCTCAAGGATTCTGTCTACTCCTTTCTTCCAGGAGCTGAACTCACTATATCTGGGACGCGGTCCAAGTCAGTAATATTGCCTCTATAGTTTGGGTCTATGTTGTAGGCAGTTGCCTCGGAAAAATCATTATTGTTGTTGACAATGACCATGTTGTTCATGATTGCTGTCAATCTGTTATTAATCATTTGATCTATTTGATTTTCAAATGTTCTCTGGTCGATGACTCGTTGGTAGAGTCAGTATCAAATATATATATATAAGGTTATTCGGGTTGGCCATGGTTGGTTATTATGGTTGTTAGTATGGGTGAATTTGTTTAGAAAATAAAAAATAATATTGGAAGAAATGCTTGATAATATGTGTCAAAAATATTGTAGTGTAAAAATTGTAAGGGGAAAAATATTAGTCTTATATTTTGATAATATGTGTTAAAAATATTGTAGTGTAGAAATTGTAAGGGAAAAATATTAATTTTATATTTTGATAATATGTGTCAGAAATATTGTAGTGTAAAAATTGTAGGGAAAAATATTATTATATTTTATATGAATTATTTTTATTACTGAGCTTAAATTTGGTTTTCATTTAAATTTTTCTTTAAAAAAAAATTTTTTTGAAATTTTCGTTTAAATTTTCTTTAAAATTTCCCTTTTACTTTATCTTTTTAAATTTTTCGCTTAACTTTTCTTTTTCTAAAAATTTTTTTTAAAATTTTCTTTTAACTATTTCTTTTAAATTTTCGTTTAACTTTTCATTAAAATTTTCTTTTAACTTTTTCTTTTTAAATTTTCGTTTAACTTTTTATCTTAAAAATTTTCTTTAAAATTTTCTTTTAACTTTTTGTTTTAAATTTCGATTGTTATCTTGCTTACTCACTACTTTTCTTTTTCTTACAGGACTATTATTGTTGCAAGCTCCATCTCCGATGGTGCCGAAGTATTCCCTTTTGCTTAGCTACTCGTGGTTCGGCGGTCCACAGGATTTTCTGAGGTGTACTCTGCGAACTGGTCAAACAGAGTGTGAACCCACAAATTGTAGTTGTTATTGATTTCGTCCTTGATTGCCGATCGCGGGAGTCTGAATCAATCAAGGAGCAATCTAATCACTTAAGTAACGTTTTGTCTTCTCGTGATAGATTTTTTTGTTTCACACACTTAGAATGAGTTTTCTTCTATCGCGGTTATTTGTCCGATACGCGTACTTAGTTAACGTTTTGCACTTTTGTACTTATTTCGGTCCCTGCTCGGGCGCCAGTTAAATATTTCTTTTTTATAAAAATTAATATTGAACTTGATTCTTTTATTGGGATTTTCAGACTGAAGTTTACTTAAAACAATTCTACCCTAGCTAGCTAAAAATTCTGAGTTTACGTCGGCAGCGCTGCTGGCAGAAGCTTGCGACATCATTGGCATCCAGCTGCGGCTGGATTCTTATGAATTGCAATCGACAAACTTGCAGACTGCTGATTCAGTGTGTTTATTTGTGTTGTGTAATAATTATTAGCAGTTCTTGACCGCTGTGGGATTGTGTAATAATTATCGTCGTTAACTTATATATGTATGTATGCATAGAAACATACATAGGTATATATGTATATAAGAGGCAATAGAAACTGCGCAGTAGCAACTGGCGACTTTTAGGCAAGTCCCGTTGCATTGCTTGCTTTATGTCTTTGGTGGCCCGATGTATGTGTATGTGTGTGTGTGTATTAGCGGTGGTCTGATTAAGAGATGCTCTGCTGGGGAACTAGTTCGACAAATGAAAATACTAACAACAAGTCAGAGTATAAACTTATAATTAATTCATAGGACTTATTACATATAAGTATTTTTTATTTTTTTTTTTTCTTCGCGCGAATCCCAACGGGTGCACTAAATGCCCACACCTCCCGCCCAACCGACCGAGGGGAGCTAGCCGCATAACATACGGCTCGAGTCGCGGGGACTGTTCATACATACAGACAAAAACGAAAACTAAAGCTAGCTACGAGCTAAAAAAGAAAGTATAGAATTTTTTAGTAATGGAAAAGAGAGTTCTGTACTGATTACATGATAAAGACGATTATAATCAGAACAAAGAACTCGGAAATATTCATGCAGTAAATAATTAATAGAACAGCGTGACAGAGATAGAGGTATAAAGTTTCTAGTAGGTCTACAAGGAACACTAAAATTTATTTGGTTCAATAGCTCGGGCGAGTCTATATTACATTTAAGTAGCTTGTGCATAAAAATGACGCCAAGCGTTAATCTACGATTAGTAAGAAAGAGAAGGCCAAGTAAAAAAGGTCTACTAGACAACGAGGGCAAATTGGCATTTCGATCTCAGTTTAAACCACGAAGAGCAAAGAGCAAGAACTGTTTTTGAACCGACTCTATTCTTTCTTGGTGTGATTCGTAAAAGGACTTTGAAAGCCTATTGGTTTTAATATATAAAGAAGGATTGTACGATTAACAGAATCAAAAGCCTTACTGTAATCAGTTTATATGACATCAGTTTGCCTTGCATTTCTACATTCTTCGAACATCAAAGAAATAAATTCTAAAAGGTTAGTGGTAGTAGATCTACATTTCTAAAACCCATGTTGAGATGGTGAAATTATAGATCTACAAAAATGTTGCAATTGAGAAGTGATTAATTTTTCAAAAGCTTTAGGTATAGCGGACAATTTAGAAATACCCCTATAGTTGGATGCTTCCGATTTTTTACCGCTTTTATGGAGAGGAACTATATAGGATTCCTTCCAGATAGCTGGGAACGTGGAAGATTTGACAGACAAAAGAAAAAGTTCACGAACTGGCTTACATAAAGCCTCGGCGCAAAGTCTGAGAACGCAACCTGGTATTCCATCAGGACCAGGAGAGTAGACAGGTTTCACTAAATTGAGCTCGCTTAGGAGCGAACTTTCATCGATCGAAGGACTGTAAATGCAGTTAGAGCTTTTTACCAGATAAGGATACGGAATGTCTGATTGATATTCCGTTGAGGAATAGGTTGTTGTAAAAAAGTCTGCAAACAAATCAGCGATGGCTTGATCAGAACTCGCTATATTGTTTTCAAGAGATAACCATGATGGATAGACAGAAATTTTGCGTTTGGAATTCACAAAGCTATAAAATTGTTTAGGATTACTAGAAAATTCTAATTTACAACGCTAAAGGTAATCCTTATAGCAGTGCGTATTACGCGTCAAAAACTTTGAACGAGCGACTACGTAACGGGCATAGTCTGAGGAGCGGCCTAATTTCTTGTAAATTTTATAACACCTCGATTTTACATTTTTCAGGTTAGTTAGGTCCCGAGAATGCCAAGGGGGCCTATAGGCCGACACAGGGATCCTCAGCGGTACACAAACCTTAAAAAGCGAACCAAGAGTGTTATAAAACAGAGAAATAGCTTGGTTCATTTGATTTAACCGCAGGACAGGCACCAACAGTCGGTACACGATACGAAAGATCAATAGTTAACTCCAAAGTAGGATGAAAACTATCTTCAGGCAGGACAAGAGGGTTTATTCTAGAAACTGCACCATTGGTGGAATCGAGAACAAATATCAGATCCAAAGATCTATTATTATTGTTACGGACTGGATTTATTTGAGTCAAAGATAACTCGAAAAGACCTTCAATATAGCAATGTGAAATAGAAGGGAGCAACAAAGCAGATTCGTCAGTAGGGGACCATACTATTTCCGGTAAATTAAAGTCACCGAGAACAATTAACATGTCTCTATCAGACAGTAACGATGAGATGTCTTGGATAGAAACCAAGTGTTTAATGTACACCGCCATGTCGGATTGTGGCGGGATGTACGAGCAAGTAATGTACACAGAGAAAGTCTTGAGACTGACCTTGACACTTACAAACTCAATCTCCTGGTTGTCAGAAGATTGAATCCGGTCAGAAGATAACGACTAGTCAATGGCAATCAAGACTTCTCCGCCTACACGCGAAATGCGATCACACCTAAATATTGAAAATTTTCAGGTTTTAACCAAGTCTCTGAAAATACTAAAATTTTATAATCAAATACTAGACTATCTACATAAAGTCTAGGAAGCTTAGATTTAAGTCCTCTTACGTTCTGATAGGCCAGATTAAGGGACGAAATTAGTTTTTTGAAACACCAGCAGATGCTGATATTCCGGAAGCAATAGCAGAAGAAGGCCGTATATTCTTTCACTAATATGTGATCCGGCCAAAAGCTGTTACTACAGATGCAGTCAAACAGTTCAACCGGGACACTAATTTTAAAGGAAGAAGTTAAGGAAACATTTTCCACGGGACACGATTCCATTGGATGTTTCCTATTTTATTCCTTACTTTACAAAAATTAGAAACCAGGAGTTCAAGGAAAACGTTATAAGAATATATTTTAGAGTTATTTAGTTGTGAGTTGTTTGACTACTCGATTAGAACTGCCTGTTCTCCTTGCTGGGAGGCAGCTCGTTGACTCTACGTTGTGACAGCTCGTTCCGTGTTAACTCCTATGTTAACTCCTCCCCCCTCAAAAATCTGCGTCCCTCAGATGAGTCAACGAATATCTCCTCCTCGTCTGACTCTGATAAGTTGCCATTCACCAGTCCAGCTCTCTGGCCTCCAACGATCCACCTTCAAGGGGATTCCAGCCAACCGATTGGCAGCAACCATTGGTCCTGCTCGAAGTGAAACAGGGTCATCCCTCGGGTTTGAGTTCTTCGATGGCTGACTCCATCCCGTCAACTTGATTAGATGCATTAAATTGAAGTAACCATCCATTCTCCAAGCACTGCCTTGTTTCAGCGTAACTGGCCTCTGTTGACATAAGCCACCATGAAAAGAATAGTGAAGCGCTGATGGGGAGGTGTGTTAGTATTACATTTTTGTGTGCTTAAAAAGATATAATTTCTATGTGAGATTGATAAATCGGGTAATGACACGAAATCCTCCACTTGGCTTTTATTATGTGAGACGATGTGTTTAAATTGAGGTATGTGGAAAACCCTTATTCTTTTAAAGAGAGAAAGAAAAATGTTCTCAAAAAGGATTAAAAGGTGCAAGGAAAAGAAAATTAACTATGATTAAGCTATTCAATTTTAGCTAACCTATCTATTTCTTATTTTAATCGCCAACCTATTTAAGACAAATCTGAATTCCTTACATGGTGAAAGATTTTTCCCGAACGCGTTTGCACTGTTACACTCCTTATTAAAACGTCCTGTGCTTGTCTTTAATCTGCTTGTTCGTTACAAAAATGTCTTGTCCGGGTTCATAGTTCAACGGGGCCGATCTCACTTTGTTTTTCTCATTATTAGACATCTCTTGATGATGTTGTAAAAGCCCCTTTATGTCCTCATGCTCCCTTTGTCCAAGTTCAATCATCTTTTGTAAATCTATGGACGTGGATCGATTAAAAAAGATATCTGCCGGTTTCCTCTTAATCCCGGAATGAATAGAATTATTATATCTATCGACTGATATCGCCACCAACTCTTTAGACGTGAACATGGGATACTCCTGTTTAAGGCAGCGAAAAATCCCTGTAAACGTTGAATGAAATTTTTCAATCTGCCCGTTCACTTCACTTTTCTGTGTTGGTGAATAATAAACTTCGATGTCATGGGATTTCAAAAAGTTCAGAACCGTCGGGCAGAGCAATCCCCGTTCGATATCGGATACCAGTATCTTTGGGGCAGTGAAATAGTGCAAGACATTAGTTAGTTCTTCACGTAAGTGTAATGCTGATTTGTGTTCAATCGGAAAAAGCTTTGCGTATTTGGAAAATTTATCCATCCAACTAAGATATTTCTGTTTTTCTAACGTAAAGATGTCTATGTGCAGTATTTCACAAGGACGGGTTGGAATCGGTGTGGGTCTTTCTGGGTGGGTATTTCTGATATTTGCAAATTTGACACGCGTCTGTGAACGGTTTAATACGGCTTCTCATATTTATAAAGTAGAAGTTACCCAGTAATTATAACCTAACTTCTTCCGGGTTCCTATGTGCCCGAGAGTGTTCCCTGGCTACGAGCTCTGACACTTCATTCTCATCAGTGACATCTCTCACAAGTCGATGTGCAATTTGTACCTTAAAAAAGATGGGCAGTTTTGAGTAAGTTTGAAATGCGCTATGCACCGTAGCTGCTGAATCCGATCTACTTTGCGACACGTGAACATTGAGCGAATCTGCCTCCAGCATGTTTACATGGGAAGGGAGACGTGGAAGTGCATCCGCAACAACATTAGATTTCCCTGGTTTTTAAATCAACTCACAGTTGTATTCCCCGATACGTGCCTTCCATCTTTTCAATTTCGCATTGTAATTGCGATTTCCCATGGAATATGTAAGAGGTTGATGATCCGTGAAGATTTTGATACACCCAGCACCATAAAGGTATGACCGCAAATTATCTAATGACCAGACTATCGTTAACATTTCCTTCTCATTGGTGGCATAGCTTTCTTCTGTTTTGGCAAGACAGCGCCCAATGTTTATTCAGAAACGTCGGTAGTCAAATGGAAAGGTTTATGAAAGTCCGGGAAAGCTAAAACTTCAGATGACGGAAGAAGAGTTTTTAATTCTTCGAACGCTTTTAATCCGGCATCATTCAGTTCTATAAGTATTTTCTTTGATTGAGAGGCTTTTATTCCAGAATTTAACCCTCGCGTAAGGTTGGTAAGAGGCTTCGCAACCCTCTTGTCTTCTATAATAAGAAGTCATACCCAGGAAACTTCCTAGTTCCTTGAAATTAGAGGGTGGCGCCAGATTCTTAATGGCCTCAACTTTTTTCATATCTGCCTTAATGCCGTCAGAGGTTATAACGTATCCCAAAAATACCACTTGAGTTGACAGGAAATGCGTTTTTTCAAAGTTAACCCTTGTAAGGAAGTTTTTCAGCCTGGGTACACATCTCAGTCTATCCAGGGCTTTTTAATTACAGAAAAATTTGTAAGAAAAACTCGAGACCTCTAAATTTTAAACTAATATAGACAAATGTGGGGAATAATTATTTATTTGACATAACAAAAGACACAAAGTTAAACAATTAATGTTAAGGACACTCATTTGGGTGGACACTGTACAAACGGGAAGATACACACATACTACGGCATGTACATTTAATATTATTTCGGTTAGGGTATTACCCGGACACCGAAATAAATATTAAAAGACACTAAGTAGTCAGATGCACAGTTGTTAACATTTCAGTTAGGGTATTACCCGGACACTGAAATGCTAAACAAATGGCATCATGACCACTGTGCTACATAAAAAACTACATTACAGTGGTTCCATGTTCATGCGCATTTAATATTGCTTCGACTAGGGTATTACCCGGATGTCGAATAATATTAAATGGCACTAAGTCGGTGCATGTACAACCAACACCATTTCAGTTAGGGTATTACCCGGACACTGAAATGGTTGCTGGTTGACATACTGCCAACTGTACCATGGAACACACTTTGACAATGCAACATACATTCAACGGCATGTACATCTAATACGATTTCGGTTAGGGTATTACCCGGACACCGAAATCAGTATTAAATGACACTAAGTGATCGGATGTACATTTGGTAATATTTCAGTTAGGGTATTACCCGGACACTGAAATACTAGCCAAATGACATCACGACCACTGTACTAGCTACACACTAAACTACACTACAGTGGTTCCATGTTCATGCGCATTTAATATTGCTTCGACTAGGGTATTACCCGGATGTCGAATAATATTAAATGGCACTTAGTCGGCGTATGTACAACCAACAACATTTCAGTTAGGGTATTACCCGGACACTGAAATGACTGCTGGTCGACATACTGCCAACAGTACCATGGGACCACAACACTTGTAAGGAAGTTTTTCAGCCTGGGTACAAATCTCACTCTATCCAGGGCCTTTACTTACAGAAAATTTATAAGTAAATCTCGAGACCTCTGGACTTTAAATTAACATAGACAAATGTGGGGAATAATTATTTATTTCACGTGACAAAGAGACACATAGTTAAACAATTAATGTTAAGGACGCTCATTTGGGATGGACACTGTACAAAGGAGAAGATACACACATACTATGGCATGTACCTTTAATATTATTTCGGTTAGGGTATTACCCGGACACCGAAATAAATATTAAAAGACACTAAGTAGTCAGATGCACAGTTGTTAACATTTCAGTTAGGGTATTACCCGGACACTGAAATGCTAAACAAATGGCATCATGACCACTGTGCTACATAAAAACTACATTACAGTGGTTCCATGTTCATGCGCATTTAATATTGCTTCGACTAGGGTATTACCCGGATGTCGAATAATATTAAATGGCACTAAGTCGGTGCATGTACAACCAACACCATTTCAGTTAGGGTATTACCCGGACACTGAAATGTTAGCTGGCTGAAATGCTGCCAACTGTACCATGGAAAACACTTTGACAATGCAACATACATTCAACGGCATGTACATTTAATATGATTTCGGTTAGGGTATTACCCGGACACCGAAATCAATATTAAATGACACTAAGTGGTTAGATGTACATTTGGTAATATTTCAGTTAGGGTATTACGCGGACACTGAAATACTAGCCAAATGACATCACAACCACTGTATTCGCTACACACTGAACTATACTACAGTGGTTCCATGTTCATGCGGATTTAATATTGCTTCGACTAGGGTATTACCCGGATGTCGAATAATATTAAAAGGCACTAAGTCGGCGCATGTACAACCAACACCATTTCAGTTAGGGTATTACCCGGACACTGAAATGGTTGTTGGTCGACATACTGCCAACTGTACCATGGAAACACAACATAAGTTATTTAGACAATACTTAACACATTATTAGGACATTACATGCAAATAAAGATAAAGGAGAAAGAATAGGGGCAAGAAGAAAATAGAAAAGGCAAGGGTCAATGTTCAATTATAATCTTTATTTCTAATTCTTGTATTCTCATTTTTTTACTGCCTAATCTACCTAACATCACACTGTCCTATTAAAATTGCAGGGATAAGGGGTTAGTAACGTGGCCTCAAGGCCGACTCACCCGAATATAAATTGCACAACTTTAATGCTGATAAATGCGTTACTTTTCCTTGTTTTATATTTTGTTTTCTTTTCCTTGGATTTTTATTTGCACTGTCTTTGTTTTAGTACCACTGTTCTGCTTTTCCGTGTTTTATATTTTTTTTTCTTGGATTTTTATTTGCACTGTCTTTGTTTTAGTACCACTGTTCTGCGTGTTTGACTTCTATATATTCACTAAATTAGTTCTTGTTTTTCACTGTTTGATTTTTATCTTGATGCTAATTGTCACTTGTTATCTCTACGGCGGCCAGAAACTAATTGATATTGCTCTTATTTCTAACCCTTGCCTTTGCCCTAGTTTTTAATATTCTAAGCTTTCGATGCAGCTGCGGAAATGCGTGGCGCGTTTTGATTGGCTACTGATGATTCACCGTTATCCTACGAGCTTTTGGTGTACGTGACCAAACGTCTTAGCTTAGCTATGCTAACACCGACTGTACCGCCGGTGCGTCGGCGTCGCTAGCTATTGCAATGCGAAGGAGAGAGAAACAAAAGAAATAAAAATAATTGCTCTCTTGTTAGAAACTGAAACAATTGCTCTCTCTCTCTTGCTAGAAACTGTAACCTAAAGATGAAATAGAAAACAATTGCTCTCTTGTTAGAAACTGTAACCTAATGTTGAACTAATCCCCTTCAATAAGTAGAGCATATTAGTTTAGAGGGTTGACTTAGGGTTCTATATATATTGATAGATGAAGAAAAATAGAAACAATAATTTGTGAATCCTCACAGCATTAAGCTAACCCTCAAATCGATATGCCCTAATTACTAAAGGGGATTAGTTCAACATTAGGTTACAGTTTCTAACAAGAGAGCAATTGTTTTCTATTTCATCTTTAGGTTGCAGTTTCTAGCAAGAGAGAGAGCAATTGTTTCAGTTTCTAACAAGAGAGCAATTATGTTTATTTCTTTTGTTTCTCTCTCCTTCGCATTGCAGTAGCCAGCGACGCCGACGCACCGGCGGTACAGTCGGTGTCAGCATAGCTAAGCTAAGACGTTTGGTCACGTACACCAAAAGCTCGTAGGATAACGGTGAATCATCAGTAGCCAATCAAAACGCGCCACGCATTTCCTGCAGCTGCGTCGAAAGCTTAAAATGTTAAAAACTAGGGCAAAGGCTAGGGTTAGAAATAAGCGTAAGATCACTTAGTTTCTGACCGCCGGAGAGATTACAAGTATAAAAAATATCGTCAAAGAGAAAAAAAAAGGCAAACAGTGAAAACAAGAATTAAGTTAGTGAATATATAGAAGTCAAACACGCAGACAGTGGTACTAAAACAAAGACAGTGCAAATAAAAAAAAAATCTAAGAAACAAATATAAAACACGGAAAAGCAGAACAGTGGTACTAAGACAAAGACAGTGCAAATACAAATCCAAGGAAAAGAAAACAAAATATAAAACAAGGAAAAGTAACGCATTTATCAACGTTAAGGTTGTACAATTTATATTCGGGTGAGTCGGCCAAGAGGCCACGTTACTAACTCCTTATCCCTGCTATTTTTTATAGGACAGTGTGATGTTAGGTAGATTAGGCAGTAAAAAAAATAAAAAAAATGAGAATACAAGAATTAGAAATAAAGATTATAAATGAACACTGACCATTGCCTTTTCTATTTTTCTTCTTGGCCCCTATTCTTTCTCCTTATCTTTATTTGCATGAAATGTCCTAATAATGTGTTAAGTGTTGTCTGAATAACGTTTGTGGTGTTTCCATGGTACAGTTGGCAGTATGTCGACCAACAACCATTTCAGTGTCCGGGTAATACCCTAACTGAAATGGTGTTGGTTGTACATACGCCGACTTAGTGCCATTTAATATTATTCGACATCCGGGTAATACCCTAGTCGAAGCAATATTAAATGTGCATGAACATGGAACCACTGTAGTGTAGTTTAATGTATAGTTAGTACAGTGGTCGTGATGTCATTTGGCTGGTATTTCAGTGTCCGGGTAATACCCTAACTGAAATATTACCAAATGTACATCCGATCACTTAGTGTCATTTAATATTGATTTCGGTATCCGGGTAATACCCTAACCGAAATCGTATTAAATGTACATGCCGTTGTATGTATGTTGTATTGTCAAAGTGTGTTCCATGGTACAGTTGGCAGCATGTCTACCAGCAACCATTTGAGTGTCCGGGTAATACCCTAACTGAAATGGTGTTGGTTGTACATGTGCCGACTTAGTGCCATTTAATATTATTCGACGTCCGGGTAATACCCTAGTCGAAGCAATATTAAATGCGCATGAACATGGAACCACTGTAATGTAGTTTTTATGTAGCACAGTGGTCATGATGCCATTTGTTTAGCATTTCAGTGTCCGGGTAATACCCTAACTGAAATGTTAACAACTGTGCATCTGACTACTTAGTGTCTTTTAATATTTATTTCGGTGTCCGGGTAATACCCTAACCGAAATAATATTAAATGTACATGCCGTAGTATGTGTGTATCTTCCCCCTTTGTACAGTGTCCACCCAAATGAGTGTCCTTAGCATTAATTGTTTAACTTCGTGTCTTTTGTTATGTCAAATAAATAATTATTCCCCACATCTGTCTGTATTAGTTTGAAATTTAGAGGTCTCGAGATTTACTTATAAATTTTCTGTAAGTAAAGGCCCTGGATAGAGTGAGATTTGTACCCAGGCTGAAAAACTTCCTTACAGATGGCGCCCGAGCAGGGACCTCGAGAAAGATTTTAAATTAATTAGGCAAGCTTAGTGTAGGGGTTAATTTTGTGGATTAAAGCCCCACCATATTTATTTGGCCTTCTCATATTGTTCATATCATTTTGAAAAAAATTTATTGCTACCCTATAATATCGAAAAAAAATTAACCAATTATATTATATTATAATATGATCACATTATATTATACCATTTAATTATATACACATGTAAAATATATTTTTGGGGATTTTCTTTATTGGTGCAATATATATATGATGAATTTTTTTTTTTTTTATAATAATTCAATTTTTGCCAAGGGTAACGGTAGGACTACCTTAGAGTCATCGACAGAGTCGCAGCGACAGAGTCACGACAGATTTCAGTGGAACCAAAACCACGTGGCAAAAATATATGTATATATTTTTATTTTTTTTATAATCGACAGAGCTAAACAGGGTATCAGCAGAGTCACCATGGGGAAAAAAAATAAATTTATATATGTATATATTTGAATTTTTTATAAGAACGAAAGAGAGAAGCGAGTATAGAAAATCCAACAGGCAACGGTATAACTTTTAAAAAGTCATCGACAGAGTCCCAGCGACAGAGTCACGACTGAATACAGTAGAACCAAAATCACGTGGAAATTTTTCTTACAATCGACAGAGCTACAGCAGCAGAGTCACCATAGAGAAAAAAAAAATAATATACATATGTACAACAGAGTCTAAGTACAAGAAAAGAAAGGCAGGAGAGATAAAGTATAGGAGATGAAAAAAAAAATAAAATATTACCGCTTGTTTTCTATCACACTTTATTCCTATGAGAAGGGGGTATGAGGGTGTTTCGTTGGTTCTCTTTGGTCGACGTAGCCACAACGGGATCTTTTGGATGCTCACTCCTAAAAAACAGAGACTGCGACGCTAGCAGAGCAGAGCAGAGGGTCCGACGATAAAATTATGTTACCCACGCATCCTAAGGGGAGTCCATATTCAACCGTCGAGAAGTCAACATCGAACCTTCAGAGAGTCAATATTCAACCGTCCGAGAGTCAACATCGAACCATCAAGGAGTCTACATCCAGCAGCCAAGGACTACAGCTGTCTAAATACCAAGGATAACAAAGGATAACAGGACTCTAAGTTACCAGCATACCAATGACCCAGCCAAGGAATATCATTTTCCAAGGACAACAGTAGTCAAGATTTACTAGCATACAAAGGAATCAACAGTGAACATCCTGTTCAAAGGATAGCAACAGCCTGAGTTACAAGGAATATAAGCGCAGCCTATACTAAGCAATCAGGAATACAACGAAGAAACAAAGACCCACAACCAGAGAAACAACGTCAACCACAAGGATATTATATTAAACAGGATATCAGAAAAAAAATATTTGTGACCAGTAAAAAAAAAAAAAAAAATATTTATTTAACCCAGCAAGGATAAAAAAAAAAAAAAAAAAAAAAAGACTAATAAACAAAAAAATAAACTAGTGGAAAAAAAAAAAAAAAATAATTAACCCAGCAAAAGAAGAAGAAAAAAAAACCTAAATTAAAATAAATAAAACAAAATAAATAAATTTCCATTGGTAATAATTATAATCTAAAGTTACAGCCCAGTCAAAGCCGAGTTCACAAGGACGAAATCCAAACTAGTTCAACGCAGGATACCAACCACAAAGGATACAAGAGCAATAGCAACAGTCAAGCTAAACAGAAGTCATCAGTGCAAACATGGGAGTAAAATGGATCAGCTACCGACGCAAGAACGAATTGGAAAGTTTCTTTACCGAGTTCGGTCTACCTTTAGGTGGAACGGTAGAGGAGATGCGCAGTCGGTTTGCTAACTTCGCATCTCGGGAGGATCATCTACCAGAAGTACTCGCCCGCTTAGCCGAACTGGAAACTCAATATGGACAAGCAGCCACCAACGACCGCACACTAGACGTGAAGCCACGCTCACGATCTACCTCCCCTGCCCGGCTGGTCGACGAAGACCCAAAGGATGCAGAGGTAGATGCAGCCCGCAATCATCTAATTCCGACACTGCCACTGGTGTCCAATACCCATTCGACTGGAAATGCCCAATTTTCGCTGGAAATCCCAAGACGAGCAACATCAGGAAACACAGACAATGCAGGGTATGCCGCCATCGCCGAAAAGGTGTCCAAGTGGGGCGTGTCCTTCGATGGTTCTACAGATCCATTTTAGTTCTTGGAGAAAATAGAAACTCGAGCTGCCACGTACAGGATTAACCTAGAAACACTACCACGTATGATGTCCCTTTTACTCTCAGGCAAAGCGGAAGGATGGTGGCAGACTTGCGATCTACTGGAGGCCAACTGGACAACATTCAAGCATGGATTCCTAGAGTTTTTCTTAACGCCAAGATATTTTGAACGACTCGAGGATGCCATCCGGACCCGACGCCAAAAGGCCGGAGAACCCTTCAAACAATACTTAGTCGAGCTGCGCCTAATGATGAAAAGGGCCAACTACTCTTCAACCCAAGAACTAGAGAGAATATATGACAACCTGCACCCGGAGTATCAGCTATATACCAGACGCATCGATTTTAAGGATCTAGCAGAGCTGACTAAGCTGGTTGTGAACTTTGAAATTATCCGAAGTAAGAACAACTATTCCCATCCCGAGACTGGATTTAGACGCCCACCAAACGCCGTTTTCCCAATGTCAACTAGTTCATACACCAGAGGAAACAGATTTCACAATCCTGAGATGTTGCAAGCTACAAGGAAAACTAATACGTTGGAGAATGACAACATGATTCCAAAGGTTTACCAATTATCTGACGTCCCCATTGACCTACGTCGAGCTTGCCGCCGATGCAGTGAGACTGGCCACTGCGCCAGGAATTGTACCAAACCCCGTGTAATCTTCTGCTGGGAGTGTGGTCAACGAGGTCGGCGTACGATCGAATGCTGTGGACAATCGGGAAACGACGGGCGCCTTCGTTTGAACGGGGATCAGACGAAAGCCGCGCTCAACCAACCAAAACTCTAAATATCCTCAGATTCGAAAAGGGTCGCATCATAGCGCGTATAAGCGTTAATCATACCCTAGTGGATGCGACAATCGATACAGGCGCCACCAGAAGCTTCATCAGTGAACACTTAGCTCAGCAACTGGGATCCGCCGATGACTGGAGAGATGTACGAACCGTGATTCACCTGGCCGATAGTTCACAGAAGGAAGTTACACGAGCCCTACGCCTAGAAGTGGCTTTAGGAGTCAAGCCTGTACCCCTAACTCTACTTGTATTACCAAATATCATGGATCAACTCATCTTAGGAACAGATTTTCTAAAAGGGATTGGAGCTACCATTCACTGTGGAGAAAATTATATACAACTCAAGTCACCAACAGTGCAGTGGAAGGAGCCTATCTCTCATTCGATCATCGTCAACACTCCCGAGGAAAGTTCTACGAAGCTCATAGCCGGACATCCCACTCAGACACAGAAGAACAACTCTCAAGCATCCTTACCGAAGTTACCCAAGCACAGCCACAGCCCTTACGTCCAAGTCTTACCCTCACCGCAGGAAGATGCAATCAGGAAAAACCCTTTCAGAAGCCCCACCGAGAAAACCATGCAACGAGAACCAGCCCCAGCCTCGCCAGTTTTAGGCCAACTAGAAGTACCACAGGATCGCAACGAAGTTTCAACGCTTATACCCAACGAAGACAAGAACACAGAAGACCAAGTTATCTCCAGTTTCCTAGCGACAGAGTTACCAAAGTTCGAAACGCTACAAGGAATCTCGCACATTGCGGAACATGTCATCACGATGAAAGACGATCGACCAATCAAGCAACGTTATTACCCAAGAAACCCAGCTCAGCAACAAATAATCAACGACACAGTGGATCAACTACTCAAAGAAGATCAGATCGAGCCCTCCAAAAGCCCACACAGCGCGCCTATTGTCCTCGTTGGAAAGAAGACAGGGGATACTCGCATGTGCATCGACTTTAGACAGCTCAACTCTCAGTCTATACGGGATGCATACCCGCTGCCAAGAATCAATCATATCCTGGAGAGACTTAGAGATGCCAAGTATATCTCAACCTTGGATCTCAAAAGTGGTTATTGGCAGATCCCCTTGGCCCAGAATAGCCGTGAGTGTACCGCATTCACTGTTCCAGGACGAGGCTTATTTCACTGGAAGGTCATGCCTTTCGGCCTACACTCCGCTTCGGCTACTTTTCAGCGAGCACTCGACAGCGTAATCGGACCCGAGATGGAACCTCACGCCTTCGCCTATCTCGACGATATAATCGTCATAGTGCGAACTCTAGAAGAACATATGGTTCACCTTCAAGAAGTCTTTCGACGTCTAAGAGCAGCCAACCTACGAATCAACCAAGCGAAGTGCAAGTTCTTTAGACGACGTCTTCAGTTCCTTGGACATGTCATCAGCGAGCATGGTATACATACGGACCCCGAGAAGATAGCAGCAGTAAAAGAATTATCACCGCCCACCAATGTGCGTCAACTTCGCCGATGTCTAGGCATCGCCTCATGGTACCGCAGATTATTCTCAGACTTCGCCAATGTGGTCCAACCGATGACTTCACTACTCAAGAAGAATACCAAATGGCACTGGGATACAAAACAGCAACAAGCATTCGAAGAACTAAAAACCAGGTTAACCTCAGCACCCGTCTTAGCTTGTCCCGATTTTCGGGAAAAATTCTCATTACAAACAGACGCCAGCGCCTATGGACTCGGAGCGGTCCTCACTCAACGATTGGAAGGAGCAGAACGAGTCATCGCTTATGCTAGCAGAAGATTACTACCAGCCGAAGAAAATTACTCTGCCACGGAAAAGGAATGCCTTGCCATAGTTTGGGCGATCAGGAAAATGCGCGGATACCTAGAAGGATATCGCTTCGATGTGGTAACAGACCATCTAGCATTAAAATGGTTGAACTCCATCGACAATCCTACTGGACGAATTGCCCGTTGGGCACTGGAATTACAGCAGTTCGAGTTTGACATTCACTATCGTCGAGGAAAATTAAACGTTGTTGCCCATGCCCTCTCCCGACAGCCTCTAGCAGTACTACAAATAGCACAGGATACTACGCCTAAATGCAACTGGTGGACGACGTTGAAGAACCAATTGGAAAAACACCCCGAACAGATGCCAGACTATTTGTAAGAAGGAAATCAAATTTATCGCAGGATGAATCATCACCCACTTTGCGTGGCCAAAGACTATAGGAAACGAGTTCTACGCGAGTGCCATGACGACCCTACAGCAGGCCATCTAGGAATACGGAAGACGACTCTACGGGTAGCTCAACGCTACTATTGGCCTGGTTATTTTCGAGATGTTAATCATCATGTGAGGAACTGCCTCCCATGCCAGAAGTACAAGGTGGAGCAAAATAAGCCGGCATGAAAAATGCTTACGAGGCAAGTAAAAGAACCTTTTAACCTCGTCTCAGCAGACTTTGTAGGTCCACTTCCTCGATCGAAGCAAGGCCACACGATGTTACTAGTCTTCTTGGATAACTATAGCAGATGGATCGAACTAGTGCCACTCCGAAAAGCCACAGCAGCGACGCCACAGAAAGCATTTCGAGAAAGAATTATCGGACGATTCGGAGCCCCACACTTATTAGTATGTGACAACGGAACTCAGTTCAAAGCATTCTGCGAAAATTCCGGAATAGAATTACAATATACTGCGCCCTACACACCACGCCAAAATCCAACGGAACGTGCAAACCGCACCGTCAAGACTATCATAGCTCAATATCTCGAATCAGGTCAGTCTACGTGGGAACAGCTACTACCGGAAATTACATTGCCCATCAACTCAAGCATATCAGACACGACAGGATACAGCCCAGCATTTCTCGTGCTTGGCAAAGAACCGCGCTTACCAGGTGCCCTATATGACGCCGTCACTCCTGGAACAGGATCTACACCTTGGTCCCCAGAAAGCAGAATCAAACGAATGGTCGACGTTCATAAACTAGCACAAGCAAGCATTCAGAAGGCGTCTCAGGATCAGAGCCGCTACTACAATCTTAGACACAGAGCTTGGCGACCCACCATCGGGTCACTCGTCCTATTACGAAGACATTACCTATCCAAAGCCTCCGAGGGATTTGCTGCCAAGTTGGCACCGAAGTTCGAAGGCCCTTTCAAGGTAAAATTCTTTATTTCCAGAAACATCGTCCGACTCCAGGATGCTCACGGAAGGTCCTGTCGCACAGCCAGTGTCAGCGATCTAAAGCCTTATCAACAAGCGAATCCAAGCCAAGAAGAAATCCTAAAAGACACAGAAGACAACCACAGAGCCGAGCATTACGAAGAGATTTCACAGGGGCCACTTGTTGGAGATTTCGATCTCCCAACGTCCCTGCCGTCTTAAAGGGGGTCTCTATTCGCAAGACAGCATAGCATCCCACTACGTATATCTTACTTTAGTTATCTTAGTAATAATATTAACTCTTAAGTCTATCACAAGTTTGTAAATCACACTATTAGGCAGTCAAAGTTAGGTAGTTTGCAGTTCGTTCCTTTCAAAATCAGGCATATGAACTAATTCCCTTCAATAGAATGTTACCCTTTATATCAATCCTTTCGGGGCTAACCTCTTTCTTGGAAGACATCGATGCCAATTTTGAGAAATCACAATCTCGATCAACATTCCCGAGCGAGGATGTACCAACGCTAGACATATAAAGGAAATCCACGAATCCGAAGTAAGCAACGGTTGTAGAAGTCCACCGAATGTCGATTCAGAGCAGGAAGATACCTTGTAAACTAAAGCACAGAATACAGACACGTCACTACCGTAACCAATCTTGCAAATTCTGATACGAAGAAAACGGACTAACCTACCAAGTGTGACGAATCACAAATTTTTGTATTTTTTATATATTAATATATATAGCATTAAGCTAACCCGCAGAATCGATATGCCCTAATTACTAAAGGGGATTAGTTCATCAATAGGTTACCGTTTAACAAGAGCATTGAAATATCTATTCAGAGAGCAATTGTTTTCTTTTTCCTTTATTTCTCTCTTTCGCATTCCTATAGTTAGCTACGCCGACGTACCAACCGCCACGCCGTCGGTACAGTCGGCGCCAACATAGCTAAGTCAAGAAGTTTTGTCACGTACGCCAAAAGCTCATAGGATAACGGTGATTCATCAGTAGCCAATCAAAACGCGCCACGCATTTCCGCAGCTGCGTCGAAAGCTTAGAATGTTAAAAACTAGGGCAAAGGCAAGGGTGAGAAATAATAGTAAGATCATTCAGTTGGTGACCATCGACAAGTTAAGTCTACAAAAAAAAAATAAGTAGTGAAAACCAAGGAAATTAAAGAAACAATCAAAGTGACAGTGAGGCGAAATAAAAGTGAAATCAAGTGAATACAAAACAAAAATCTAGCAAGGAATAAAAGAAAAAAAACAACATACAGAGGATAAACATAGACAACACCAGATTAAATACCAATAAAAAAATATATATTTACAAAGTCCCTAATATGTCCCGAAACGGGTAAGTCGGCCTTAAGGCCACGATATTACCATTTTATTCTCTTCTTCTAGGGTAGTGTGATCGTAGGCTGCCATACATTTTGTTTTTTTATAATAGACATATGTGAGCTAGAAGTAATAAAATTATAAATGAAACAGTGACTCTTGCCGTTATTTCTTTAAATGCTTATCCCTTCCTTTTCTCCTCCATAGTTTATTGTAACGTCATAGTAATGTGTTAAGTGTGTGACGAATCACAAATTTTGGTATTTTTTATGTATTAATATATATAGCATTGTAAGGAAGTTTTTCAGCCTGGGTACAAATCTCACTCTATCCAGGGCCTTTACTTACAGAAAATTTATAAGTAAATCTCGAGACCTCTAAATTTCAAACTAATACAGACAGATGTGGGGAATAATTATTTATTTGACATAACAAAAGACACGAAGTTAAACAATTAATGCTAAGGACACTCATTTGGGTGGACACTGTACAAAGGGGGAAGATACACACATACTACGGCATGTACATTTAATATTATTTCGGTTAGGGTATTACCCGGACACCGAAATAAATATTAAAAGACACTAAGTAGTCAGATGCACAGTTGTTAACATTTCAGTTAGGGTATTACCCGGACACTGAAATGCTAAACAAATGGTATCATGACCACTGTGCTACATAAAAACTACATTACAGTGGTTCCATGTTCATGCGCATTTAATTGCTTCGACTAGGGTATTACTTGGACGTCGAATAATATTAAATGGCACTAAGTCGGTACATGTACAACCAACACCATTTCAGTTAGGGTATTACCCGGACACTGAAATGGTTGCTGGTAGACATGCTGCCAACTGTACCATGGAACACACTTTGACAATACAACATACATATAACGGCATGTACATTTAATACGATTTCGGTTAGGGTATTACCCGGATACCGAAATCAATATTAAATGACACTAAGTGATCGGATGTACATTTGGTAATATTTCAGTTAGGGTATTACCCGGACACTGAAATACCAGCCAAATGGCATCACGACCACTGTACTAACTATACATTAAACTACACTACAGTGGTTCCATGTTCATGCACATTTAATATTGCTTCGACTAGGGTATTACCCGGATGTCGAATAATATTAAATGGCACTAAGTCGGCGTATGTACAACCAACACCATTTCAGTTAGGGTATTACCCGGACACTGAAATGGTTGTTGGTCGACATACTGCCAACTGTACCATGGAAACACCACAAACGTTATTCAGACAACACTTAACACATTATTAGGACATTTCATGCAAATAAAGATAAGGAGAAAGAATAGGGGGCAAGAAGAAAAATAGAAAAGGCAATGGTCAGTGTTCATTTATAATCTTTATTTCTAATTCTTGTATTCTCATTTTTTTTATTTTTTTTACTGCCTAATCTACCTAACATCACACTGTCCTATAAAAAATAGCAGGGATAAGGGGTTAGTAACGTGGCCTCTTGGCCGACTCACCCGAATATAAATTGTACAACCTTAACGTTGATAAATGCGTTACTTTTCCTTGTTTTATATTTTGTTTTCTTTTCCTTGGATTTGTATTTGCACTGTCTTTGTCTTAGTACCACTGTTCTGCTTTTCCGTGTTTTATATTTGTTTCTTAGATTTTTTTTTTATTTGCACTGTCTTTGTTTTAGTACCACTGTCTGCGTGTTTGACTTCAATATATTCACTAACTTAATTCTTGTTTTCACTGTTTGCCTTTTTTTTTTCTCTTTGACGATATTTTTTATACTTGTAATCTCTCCGGCGGTCAGAAACTAAGTGATCTTACGCTTATTTCTAACCCTAGCCTTTGCCCTAGTTTTTAACATTTTAAGCTTTCGACGCAGCTGCAGAAATGCGTGGCGCGTTTTGATTGGCTACTGATGATTCACCGTTATCCTACGAGCTTTTGGTGTACGTGACCAAACGTCTTAGCTTAGCGATGCTGACACCGACTGTACCGCCGGTGCGTCGGCGTCGCTGGCTACTGCAATGCGAAGGAGAGAGAAACAAAAGAAATAAACATAATTGCTCTCTTGTTAGAAACTGAAACAATTGCTCTCTCTCTTGCTAGAAACTGCAACCTAAAGATGAAATAGAAAACAATTGCTCTCTTGTTAGAAACTGTAACCTAATGTTGAACTAATCCCCTTCAATAAGTAGAGCATATTAGTTTAGAGGGTTGACTTAGGGTTATATATATATTGATAGATGAAGAAAAATAGAAACAATAATTTGTGAATCCTCACACTCCCTCCTCACTTTCCAGAGGCAAGAGAAATAGTGACGCTCCCTCCCGCCGTGATGCGGACGCGGTAGGCCAGGTCGGCTTCTTCGTGCCGGAATCGCCATGGTTTGTTGCGATGTGGACGGTCCTGTATCCTTTGTGCCAATGTCCAGGGTATTCGTCGGTCGTGTGTCAGCACGCGCCATTCGGTGTGAGAGCGGGAGGTGTCTTGGTAACTTGGGGGCGGTCGTTGTCTCAATGTGCTCAGCAACGGCGTTCTCCTTGGTCTCGGTGGGGGCAGGCGTTGCCTCGATAGGTTCAGCAACGGCGTTCTCCTCGGTCTCGGTGAGGGCAGGCGTTGTCTCGATGAGTTCAGGGACGGAGTTCTCCTCGGTCTCGGTGGGTGCATCTACAGAGATGTCTTCAAACTAAGGGTAGCTTCGTACTGCTTCGAATGATCCAGGGTATGGGGGTGTCGTCGAGTTTTCCGACCCACATGGGTCGTAGGGATGGTTGTGAGTGTCCGTACTCCACGAAGGACTGGGCTTCGGTAGATATATTCTCTCTCCGGTCTCTTCGTCTACGTGGAAGTTGGTGGGAGGACTTTCGCATGGTGGACTAAAAAGCGTGCCTCGGGTCGAGTAGGGGCTACCGGGGAATAAGTCGACCTCTTGGTCGTCACTCAAACTCGGACGACGAGGGGGTGTAGGATTCCCGTGATAGCGGTAGGAGCGACCATCCCATTGGACTTCTTCGTCGTCGTCAGAGTCCATATGTTCATCCGCATCGCTGACGAATTTAGCCAAGTCATGCACTCGCGGCAGGCGCATCACTGACTTTATTACCGGGTGGACCGGTGCTTCGGACAACCGGAAGCATCTTCCCACGGTAGACTCTTCGGGGACGAGTGACGGCCTAGATGCAGGCTCAGTCGGTGGAGTAGGCGAGATTGGCTGACCGTCGCCAGACCGCGAGCCGGGGTATAAGACCTCGTGCAGCGACTTCAAAAAGGCTGCTTGCTGGCGAGGGGATTGCAAAGATCGACTACGCTCTCCTTCCTTATCTTCGATCTCGAGGATCAAGTTCACCAGGCGTGGCGTTTCAGGCGGCGCTTGCTGATGGGTCGAAGTTTTACCCGCTACTGTAGCTGTTGCGATAGTTTCCTCGGTACTCGGCTTATTTGCCTCTGGCGATGATGCGTCTCGGGTGCGGGGTAGAAATCGGGTTGCAGCTATCTTCTCGAAGTCCGCTGTGATAGATGCAATCATCGGTGCTAGCGCGGTCATGAAAGTGCTGGTGGACGACATTCTAAGGAAGGGAATTAGTTCATATGCCTGACTTCGAAAGGAACTAACTGTGAACTACCTAACTTTGCCTGCCTAATAGTGTGATTTACAAACGTGTGATAAACTTAAAAGCTAATATTATAACTAAGATTACTAAGGTAAGATATACGTAGTGGTCTGCTGTTTGGTCTTACGAACAGAGATCCCCCTTTAGGAGGGCAGGGACGTTGGGAGATCGAAATCTCCAACAAGTGGCCCCTGTGAAATCTCCTCGCAAGGCTCGGCTCTGTGGTTGTCTTCTGTGTCTTCTACGATTTCTTCTTGGCTTGTATTCACTTGTTGATATGGCTTTAGATCGCTGACACTGGCTGTGCGACAGGACCTTCCGTGAGCATCCTGGAGTCGGACGATGTTTCTGGAAATAAAGAATTTTACCTTGAAAGGGCCTTCGAACTTCGGTGCCAACTTGGCAGCAAATCCCTCGGAGGCTTTGGATAGGTAATGTCTTCGCAGCATGACGAGTGACCCGATAGTGGGTTGCCAAGCTCGGTGTCTAAGATTGTAGTAGCGGCTCTGATCCTGAGACGCCTTCTGAATGTTTCCTTGTGGTAGTTTATGAACGTCGAGCATTCGTTTGATTCTGCTTTCTGGGGACCAAGGTGTAGATCCTGTTCCAGGAGTGACGGCGTCATATAGGGCACCTGGTAGGCGCGGTTCTTTGCCAAGCACGAGAAATGCTGGGCTGTATCCTGTCGTGTCTGATATGCTTGAATTGATGGCCAATGTAATTTCCGGTAGTAGTTGGTCCCACGTAGACTGACCTGATTCGAGATACTGGGCTATGATCGTCTTGACTGTACGGTTTGCACGTTCCGTTGGATTTTGGCGTGGAGTGTAGGGCGCAGTATACTGAAGTTCTATTCCGGAATTTTCGCAGAATGTCTTGAAGTCCTTGCTAGTAAACTGAGTTCCGTTGTCACATACTAATGAGTGCGGGGCTCCAAATCGGCCGATGATTCTTTCCCGAAATGCTTTCTGTAACGTCGCTGCTGTGGCTTTGCGGAGTGGGACTAGTTCGATCCATCTGCTATAGTTATCCAAGAAGACTAGTAACATCGTGTGTCCTTGCTTAGATAGTGGGAGTGGACCTACAAAGTCTGCTGAGACGAGGTTAAAAGGTTCTTTTACTTGCCTCGTAAGCATTTTTCCGGCCGGCTTATTTTGTTCCGTAGAGTCGTCTTCCGTATTCCTAGATGGCCTGCTGTAGGGTCGTCATGGCACTCGCGTAGAACTCGTTTCCTATAGTCTTTGGCCACGCAAAGTTTCCAAGGTATTGGGTCTTCATCATCTGGGTGATGATTCATCCTGCGATAAATTTGATTTCCTTCGTACAAATAGTCTGGCATCTGTTCGGGGTGTTTTTCCAATTGGTTCTTCAGCGTTGTCCACCAGTTGCATTGAGGCGTAGTATCCTGTGCTATTTGTAGTACTGCTAGAGGCTGTCGGGAGAGGGCATCGGCAACAACGTTTAGTTTTCCTCGGCGATAGTGAATGTCAAACTCGAACTGCTGTAATTCCAGTGCCCAACGGGCAATTCGTCCAGTAGGATTGTCGATGGAGTTCAACCATTTCAATGCTAGATGGTCTGTTACCACATCGAAGCGATATCCTTCTAGGTATCCGCGCATTTTCCTGATTGCCCAAACTATGGCAAGGCATTCCTTTTCCGTGGCAGAGTAATTTTCTTCAGCTGGTAGTAATCTTCTGCTAGCGTAAGCGATGACTCGTTCTGCTCCTTCCAATCGTTGAGTGAGGACCGCTCCGAGTCCATAGGCGCTGGCGTCTGTTTGTAATGAGAATTTTTCCCGAAAATCGGGACAAGCTAAGACGGGTGCTGAGGTTAACCTGGTTTTTAGTTCTTCGAATGCTTGTTGCTGTTTTGTATCCCAGTGCCATTTGGTATTCTTCTTGAGTAGTGAAGTCATCGGTTGGACCACATTGGCGAAGTCTGAGACAAATCTGCGGTACCATGAGGCGATGCCTAGACATCGGCGAAGTTGACGCACATTGGTGGGCGGTGATAATTCTTTTACTGCTGCTATCTTCTCGGGGTCCGTATGTATACCATGCTCGCTGATGACATGTCCAAGGAACTGAAGACGTCGTCTAAAGAACTTGCACTTCGCTTGGTTGATTCTTAAGTTTGCTGCTCTTAGACGTCGAAAGACTTCTTGAAGGTGGGCCATATGTTCTTCTAGAGTTCGCCCTATGACGATTATATCGTCGAGATAGGCGAAGGCGTGAGGTTCCATCTCGGGTCCGATTACGCTGTCGAGTGCTCGCTGAAAAGTAGCCGAAGCGGAGTGTAGGCCGAAAGGCATGACCTTCCAGTGAAATAAGCCTCGTCCTGGAACAGTGAATGCGGTACACTCACGGCTATTCTGGGCCAAGGGGATCTGCCAATAACCACTTTTGAGATCCAAGGTTGAGATATACTTGGCATCTCTAAGTCTCTCCAGGATATGATTGATTCTTGGCAGCGGGTATGCATCCCGTATAGACTGAGAGTTGAGCTGTCTAAAGTCGATGCACATGCGAGTATCCCCTGTCTTCTTTCCAACGAGGACAATAGGCGCGCTGTGTGGGCTTTTGGAGGGCTCGATCTGATCTTCTTTGAGTAGTTGATCCACTGTGTCGTTGATTATTTGTTGCTGAGCTGGGTTTCTTGGGTAATAACGTTGCTTGATTGGTCGATCGTCTTTCATCGTGATGACATGTTCCGCAATGTGCGAGATTCCTTGTAGCGTTTCGAACTTTGGTAACTCTGTCGCTAGGAAACTGGAGATAACTTGGTCTTCTGTGTTCTTGTCTTCGTTGGGTATAAGCGTTGAAACTTCGTTGCGATCCTGTGGTACTTCTAGTTGGCCTAAAACTGGCGAGGCTGGGGCTGGTTCTCGTTGCATGGTTTTCTCGGTGGGGCTTCTGAAAGGGTTTTTCCTGATTGCATCTTCCTGCGGTGAGGGTAAGACTTGGACGTAAGGGCTGTGGCTGTGCTTGGGTAACTTCGGTAAGGATGCTTGAGAGTTGTTCTTCTGTGTCTGAGTGGGATGTCCGTCTATGAGCTTCGTAAAACTTTCCTCGGGAGTGTTGACGATGATTGAATGAGAGTTAGGCTCCTTCCAATTCACTGTTGGTGACTTGAGTTGTATATAATTTTCTCCACAGCGAATGGTAGCTCCAATCCCTTTTAGAAAATCTGTTCCTAAGATGAGTTGATCCATGATATTTGGTAATACAAGTAGAGTTAGGGGTACAGGCTTGACTCCTAAAGCCACTTCTAGGCGTAGGGCTCGTGTAACTTCCTTCTGTGAACTATCGGCCAGGTGAATCACGGTTCGTACATCTCTCCAGTCATCGGCGGATCCCAGTTGCTGAGCTAAGTGTTCACTGATGAAGCTTCTGGTGGCGCCTGTATCGATTGTCGCATCCACTAGGGTATGATTAACGCTTATACGCGCTATGATGCGACCCTTTTCGAATCTGAGGATATCTAGAGATGGGGTTGACTGAGCGCGGCTTTCGTCTGGTCCCCGTTCAAACGAAGGCGCCCGTCTTTTCCCGATTGTCCACAGCATTCGATCGTACGCCGACCTCGTTGACCACACTCCCAGCAGAAGATTACACGGGGTTTGGTACAATTCCTGGCAAAGTGGCCAGTCTCACTGCATCGGCGGCAAGCTCGACGTAGGTCAATGGGGACGTCAGATAATTGGTAGACCTTTGGAATCATGTTGTCATTCTCCAACGTATTAGTTTTCTTTGTAGTTTGCAACATCTCAGGATTGTGAAATATGTTTCCTCCGGTGTATGAACTAGTTGACATTGGGAAAACGGCGTTTGGTGGACGTCTAAATCCAGTCTCGGGATGGGAATAGTTGTTCTCACTTTGAATAATTTCAAAGTTCACAACCAGCTTTGTCAGCTCAGCTAGATCCTTAAAATCGATGCGTCTTGTATATAGCTGATACTCCGGGTGCAGGTTGTCATATATTCTCTCTAGTTCTTGGGTCGAAGAGTAGGTGGCCCTTTTCATCATTAGGCGCAGCTCGACTAAGTATTGCTTGAATGGTTCTCCAGCCCTTTCGCGTCGGGTACGGATGGCATCCTCGAGTCGTTCAAAATATCTTGGCGGTAGGAAAAATCTAAGACTCCATGTTTAAATGTTATCCAGTTGGCCTCCATCAGATCGCAGGTCTGCCACCAGTCTTCCGCTCTGCCTGAGAGTAAAAGTGACATCATACGTGGCAGTGATTCCAGGTTAATCCTGTAAGTAGCAGCTCGAGTTTCTATTTTCTCTAAGAAGTACAATGGATCCGTAGAACCATCGAAGGACACGCCCCACTTGGACACCTTTTCGGCGATGGCGGCATATACTGTATTGTCTGTGATTCCTGATGTTGCTCGTCTTGGGATTTCTAGCGAAAATTGGGCATTTCCAGTCAAAGGGGTATTGGACACCAGTGCCAGTGTCGGAATTAGATGATTACGGGTTGCATCTACCTCGGTATCCTTTGGCTGGTCGTCGATCAGCCGGGCAGGGGAGGTAGATCGTGAGCGTGGCTTCACATCTAGTGTGCGGTCGTTGGTGGCTGCTTGTCCATATTGAGTTTCCAGTTCGGTTAAGCGGGCGAGTACTTCTGGTAGATGATCCTCCCGAGATGCGAAGTTAGCAAACCGACTGCGCATCTCCTCTACCGTTCCACCTAAAGGTAGACCGAACTCGGTAAAGAAACTTTCCAATTCGTTCTTGCGTCTGTAGCTGATCCATTTTACTCACATGTTTGTACTGATGACTCCTGTTTAGCTTGACTGTTGCTATTTGCTCTTGTATCCTTTGTGGTTGGTATCCTGCGTTGAACTAGTTTGGATTTCGTCCTTGTGAACTCGGCTTTGACTTGGCTGTAACTTCAGATTTTAATTATTACCAATGGAAATTTATTTATTTTGTTTTATTTATTTTAATTAAAAAAATTTTCTTTGCTTGGTTAATTATTTTTTTTTTTTCACTAGTTTATTTTTTTTTTTTTTTTTTATTTATCCTTGCTGGGTTGAATAAAATTTTTTTTTTTCACTGGTCACAAATATTTTCTTCTGATATCCTGTTTATTATAATATCCTTGTGGTTGACGTTGTTTCTCTGGTTGTGGGTCTTTGTTTCTTCGTTGTATTCTTTATTGCTTAGTGTAGGCTGCGCTTATATTCCTTGTAACTCAGGCTGTTGCTATCCTTTGAACAGGATATCTCTTCTGCCTTTCTTCTATTGTACTTAGACTCTGTTGTATGTATATTATTTTTTTCTCTATGGTGACTCTGCTGCTGTAGCTCTGTCGATTGTAAAAAAAAATAATTCCACGTGGTTTTGGTTCTACTGTATTCTGTCGTGACTCTGTCGCTGAGACTCTGTCGATGACTTTAAAATAGTTCTACCGTTACTTTGTGCAAATTTTTCAGCTTGCTTATGCTTCTAATATTCTTATGAAAATTCCGTTGCATATTTTTTTTTTTTTTTTCTTTGGTGACTCTGCTGATACCCTGTTTAGCTCTGTCGATATATAAAAAAAAATAAAATTCCACGTGGTTTTGGTTCTACTGAATTCTGTCGTGACTCTGTAGCAGGGACTCTGTCGATGACTTTAAAATAGTTCTACCGTTCATTTGTGAAATTTTCTATGCTTGCTTGTCTCTTTTGCTTGTATAGAAATTCCTTTGCATATATATTTTTTCCTCATGGTGACTCTGCTGATACCCTGTTTAGCTCTGTCGATATAAAAAAAATAAAATTCCACGTGGTTTTGGTTCTACTGAAATCTGTCGGGACTCTGTCGCTGGTACTCTGTCGATGACTTTAAAATAGTTCTACCGTTCATTGTGAAATTTTCTATGCTTCCTTGTTTCTTTTGCTTGTATAGAAATTCCGTTGCATATATATTTTTTTTCTCATGGTGACTCTGCTGATACCCTGTTTAGCTCTGTCGATATAAAAAAAAATATAACTCCACGTGGTTTTGGTTCTACTGAAATCTGTAGGGACTCTGTCGATGACTCTAAGGTAGTCCTACCGTTACCCTTGGCAAAAATTGAATTATTTATAAAAAAATTTTTTTTTTTCCATCATATATATATTGCACCAATAAAGAAAATCGCCAAAAATATATTTTACATGCCAATATAATTAAATGATATAATATAATGCGATCATATTATAATATAATATAATTGGTTAAATTTTTTTTTCGATATTATAGGGTAGCAATAAATTTTTTTTCAAATAATATGAATAATATGAGAAGGCAAATAAATATGGTGGGGCTTTAATCCACAAAATTAATCCCTACACTAAGCTTGCCTTATTAATTTAAAATCTTTCTCGAGGTCCCTGCTCGGGCGCCATCTGTAAGGAAGTTTTTCAGCCTGGGTACACATCTCAGTCTATCCAGGGCTTTTAGTTACAGAAAAATTTGTAAGAAAAACTCGAGACCTCTAAATTTTAAACTAATATAGACAAATGTGGGGAATAATTATTTATTTGACATAACAAAAGACACAAAGTTAAACAATTAATGTTAAGGACGCTCATTTGGGGTGGACACTGTACAAAGGGGAAGATACACACATACTATGGCATGTACATTTAATATTATTTCGGTTAGGGTATTACCCGGACACCGAAATAAATATTAAAAGACACTAAGTAGTCAGATGCACAGTTGTTAACATTTCAGTTAGGGTATTACCCGGACACTGAAATGCTAAACAAATGGCATCATGACCACTGTGCTACATAAAAACTACATTACAGTGGTTCCATGTTCATGCGCATTTTATATTGCTTCGACTAGGGTATTACCCGGATGTCGAATAATATTAAATGGCACTAAGTCGGTGCATGTACAACCAACACCATTTCAGTTAGGGTATTACCCGGACACTGAAATGTTTGCTGGCTGACATGCTGCCGACTGTACCATGGAAAACACTTTGACAATGCAACATACATTCAACGGCATGTACATTTAATATGATTTCGGTTAGGGTATTACCCGGACACCGAAATCAATATTAAATGACACTAAGTGGTTAGATGTACATTTGATAATATTTCAGTTAGGGTATTACGCGGACACTGAAATACTAGCCAAATGACATCACAACCACTGTATTCGCTACACAATGAACTATACTACAGTGGTTCCATGTTCATGCGCATTTAATATTGCTTCGACTAGGGTATTACCCGGATGTCGAATAATATTAAATGGCACTAAGTAGGCGTATGTACAACCAACACCATTTCAGTTAGGGTATTACCCGGACACTGAAATGGTTGCTGGTTGACATACTGCCAACTGTACCATGGAACACACTTTGACAATGCAACATACATTCAACGGCATGTACATCTAATACGATTTCGGTTAGGGTATTACCCGGACACCAAAATCAATATTAAATGACACTAAGTGATCGGATGTACATTTGGTAATATTTCAGTTAGGGTATTACGCGGACACTGAAATACTAGCCAAATGACATCACGACCACTGTACTAGCTACACACTAAACTACACTACAGTGGTTCCATGTTCATGCGCATTTAATATTGCTTCGACTAGGGTATTACCCGGATGTCGAATAATATTAAATGGCACTAAGTCGGCGTATGTACGACCAACAACATTTCAGTTAGGGTATTACCCGGACACTGAAATGACTGCTGGTCGACATACTGCCAACAGTACCATGGGACCACAATACTTAACACATTACTATGACGTTACAATAAACTATGGAGGAGAAAAGGAAGGGATAAGCATTTAAAGAAATAACGGCAAGAGTCACTGTTTCATTTATAATTTTATTACTTCTAGCTCACATATGTCTATTATAAAAAAACAAAATGTATGGCAGCCTACGATCACACTACCCTAGAAGAAGAGAATAAAATGGTAATATCGTGGCCTTAAGGCCGACTTACCCGTTTCGGGACATATTAGGGACTTTGTAAATATATATTTTTTTATTGGTATTTAATCTGGTGTTGTCTATGTTTATCCTCTGTATGTTGTTTTTTTTCTTTTATTCCTTGCTAGATTTTTGTTTTGTATTCACTTGATTTCACTTTTATTTCGCCTCACTGTCACTTTGATTGTTTCTTTAATTTCCTTGGTTTTCACTACTTATTTTTTTTTTGTAGACTTAACTTGTCGATGGTCACCAACTGAATGATCTTACTATTATTTCTCACCCTTGCCTTTGCCCTAGTTTTTAACATTCTAAGCTTTCGACGCAGCTGCGGAAATGCGTGGCGCGTTTTGATTGGCTACTGATGAATCACCGTTATCCTATGAGCTTTTGGCGTACGTGACAAAACTTCTTGACTTAGCTATGTTGGCGCCGACTGTACCGACGGCGTGGCGGTTGGTACGTCGGCGTAGCTAACTATAGGAATGCGAAAGAGAGAAATAAAGGAAAAAGAAAACAATTGCTCTCTGAATAGATATTTCAATGCTCTTGTTAAACGGTAACCTATTGATGAACTAATCCCCTTAAGTAATTAGGGCATATCGATTCTGAGGGTTAGCTTAATGCTATATATATTAATATATAAAAAATACAAAAATTTGTGATTCGTCACATCCTTAGACCTGTATTCCGAAATATTTCCAAAACTTCGCGCAAATGCCCCCAGTGACTCTCATAGCTGTCGCTAAAGATTATATCGTCTATGTAGACATAACACGTTTTGCCAATAAGTGGTCGAAGCACATCATCGATCATGCGTTGGAAAATAGTTGGGGCGTTCCTTAAACCAAAGGGCATTCGCGTAAACTCGTACTTGCCATTGAGGGTGGAAAATCTGTTTTTGTTATGTCCGATTCTTTCATTACACCTGGTGGAACCCTGAGGTCAGATCAAGTGTTGTAAAGTACTTAGCCTTCCCTAAGCTGGCCAGAATTGAAGTAATATCTGGTATTGGGTATGTATCTCGTATTGTCACTGCATTAAGGCGCTTGAAACCAATCACCATACGATACTGTTTCTCGCCATTGAGTTTTGGTTTTTTGGGTACTACCCAGACTGGCGAATTGTACGGGCTTTTGGATGGTCTTATTATTCCCTGGTTGGCGAGCTCAGTTACCTGCCGTTCCACCTCTTCTCGCATATGGGCCGGGTAGGGGTAAGTTTTTGCAAAGACTGGATCTTGGGTGTTGGTCCGAATCTCCGCTCTCACCGCTGTCTTGACGGCCTTACTTGGGTCGAGTGGTTTGAAAATATCACTAGATGTTCAATTATATTATGCACTTCCTCAGGATGTGTGTTGTCAAGCAACAAGTTTAGCGATTTGGGCCTCACTATGAGCAGACGCTAATTCTTGGTCGGACATGGACATTATTTTCTTGGGTTTCGGAAATTAGTAAGATGTTACGTAACGATGTTTTTTTTTTCTAATCTTTCTCTTTTTTCCCTGACTTTCAGGGATATTGCCAGGAGAATTTCGCCTCACCCCCTTGTTCTTAATGAATTAGTGTAATGTTTTAATGGTTTCTTCAATGTAGCGCGCTTGGTGTGACTTTCCTTCACGATCTGTTGAGTAAACATAATATTACAAGGTTCTTAATGTAATGTTTTAATGGCTTCTTCGATCCGGTGCGCCCGGTGCGTCCTCTTCTTTGCGATCTGTTGAAGATAAAAATTTGTTTTAATAAACATAATTACAATGGTTCTTATTTATCTACTGCAACAATTTTTTCTTTTTTTTATTTATCTTTGGATTTCTTTTATTTGAAGGGATTTTCGATTGTAGCCAGGCACATGCACAAGGGTTCATGTTACCTATAACTCACGTTTAATTTTCTCCTTTATTTTTTATGTTTTCTTTTATTTTATATAGTTTACAGGCCACTTACAGCCTTAAGCTGACGGTGGTTTTTCTTAACTGAAATGCCACTTGCAAGCCCGAAGCTGCCACAGTGGTTATCTCTTAAAACTAAAATGCCACTTGCAAGCCCGAAGCTGCCACAGTGGTTATCTCTTAAAACTAATTAATGACCACCTTCGTCTGCGAAAAGCACGCGCTAGCAAGCTCAATACTTTGTATTGGCTGCATAATTTTGGTTATTAGTG
The DNA here is from genome assembly GCA_018903615.1 of Drosophila neocordata. NCBI lineage: Eukaryota > Metazoa > Arthropoda > Insecta > Diptera > Drosophilidae > Drosophila > Drosophila neocordata. The sequence goes on from JAEIGI010000022.1 coordinate 810,286, forward strand.
CAATTTTTAATTTCATTACTTGGTTGAGATAATTGGACATCAGGGAGTTGAACCCCGACACTTGCCCCCCATCTTTCGCTGCCAATTTCCACCTTTTAGTTATACGAGGTTTTTACTTGGTTTTTACTTTGCCTTAGAACGGGGAGTTGAACCCAGACATCACACATTATAGTGTTCTGCCCACCCAAAATTTGTCATCAGCTTTTTCATTTCGTTATCTTAAAATTGCACATAGAGGTTTTTTTTTTTCCTTTGATATAGCCATCATAGTGATCTGTCCCCCCAAAATTTGACGCCGGTTTTTTCTTATTCACTCGTTTCGCTTTGCACAAGGGCAATTTGTTTTTTAAAAAATTTCGACTTTATTGATCTGTTATATTTTGTTATTACGCGCACTTTACACAAAACGAAGGGGTCCCTGCTCGGGCGCCAGTTAAGGAAACATTTTCCACGGGACACGATTTCAGTGGATGTTTCCTATTTTATTCCTTACTTTACAATACTTTACAATAATTAGAAACCAGGAGTTCAAGGAAAACGTTATAAGAATATATTTTAGAGTAATTTAGTTGTGAGTTGTTTGACTACTCGATTAGAATTGCCTGTTCTCCTAGCTGGGAGGCAGCTCGTTGACTCTACGTTGTGACAGCTCGTTCCGTGTTAACTCCTATGTTAACTTATATATATACATTGTGGCGAAGTACCCAAAATTGTACTTCGTCACACAGTTAATATACAGTTTGTCAAGTAATTGTTTGCAAAACGAAAAAACTCACACATATTCATTTTTAACCTTATATTTAATCAACTTACATTAGCCTTTTTTGAAAATTTTCTTTTTGTTTATCATAGATTTAAGTATACTTTACCTATAAAAGGCATAAAACATTCAAACGTTCATACACAAGAGTATAAAAATGCAAAGACAATACAAAAATAAGCCGTAACTGTGAAACGGCACTTCAAATTCGAAGAAAAACGAATTTGTGCGGCATGGCACATTATTTATTTTGGATTTATCATCATTACGTTTAATATCTTACCTAATTAGATTAATTATGCAATGCAATTTATGACAACTTGGTTGAGTTAGTTTATTCCCACCATACTAAGGGAAAACGACCAAACGAACCGGCGAAAATGTTTTCTATCAAGCTGAAAACCATTTATAATACTATAAACCGGGCTGACAAGGAAAATAGGTTAGAATTAAAGCACTCCCGAGGCAGGACATCCAAGTTAACAAGCGCGATCATTCACATTTTACAAAACAGTTGGCGACAGAGCTCAAAAATGATTGGCAGAAGTTAGTATGCCATGGAGCTATTAGGAAAGTCTTAAAAATGGACAAGTACTCCTCAAAAATACCCCGAAAAAAACCATTACCGTCTGCTGTAAACATTTAGAGACGGCTAAACTATTCTATTGCCCATGTTCACAATAGTCTGGAGTACTGGGATGATGTAGTTATTTTGTGACGGGACAAAAATAATTAAGTACCTTCATGACGGACCCAGCAAATTATGGAGAAAGCCCAAAACAGCTCTTCAGCGTCCAAATATAGTTCCCACTGTCAAGTTTGGCAATTTGTCTGTAAATGTGTGGGGTTGCGTTTCATCAAAAGGCGTTGTTAAACTCCACGTTTTTTTCAGAAATTATGGATGAAAATGTATACTAGGATATTTTAGGAAACAAATTGATGAAAAGCGCGAGAAGTTTTCGATTTTTTGACCCCCAAAATACTAATATACTCAAGTATAAACGGGACCAAGATAATTATCAAAGCACAAGTCGCTCTTGCGCCGGTCTTGGTGACTGTATAATTGCAGTTAAGTGATTGGAAAACCTGCCCAGAGCCCTGATCTTAACCCTATCAAAAATTTGTGAGCCTTTTTTAACGAGCGTGTGCGTAAACGGAGCCCTACTAACTAAACGTGTCTTATTAGGGTCATTCAAAAAGAATGGCAACGAATTCCTGAAATTTATGACCTTCAAAACCTTATATACTTATTGCTCCGACGTCTTCAGGCTGTTAAAGAAGCAGGTGACAGGCATACCAAGTATTAGTTTCAAAAAAGTTATATTTTCTTAGTTTTACTTGAAATAATTGTTTGCATTTTGCAAAGAATTAAATGACAGCGTGAAATTCGCCGAATTTTCTTTTTCATGCTTTTTTATACTCTTGTGTATGAAAGTTTCAATGTTTTATGCCTTTTATATGTAAAGTATACTTAAATCTATGATAAACAAAAAGAAAATTTTCAAAAAAGCTAATGTAAGTTGATTAAATATAAGGTTAAAAATGAATATGTGTGAGTTTTTTTGTTTTGCAAACAATTACTTGACAAACTGTATGTGTGTTTTATATTTAGTGGTTGCAAAATAAACGATGTTAGTGCACAAATCATCAAATTGACATACTGGTATTTAATTAATTAATTAATTTCAGTGTCCGAGTAAGATTTGTGATAACTAAGATTTGTTAAATATTGATATTTGTGTGCGGTTGATAATCTAGCCAAAATAATATTGAATATATATGAGTATGTAACTTGGTATTGTTTAATAATTTTTTTTTCCCCGGGTAACACCTTCATAATAAAAAATAATATCATAATCTTGACATAGTTTAGAGTAATACTTTTCCGAAACAATATGAAATGTATATCAACATGTAGTGTCCATAATATTGTTTAGCATTTGGAAAGATGGACGACTGCCCCAACATAAGTTTTACAAGAAACTAAAATGGCTAGGTGACAATATTTATAAATTTATTCACTATTCAATCATGTTAAATTCATATGCAATCCCCAAAACTTCTTCAAAAGAACAAACAAATTTGTTGATTGACTGCCTTACTTTGTTTGGCCCTTACTTACGGCATAGCCAAATTTTTAGATGACGACAAAACGCGCGACGAAGTTGTGGTTAAATAAGGATGCAGTTCTGGGTAGAGTATCCGCATTTTGGTGTGATTGCTGTTGTACAGAGTCTATATCCCAGGTACTCCCGAAAGTATATAAACGATATTATGTTTGGCTGTGGCTGTTGTTGCTGCTGCTAGGATGGCTCCTGATCTTGCCATTGTACGCATCAACATCTAGGAAAAAAAATACAAAAATGAAGGTCAGCTGAAGCAACTCCAGAACTATAGCCTTGGACGGCAGACTAATTCGCTGCTAGGAGTACCTGAGCTAGCCATTCCGAAGTTTGTGTTCTTTTTTTAACAACAAACAAAAGTCTCTCATAAGGGCTATTTAACAAGAATGGCAATGAATTTCTGAAGTTTATGACCTTCAAAATCATATATACTCGCCCCGACGTTTGAGGCTGTTATCGAAGCTTTTAGCAGGCATACCAAATATTAGTTTTAAAAATGTATATTTTCTTAGTTTTACTTAAACTTCAAATAATTATTTACATTGTGAAATTTGCTTAATTTTCTTTTCTTTTTTTTGTTCGTATAAACTATACTTTATACTTGACGAAAGTTTGAATTTATTGTTGTTATACTTTAATCTAAAATAAACCAAAAAATTTTCTTTTAAAAAGGTAATGTAAGTTAATAAAGTATTAATAGTGTAACTTTTTTCGTTTTGCAACGAATTACTCGATAAACTGTAAACTGTATGCAAGGTTGAGCAAAGTTGATGCAGCAAGCTTTGTAGAAACCAAAACTCATATAAAACGATCAATGCCGATAAGACATCAAGTGCCAATATCTAGTTTTGCAAAGAAGTGTACTCTAATTTCATTCATCCACGTTTGTCACATTAATGAAAGATTACAGGCTTAAGCAAACAATTTACAAGTAAAGGACGTGGCCAGGTCCTGAAGGCATACAAATTGGAAGCCCATTTTTCGTCAAATGGGCTGTAACAAAAACTGCATTTTTGATGCAATATTAACAATTTTAATACAGTTGTATGCCAAATATCGGTTTAAGAGCTCCTATTGTGGCAATTAATTGGCTACATCCATAGAAAGGTTTATTTAGCCGGTCACATCAGAGACTACGCCCAATATTGCATCAGCATGCAGAACCTCATTGCAAAGGGAAAAATATAGTAATAGTCTCCGCTATATTAACCTGTGCTTGGCTCCTGAGCGCTATCAGGTGCTAAGTATCTGAAGTGATCGGGTCGCCACCAAATTAGCTATTAGAAGTAAAGATGCCAATCAATATAACAGCAGTAAAATATATGTTGACATAACAACAAAAATTTACGTTTTGTTGTTAACTTAAAATTATGTAATGATCGCATTGGTTAAATTTTTAAAGAAAAATAAAAAAAATAGTATATTAAGAGCACGTAAAAAACACGATAAATTTTGTTTACGGGATGATTGAAGCTTTCTTACATTATTCGTTAAATCAGGCGATGGTCGAAAAAATTCGACGATCTTACGTAAGTACAGACTCAGTTGGTCACTTTTGTATGAGTCGCATTAAATTATCGTTGTTTTAGACGTTTGGCTTGACAATTTACACGGCTCGCGCTCGTTGCAATTAGATGCAGTTTTTTGATTTATGACGTACAGAATTCGGAAAATCTGTGACTGGAGAAACTTCTGCGTTGGTCGGCTATATTGCCATTCGGCAATCCAAATAAAAAAATAGATGACTTCATAGCTCTCACGCAGAATTCCGCATCGAATTTAATAAAACTTATAAACAATAAAACTTATAAACATCGCCCAAGGTCTTTTTCCACCCCAAATGTATAACCGATTCATGCACATCATTAATAACCGATCATTCAAAGGCACGGTGCACAACCGGTAGAAAACGTGTTCTTCCATTTTTTTTAATTTTTAGTATGTAACACCCTTTTTTGCAAATCATATGTTTTACTTAAGTCTTTGGGAAGCTCTCCAGACTTTAGTTTGGCTATTATTTCCACAGACTAAACGTGGTTCCGAAGGCAACGGACTTTTAAACAGAAAGTCAATGTAAGATATATGATTTCCTGGTCTATATTGAATAACAAAATTTAACTATTGCAAGTACGCTTTCTTGGAGTTAGATTTTATTTTTGTGCGAGACTCAATTAACGAGTTGCACTCAGTATAGACTACAAACTCACGTCCAGGCAATTAATGGCGATAATGATTTGATTTAACAACTGTTAAAGTTTCTAGTGCAAAAAAAGGGGAGCTGAACTTAGCAGGGGAAGTTATTTTACTATAGTTCTTCACTACGGGGTTTATTATTGATCCTGTGAAAGAGTAATATTCACTAATTTCACTGTGGATTGAGGCGTTTTTCTTGTGCTCCTGCAAAGGTATATTTAATAGAAACTCAATATTTCTCAGAATAGAACCATTCAAATTATGCACTAAAATCTGTTCTCCACAAACCATATCACAATTAAAGCAACAACAAGCAAATGGTCGTATTGGATTTAGCGAAAAATACAAACAATTTATTAAGTTTGGAAAACACCTTTACGGTAATGATTGGACATTTAAACAACACAATCGTTGGTCTGTTCGATTGTTATTGCTTTTACTGATCCATGTGTTGTTTTTTAACGTTGTAGTTATATGCCCAACATTAGGGATCAGTGCCATGCTTCTTTGATTTCTGGTACACTTCTCACTGCTTAGTCGCATAAATGTATTTTATACTTAACCTAGAATAACATATTTTTATAAATTGATTTATATTCTACTAGTAGTAAGAATTACTATCAATTTTTTATTTAACCAGTGACAATACATGTTGAACCTAAATGTACCTCCGATATTTCTTGTCTGATTTTGACGAAATTTAATCAGCTGATATACTTTGCCCATATTATTGGATGAGTGAACGAAACTTTAATACAACTCTAGTTAAGTAAGAAGTAAGCGTCGCAGAAATTTAGAACAAACTTGATCTGTGTAGATGTTGGTTTTTCTGGCTCATGTCTCTGAGGTCTAGGTGTTCATACGGGTCTTTCCATAAACTCGACTGTTGAAGCTAAGAATATATATACTTTTTGGTGACGGAGTTGCTGCCTTCTGCCTGTTACACACATTCTAGCGACTTTGATATAACATTTTACTCTAAAGGTACAATCTTTACAGTAATCTTAGACATTACATTTTTTGTCATCATTTTTTCCCATATTTGTTTTGCATCTGTCTTACATTTTTTCCTATTTCATCTATATTATTACTAACTTTGACATTTCTGCAGTGCCTTTCGCGCGTTTCACCTTTTATACAACTTTACATTTGTGTAGTAATTTAAATATATTTCATCTTTCATAAATCTTTACAATTGTGAGCTTCCTTAACACAAGTCTTCTTTTATAAACTCTCTTTTGTTATGGTGCGGTCCTCTTGTCCGTCCCTTCTTATATACCTCATTGGATATCTAAATTTGTAAGTACGCATACTTGTTAGTTATTTTAATAGGTATCTAACTCCAATACTTAATTCACCTAAAACGGACACTTAAATTTTGGATCGAGCTTAGTTTGATCAGGAACTTCATTTCTTATTCTATATTGCAACAAATGTATAGGGGTTCAGATGTCACTCGCTTTCCTTCACGGAAAATTATGGGGAAATGCCGCGACCTTAAAAATTGAGAGAGAAGGGTAGAACCAAATGATGATGGAATAGTTTGTCGTAAATGTGGATCACACTAACAATGCCAATGGTAGGATAAGAAAAATTAGATGGGCAGCAGATGTTAGTAGATGGAATAACGAATGGGTCCACATGCATAAGCGCACAAATATTTGACCACGATAATTTTCTATTCATTATTATAATTTTTATACCTTTGCAAAAAAGGTTTATTAATTTTGGTCAAAAGTTTGCATCGCATAGAAGGAAGCATCTCCGACTATATAAAGCATATATATTCTTGATCAGCACGATGCGCTGAGTTTATTTAGCCCTGTCCTTCTGTCCGTCTGTCTGTCTGTCTGTCTGTCTGTCTGTCCGTCTGTCTGGATCAACGCAATCTCCTCCGAGACCCTTAAAGCTACAGAGCTGAAATTTTGCACCTAGGCGTCTTCTTGCTGCAGGCATTGTATATTTCGGATTTTTTTCCACTGAAATATCACGAACTTTCTAACATATCCATTAAGTTTCATCAAAATCGGTTGACTATATCATATAGCTCCCATAGAAACGATCGATCATGAATATGGATTTCGAGCAATAACTTGGTGGTTTTAAAAGCGATTATGACTAAATTTATGCATTTAGGCAAGTTTTATCGGAATCGGGGCACTATACCATATAGCTCCCATATATAGATGGTTCTGAGGAATCCAATTTCCAGAATCTCTACAAGAGATTCTTCTTAAGGGTTAGTTGCTAAAATCAAGGATTTAAAACACTGGACTTCTATATTGGTTTTTTATTTGTCCAGGTATTAAAATTGAAAAGTGGTCATCTCCTAGTACCAAAACTATTTTATTACGTTTGTCGAATTTGTAACACTGAAACAGTTTATAATTCAGCTGTTTACAGAAAGACATGAGGAGTAGTTTGTGCCGGACGCTGATTCACACAAGAGCTTCGTTCCCAATGTGCAAATGATGGAAGAATTTTTCAAATGCTGCCACTACTAAATTCTGCATTTTAAATGCAGTAACTTTCGTTAATTTACTGTTATCATTTTAAAACGTTTTCTTCATTGCTGGAACACAAAACTTACGTATCGTAATTTCCGCGGCTATATAGTTTTTCTGATTATTATTTGGTTCGACCTGATCTAATACCAGTCTATAAAATTCATAGTGCAATTAATTTTTTCGTCAGGCAATATCTTGGACAGTTTTGCCAGCATGGCACTTTGTTTACACATAATTTGCTTTATCTATCTAAGCCTTTTGTAATTTCCAATCATTTATTACTTCAATTATTGTTTCCTGTAATTTTTTATGGTATTTCTTTTTAAAGCAATCATGATTGGACGACTTGAAGTCCAATCAATTTAGCTTGTTAAATTCGTCCCAAAGATATTCTTTCATTTGAATCTTTCCATTAAAGTAAGAATCCTTTGATTTTCTTGAAGAAGAGTCTATTCTGCCATCTCTAATTTCATTTTGAATTTCCTCTCCTCCATTTTATTTTGCTTTATGTTAAATAGTTTTCAGTGGAAGAACAATTTATTCATTTATTTGGTATTAAAATTAAAATATACAACAATGAGCAATTCGCTTTGTTGACCAGGTGCATCAAATGGTTGGCAACTCCTTTTTCACCCGTTGTGCAAATCCTATGTTGGCACTTTCCTTCTTTTTATAGTGTCCTTTTAGTCGCCAAGATGACTAGGTGGCAAAGTGCTGGAAATGTCATTTGTCCGACAACAAAACTATACTTTGTGTGTTGTGGTCGGGAAGTTGACCAATGGTGCAATCTCAGTCGCCTAGTTAACTTGTTTCCTTGCAATGATTGCCAGGAAAATCAATTGCTTTGTAGTTTAAGAAAGAAACATTATTGCTTAGATTGTCGTTTAAATTTTGTTGCCCAGTTGACGCGAATTGTTTTTATGTGAATGTGAACTTCAACTTTCTTAAAACTTGGGTATTTTTAAATTTTCAATGAGTTGGAACACCACGTTGATATTCCCGAAAAATTTTCCGCTGTTTTGAAATCGAAATAGTGCAGGACTTGGTATTGAATCGGTATTCTGTCTCGTATGATAACTTCGGATATATAGCTAGTTGCTAGCCAATCGTTTTGAGTGCCTAGTCAAAAATTGGTCAGCTATTTTGGCCGTATTATTGGGTGTGCCTTTAATAAAAATGCGTGGGCGGAAAAATTTGATCAGAGTAGACACTACACAAATCTCACGCCAAATTGGGTTGCTCCAGCTCTTATAGTCTTTGAGATCTCTGTTCATACGGACGGACAGACACGTCTCAACCGACTCGGCTGTTAATGCTGATCAAGAATATATATATACTTTAAGAGGTCGGAAATGCTTCCTTCTGCCTGTGACACACATTTTATCGACTTTAATATATCCTGATACCCTATGGGTACACGGTATACAATATTATTTTTAAGGTTCCAAAAAAGTTTTTTATAGCAGTTTTCTATTGCTTTTAATAGGCAGGAGGTCTAGTAGCAGATACAATATAATAATAATAAAACATGGAAATATTCTTCGAACTCAGATTTAAAAGTCGTCGATTGCTCGCAATAAATAAAAATAGTAAATTTATTGTTCTAAAAAACACCTTATTGTGTGATATTCTTATTTAACAATAATTTTTGAAATGGTTTGTATTTAAAGTAAATTACGTAACCTTTTTATACCTTTGCAAAAAAGGTATATTAATTTTGGTCGGAAGTTTACAACGCATAGAAGAAAGCATCTCCGACTATATAAAGTATATATATTCTTGATCAGCACGATGAGCTGAGTTCATTTAGCCCTGTCCTTCTGTCCGTCTGTCTGTCTGTCTGACTGTCTGTCCGTCTGTCTGGATCAACGCAATTTCCTCCGAGACCCTTAAAGTTACAGAGCTGAAATTTTGCACCTAGGCGTCTTTTTGCTGCAGGCATTGTATATTACGGAATCATTCCGATCGGATTACTATATCATATAGCTCCCATAGGAATAATCAGTCGTGAATAAGCTTTAACCCCAATAACTTTGTTGTTTTCCAATGAAATATCACGAAAGCTGGTTTTTGCGGGTTTTATGCGGGTTTTACTTTCTAACATATCCATTAAGTTTCATCAAAATCGGTTGACTATATCATATAGCTCCCATAGGAACGATTGGTCATAAATATGGATTTCGAGCAATAACTTGGTGGTTTCAAAAGCGATTATGACTAAATTTATGCATTTAGGCTTTTATGAGTTTTATATACCTTTTATCATATCTAGCAAGTTGTATCGGAATCGGAGAACTATATCATATAGGTCCCATAGGAACGGTTCGTCAAAAAATTAGTTTTAGATAAAAATCTTGGTTATTTTAACAGCGATTCTCTCTAAATTTGGTTTATGTAAGTTTGACATATATAAAAATGTGTCTGTTGAGTTTTAACAGAATCTGCCGACTATATGATACAGCTCCTATAGGAACAATGGGATCAAAAAAATTTTTTTATTCAAAAGTTTTTTTTTTGGATCCACCGTCATGATTAGTTTTATATACTTTCTTATGATTCTGGTAATTTATATGTAATTCAAAAAGACAGTTTGCCAAGGGATCCGAACTTCGGCGTGGCCGAAGTTAGCCCATCCTTCTAGTTTTTTTTTTAGTTTAGTAAAAAAAATATATATATTTGGAAATATTTTAGAAATATTAATTAGAAAAATGTTGAATCATTACGTAGAGGCAAAAAATAAAGTGATAAAAAATTAAAATTAAATCGCCAAAAAAATTGACAATGGCGTAGAACATGACTTTTGCTGAAATATTTAGTTTTTTATGGGGAACTAAGACTTTACAATGTAAGAAATTTGTTAACATTTCTCAACGTATTCCGCCAATTTTGGACCACCTTTTTAATGTTTTGGTGGCCTTCATTAAAAAAACTGAGTTCATCTCCTTTTGAAAGTGACTTTGGTCTTCCGTGTCTGGGCTTTTTCTACAGGGTATACATATACAGGGCTTTTTACCCATAGGGTAAAAGGGTATATTAAAGTCGCTGAAAAGTATGTAACAGGCAGAAGGAAGCATATCCGACCCCATAAAGTATATATATTCATGATCATATATATTCTTGACCATCAACATCTGTCCGTCCGTCTGTTCGTCGTGGATTTCAGAGACTACAAGAGCTAGAGCAACCAAATTTGGTGTCAGCATTCGTGTTGTCTACGCAGATCAAGTGTTGTTTCAAATTTTTGCCATGCCCACTTCCGCCCCCGCAATTTAAGAAAAACGAATAACTAGAGTTATGTTAAAGGTAGCGTATTTTTATTTGGCACACACAATAAATTGGCCAATTGGTTTTTTTGACGATGCTCCACGCTTTTCTGATATTCTCTATTTTTTTTTGCTAACTACTTATACAACCCATATTTTACCATAAAATTTACTGATATTTTGTTAACTGTTGAATCCCTGAACTATGGCCAAAAAGCAGCAAAACCGGGGGTGTATGTACACTTTATTTCTTCGCTGTATACATACAAATGCACGTAATGTAGATATTACATATATATGTATATAGATGGTATGTACGTATATACATAAATAGATATTAGACGCTCTATAAGAAATTCAATGCTCCAAATATTTACTTTCTTTTTTTTTGGATAATACCGGCACATTGTTAAATAGTATGTAATGTATATTTTATATATATAAGGTATTAGCCTAAGCCTTAAAGGGCGTTGAAATCAAAAAAATTCCGAAAACCCTGGCGGGAATTTAAGTGCTCTATTGACTCTACATGAAGTAAATTTGCTAGTTTGTGGTGCCGTTTTTGGCATATGTAAAAATTGTGTACATTGACTTGCCACTGCTGCCTTTAAACACAACTTATTTTAGGTCTTGGATAGATAATGTGTGATATAATATGGAACTTGGTAATATCTGTATATTTAAGTCTAAGATCAGAAATGAACATACATAGTTTGTCTAAGTTTGCCCCTGACCCTTTATCCGAAAAGAACCGCAAAAGTTGCTCTCTTTGCGTTTGCTTTTTGGGCTTTACTGCAGCCGCTGCTCAAAGTTGTTGGCCATATATTTTTTAAAACTGCCCAGTACAACTAAATGATCTATGTATCCAAATTCCTAAAAAAAGGAATCTTCATTATTCTTTGTAATGAGTTAGGTGCTATTTTCAATCAGTAAAACGTATACCAATATAATCAAGAACTTTGTACAAAAATCAAGTTCGTTAAAGTCAAAATGAAGAAGAAGGCCATTTAATATTAATAATAGAATAGAAGCAAAATCTTAAATCTAAAATTTCGATAAATTGATAATGACTCCAGGGCTGTATCATGGGATACAATGGGATACAAAACATCGCCTTCTACAAAAAAAAAAAAAAAAAAAAAAAAAAATGAAATTACTCTAGGTAAATTGTTAAATATTATTTATTTTATTTCTAACCAACCAGAAAATCACAGGATCGCAAAATTTGAAAGTCTCCTGAGTTGACATCTAACTCTATTTGGTGAAAACGAGATATATTTTGCTCTACATAACTAAATGTCGTATATTTTTGACACGTAAAATTTCAGCTAATTTCAAAAACTAATTTATAATTTATCACCAGTCTCTATCGAGAGCGGAAGTGGGCGTAGCAAATATGAAACAAACTAGATCTGCGTGGACACTACACAAATGCAAGATCCAACAATCTTATCCGACAATTAAACATTGCAATATAGTCGGAACTTCTGACCTAATGTAAACTGCTGACACAATGTGAAGTGCTGACCCAATGTGAAGTGCTGACCCAATGTGAAGTGCTGACCCAATTTAAAGTGCTGTCCCAATATGAAGTGCTGAACTAGCACCCGATGTTTTCCAATAATCGAATTCTAAACAAAAGCAATAAAACTAAACCGCGACGACCACCTGCATAGCTCTGCCGACTTTGCGCTGCCACCAAATCGACACTTCTTTAGTTCAATAAGTAAAACTGTAAAATTAGTCTTAATCTTGCGTTTCTTGTATTCAAATCTATTAACCGAAGAATATAATTTTTTAACTTGTATATTAATATTGGTTAGATGTTTTTACGCATAGAAATACACGTTTTCGTCCCCATAAAGTATATGTTTTTTGATTAGATCTTAAGTTTGCAACTATAAGTTTGAAACTTAGGTGATAAGTATCAGTCGGATCAGACAACTTTACTTTAACCTCTAACCCGACTAAAAATAAATCTTATTTAATTGGTTTGTTTTTGCCTTCGGTTTGCATAATTAGTATACCATAGTATACCAATTTTGAAAATTAGGAGAACTAAATAAAACTAGAATGGTGGGCTAACTTTGGCAACGCCGAAGTTCGGATACCTTTGCAAACTGTCTTTTTTAATTACATAAAAATTACCATCATAAGAAAGTATATAAATCTAATCATGCCGGTGGGTAGAAAGTATACAAAACTCATAAATGCCAAATTTAGTGATAATCGCTTTTAAAACAACCAAGTTATTGCTCGAAATCCTTCATAATCATGACTTATCGTTCCTTTGGGAGCTATATGATATAGTCAACCTAGGTGCAAAATTTCAGCTCTGTAGCTTTAGGGGTCTCGGAGGAGATTGCGTTGATCCAGACAGACGGACATGGCTGTATCAACTCAGCTCATCGTCCTGATCAAGAATATATATACTTTATATAGTCGGAGATGCTTTCTTCTATGCGTTGTAAACTTCTGACCAAAATTAATATACATTTTTTGCAAAGGTATAAAAATAGGCGTGGTACAAGTAAAAGAGTATCTTATACAAACAAAAATTTGTCCAAAAAAACTAGCGGCAACTGATTCACTTTATCATGTTCTTAACATAGATATTATGTCACCATGTTCTCTATAAGGGTGTACCCAAGACCCCTAACAACCGATTAGTAAATTTCGTTGTAAAAGGACATCAAAATGACTATGAATCCTTTCACGAAGCGATCTCTCTAGTTGCGCAACTGTGCCTTTCCGTGGCAGTACAAGTTCCACCCACTTGGCATATCAATGGTAGAATATTTATAACACTGAATAACCTTCTTCATTTCTGGGTAGGGATATAACAGGGGGGATCAAAGAAAATATCAAAAGGCATTCATCTAATGACTTTATATTTCTGAGAGGATACACGTTACCAAACAGTTCTCTTAGTATCCTGATACAATACTGACCAATAATATCTTTGAATCACGCGGTGTCGTCATGACACCCTTAGTGCACCTCATTGTTAGATATCGCCGATTTATAGTTGGCCAGACTCTATCATAAAAACTGGATACTTCTCCAGATATTCCATAACTAATGAATCTTCTTAGGGGACTTTGGTTTGTTTTAAACCTGTTGTTGAGACAGACAGGGATACGACATTGAGCATTCCACGACTCGAACTGTTGAAACTTCAAAGCTCACCGAAAAATACTAAAAGTCAAGTGATCCCTGACTGCGTCGAACCGATATCTTTCCAAATATCCTTGAACTTCCTAATCGAATATGCAATAACGGGACATCCTTGTTTGTAGTTAACTAGTTCTACTCTGCTTTCTCACGCTTTTCCTTCGAACTTCGCCTTTTCCACATTAAATAGTGTCCCTATGGAGACAAAACTTTGCGTTAAACTCCTTGCAAGCCGGAGACGCCTGGGCAGATTTTAATTATATTATCAAATTCTAAAAATCTTTTTGATGTTTCTTTTCTGACCTCTATTGTTTCCCAATTTTCAACAAGGTTCGTACCGGCAAGCTGTATCTTGACACCGAAGCTACCCTTTACCATTGGAAGGTGAGACACTTCTCGTACATCTGCCACGTTATTATACCCTGTACCCATAGGGTAAAAGGGTATATTAAAGTCGATAAAATGTATGTAACAGGTAGAAGGAAGCATTTCCGACCCCATAATGTATATATATTCTTGATCAGCATCAATAGCCGAGTCGGTTGAGACCTGTCCGTCTGTCCGTCCGTCCGTCCGTCCGTCCGTCTGTCCGTCCGTATGAACACGTGGATCTCAGAGTCTACAAGAGCTAGAGCAACCAAATTTGGTGTCAGCATTCGTGTATTGTCTACGCAGATCAAGTTCGTTTCAAATTTTTGCCACGCCCACTTCCGCCCCCGCAATTTAGGAAAAACGAATAACTAGAGTAAAATTAAAATTTGGCACACCCAATAATATGGCCAAAAGGTATCAGCTGACCAAATTTTGTTGAAATCGGACAAGAAATATCAAAGATATACCTATATAAAATTTGCACTGAAATGCCATGTGCGACATTGCGTAGTAAGTGTGAGCGAGATAGCATACGTTCGTTGCTGCCGCTTGTGAGGAGAATTTTAGTTTGAACTGATGGCAAATTTTAAGGAGTTTAATTTAATAAAGTTCCTCTACTTGGTATAGGGTATACTCAAAGTCGGCAGGGACGACTTGCTTGCTTCATTGTAAATCCCAAGTTCAACATCCTTTCATGGAATAATAGGATAGATGATGCGTTAAAAAGAGAACGAAACCAAATGAAATCAGGAATCAGCATTTGAAAATTTAAAAATATTAACTCAATCAATAACTAAGCACGCTCCACTTGGTCATGTTTGTCGCTGGCACCAATAAAGACCTGGTAGCACATAAAAAACAATCAGTCAAAGGGACACCATCAATGAATGAAGATTTAGCACATAAAAAACAATCAGTCAAAGGGACACCATCAATTAATGAAGATTCTTGATCAGCATTAACAGCCGAGTCGATTGAGACATGTCCGTCCGTCTGTCCGTATGAACACGTGGATCTCAGAGACTACAAGAGCTAGAGCAACCAAATTTGGTGTCAGCATTCGTTTAATATCTACGTAGATCAAGTTTGTTTCAATTTTTGCCACGCCCCCTTCGCCTCCGCAATTTAGGAAAAACGAATAACTAGGGTTATATTAAAGGTAGCGTATTTTTATTTGGCACACCCAATAATATGACCAAAAGGTATCAGCTGACCAAATTTCGTTAAAATCGGACAGAAATATCGATGATATATCTATGTACACTTTGTACTGAAATGCCCAGTGCGACATTGCGTAGTAAGTGTGAGCAATATAACATGCGCAGGTTGCTGCCGCTAGTGAGGAAAATTTTAGTTTTAGTAATTTTTTAATTAATGGTGAATTCGAAGGAGTTTGATTTTATAAAGTTCCTCTAATTGGTACAGGGTACACTCAAGGGACGACTTGCTTGCTTCATTTTCACTTTTTTTTCTCCCTCCAAGTACCACTTGTAGCGGAGGTGCTGTATTCTCATTAGGGACTAGTGTAAGGAATTGCATAACCAAAATAATATTAATATTTAGCTTCTTTTTTTGACTTGGCATTGATGGATACCTCCTTCTAGCTCAAAAAATTAGACTCCGCAGTTCTTTTTTTTATATTTATTTGTTCCCTTATTGAATTGAGTTAGTGACTCGACGAGTTCATTCGAATGTGCGTCTTTCTGTAAGTTTTTGTAACCAGGTGCTGCTGTGATAGTTCATATTGCTCTTTTTTACGTTTAACCACAATACGTAGCCGTGCATCCCGATTAGGTTTTAATACTAAGTTTTAGAAAAGTCTATGAATACGTTTTTAAGCCAATTTTGACCGTTTGAGCTTTAGCTGCTTTTTTCGGGCTTGACGCAGAAACAAGTTAGTTTTTTGTCAACCCCATTCTGCTCTTCGTGGATAAACCGGCAGTATTTTAAGGCAACATTCGACCTCACACACACATTCTATTGATATTATCGCAGCTCCTTTTCCAGGGCATGGTGACAGCAGTCTAAATAACCCATTAATAGTCAGGATTGTGTGGCTCCGTGTTTTTATCGGAATTGGGGGTGCCTGTGACTGGCATTGTGACGATGCCAGAAAAGCATATACCGCAGTATGTATATACATATATCCTGTTTATTGGATAAATTATAGACCGTTGAATGCATGTTTTAATTGAACAGGAACTGTTAACATAAATTAGTGAATAATTATGAACTTGGCGGGTAGATTTAATAGTTCATACCGAACTAGAAATATCTATCAGAAAAGAGGTAAGTCACGTGTGAGAACTAAATAAAACCCAAGGGAACTGCAACAAAAAAGATAATGGATACGATAATAAGAGATACTACAAAATCTAAAGCCTTGCCCCGTTCGTGTAAATAGATAAAACAGAAAGACAATAAGACCTAATAAAACGAGCGCAGTGCGAAGAAAGAATAGAAAGTCCGAGTGAAGTTCGTATAAACACGTGTTACCTGCCACAACCACATCTAAGTATAAGTCGAGTTCGCGGAAAACACACCATAAAGTTTAAGTAAATAAGTGGATCAATAGGAATCCGGTAGGGTATTCCGTTGTGACTTAAATTAAGCTAACCGCATAATACTGTGTATGAAATCTAAGACTAAGAGTTTTACCTTGGCCAAAGAAGGTTCCTTACAGCATAAACTCTTTTTCGTTATTTGTTTCTTTATGGTATATTGTCTAAAACTTTACTGCATTTAATATCAACTTTTGAGAAGGTTGGTCACATATACCACTTTATTAATATATTTCTGTAGCTTTCTTATCTATGAAGTATAATAATAATAATGATGTTTTGAAGATATAGAAAAAAGTATGTTGAAACACCTTTCTAATTTACAACAATTATTTTACTATGTTTCAAAAACGTTAAAAAAATTTAAAATTAAAAATTTTAAAAACTTAAATGATAAAATGGTTTATATATTGCAACAAAAAAAAAAAACACTGATTATGGAAAAAAAAAATCCAAATTAACGAAATGCCAGCTTAGCCAAAATTGAACGAAAATCATTTAGGTTACATTGGGGGGTAATCTGACAAACTGTGTACATCACAGGGTATACAAACTTGTCACTTGTCGCAAAATAGGTTTAAATTACATACCAATAGATACGGGGAATAGAGCTTCATTGTTAATTTGCGTCTCAATCCACTCCATTAATAATATATTTTTGTGCTAGAAGTGCAGTTTGCTTTTTATTTTTGTAACAAGAACAGTGTTTCTTACAAAATACTTTTTTAATGGTCAAGTGACACGAAGACAACAATTTTATATCAATTCGGCCTCTAGATTAATAAGGTGAAATTACTGTTTAGTTTAACATTGCTATGTGGGCATGCATGGCTCACCCCATTTAGATGGTATATTTCGTTAGGTCAGAAGTTTGTAACGCACAGAATAAAGCATCTCCGAGCATATACAGTATATATTCTTCATCAGCTCGACAAGCTAGCCATGTCCATCTGTCCTGTGTGCTGATTTTTTTACCTAGGCTTTTTTATGATGCAGGCATTGTATATCTGGTAATGATCCTGTAAATAATAATATAAGGAGGGCTTCTCGCGGACATTTGACACAAGTTTATGCATCTAAAAGCATTGTAGATAACGGAATGACAGCTTTCTTCAAGTTTATATATACTCTAGCCAAGTAAGGTGTTTTTTTTTGTTATATCTATGATAACAAATGCTTACCAATGGTAATGATCCGCTACAATAAATATATATATAAATAATAAGGTTTTAGTAACTAGTAACAAGCATATACGCTGACTTATGATTAGTATTTCAGTTAATACCCTAATTTTAATATTTAACTTTCGTTGGGAGGTCATGTTGAAGTGAAGTTCTATTACACACTCGAGTTAGTGAATTTGTGAGTTCATTCGGATGTGCTTATAGTTTGGCGATGTGTTTTTGCTGTAGTTTCTTTTTTTTTTTGTTATGACACAAGGAATATTCAGATTTGTACGTTTTTAAGCTTCTTCCCGTGATAATACGGAGAATCCTTAACTTTCTATATTGCTCTTGCTGGCGTTTCCCCACAATACAAAGACGTATGTCCAGATAGGTTTTATTACTGAGTTTTAAAGAAGAATTTTGAATCCCGGGTATAGAGAAGATCTTGCGTTGATAAGCCAATACAGAGAAAAGGTAGCTTTGAGCTTTATCTCCTTTTCTTGGCTTCAATGTATCTACACCAAGTTAGTCTTTAGTCAAATGGAATCCTAGGTCAGGGTAATGTGCATTTTTGTTCATTTACACGGAAGCGTTAGTTTGCCAACCATTAGATGGGTTCGTAATTTTTCAAAAGTTTTGATAAGACATTTAGATCGGCTGCTGTGTCATCGTATGTTAATAAGCTGTATACAGATAAGATAGAGTTTTGGATCTAGCATGCTGCCTTGTTGTTCTCATGCTTTTGATTCGAAATCATTAGAGAATTTTTTCATTTTATATTGGATTCCATTCTTTTGCTTTTAACATATCGCCAGCCTACGCGCTGAGAAGTTAACCGTTACATATTGTGTTTTAAGTTCTTCTTTGGATTTCATGGCTTGCCATGCAATCTAAAATCAGTTTGACTATAGAAGCCACTTAGACACATATTAATTTGAAAACTGTGCCAACACCTGAAATCAACATACATATAAATCTAAAATACCTACACCTAAACAACTGCACATATGTAATTGACCACATGTAATAATTTTAATCTAATTGAAATTGAATTATTGTGAAAATACATATATGGAAAACAAATTGGTGTTGGACTGCTAAAAATTCTGCCTAAGGGACAGCGTTGAACTCAACAATGACAACCATACTTTCACAGTCGTGTTGTGGTTTTGTTAATCTTTGATTTTGTATTTGAACTTCATCTCGTTTTAAAATCGCTCGTGCTCTCGCCTACGCATTGTTATTGCATGTGTAGTACTGTTGGTTCTTCCGCTATTTTTTTTCTAATTTGTGTAGTGCTCTCTTAAATATTATATTAGCTTGCTCTGTAAGTTTAACTCAATTTGCTTTAAAACACAGAGTGAGTTTTTTCTTTGGGTTTTTTTTTCTTAAATTTTGGTTCCTTTCTGTGACTTAAACTTACCGGAAATAGCATGGTCCTCTACTGACGAATCTCCTCTGTTGCTACCTTCTTCTTCTTCTTCTACTTCACTTTGCTTTATTGAAGACCTTTTTGAGGTATATGTGACTCAGGTAAATCCTATCAGTAACAAAAATGAAAGGTCCTTGGATCTAATAATTGTGGTAGATTCCACAAACTGTGCAGTTTCTGTATAAACTCTCTTGTGCTGCCTAAAAATAGTGTTCATTCAACTTTGGAGTTAACAATTGATCTTTCGTGTTGTGTACCGACTGTTGGTGTGTATGCTGTGGTTAGATCCCGTAATTTTTGCAACGCTTATTTTATTAAGCTAAATGACCTCATTCTTAAGACTGTGATTGGTCCTCCCTGTATAGTTGTACAGATATTAACTAAGCTATTTCTCTGTTTTATAACATTCTTGGTTCGCTTTTTAAGGTTTGTGTACCGCTGAAAGTCCTAGTGTCGGACCATGGGCTCCTGAAATCTCTCGGGGGCCAACAAACCTGAAAATTGGAATATCAAGATGTTATAAAATATAGAATTTACCACTAACCCTAAACAATTTTATAGAATTGTTAATTCTAAACGCAAGGTGTCTGTCTATCCATCCTGATTATCTCTTAAAAATAATACAGCGAGTTCTGATCAAGCCATCGCTGATTTGTTTCCAGACTTTTTTACAACCTTATCCTTATCAGGTAATAAGCTCCAACTGCACTTACAGTCCTTTGATCGATGAAAGTTTGGAACTAAGCGTGCTTAATTTAGTGAAACCTGTCTACTCTCCTGGTACCGATGGAATACCACGTTGTGTACTCAGATTTTGTGCCGAGGCTGTATGTAAGCCTATTCATTAACTTTTTGTATTGTCTGCCGAATCTTCCACTTTCCGAGCTATTTGGAAGGAATCCTATATAGTTCCTCTCCATAAATGCGGTAAGAAACCGAAAGCATCTAACTAAAGGGGTATTTATAAATTGACCGCTATTCCAAATTCTTTTGAAAAATTAATCACTTCTCAATTGCAACATTTATGTAGATCTATAATTTCACCATCTCAACATGGGTTTGTGAAATGTAGATCTACTACCACTAACTTTTTAGAATTTACTTCTTTAACGATCGAAGGATTTAGAAATGCAAGGCAAACTGATGTCATATATACTGATTTCAGTAAGGCTTTTGATTCTGTTAATCATACGCTTCTTCTTTATAAATTAAATAGTATTGGCTTTCCAAGTCCTTTAATTAATTGGATTCATGAATATTTGACAAATAGAACTCAGAGGGTTCTTTTTAAATCGTCATATTCCAAATCCATCCATATTACTTCGGGGGTGCCTCAGGGTAGTCATTTGGGACCACTGCTGTTTACCCTTTTCATTAATGACCTTCCCTCTGTTATAAGTTACTCTCGTGCCCTTATATACGCAGATGACGTTAAGCTATGTTTTAGTTACAAAGACATTACCTCTTCTTGTCGATTGCAATCTGATCTTCAAAATCTTGAGCTTTGGTGTCATAATAACTTATTAAAATTAAATACAACTAAATGCAAGCTCATGACTTTCCATAAAAATACTCCACAATTAATTACTTATTTTCTAAATAAGATGTATGACTTAGGTGTACTGTGGATCGTAAATTAACGTTTGACTGTCGGTAAAGCTATGTTCTAGGTTTCAAAGGAGTTTGACCATCCATATACAACCAAAATTTTTTTCAATTCACTGGTCCGTCCAATTTTAAAATACCACACCAAACAAGAACAGAGTTCATAAACAGTTCTTTCTCTTTGCTCTTCGTGGTCTGAAATGGGTTCGTAATGTCAATTTGCAATCGTACTTTAGTAGACTGCTTTTACTTGGCCCTCTCTTAATAATCGTAGATTAATGCTTGTCATCATATTTATGCACAAGCTCCTTAAAGGTGATATAAACACCCGAGCTATTGTACCAAAAAAATCTATCAGGCCCTTGTAGACCTACTAGAAATTATATACCTATCTCTATCTCTTTCACGCTGTACTACTGATTATTTATTGCATGAACTTTTTCGAATTCTTAATCGTCTTTATCATGTAATCAGTACTCAGCTTTCTCTTCCTTTAATAAAACTACAATTTTTTCATATTTAGCTCGTAACTAGCTTTTGTTTTCGTTTTTGATTGTATATGTTGAACTGTCCCCGCTAAACGAGCCGCTAATTTTTTTTTTTAAATATTACAAGCAACTTATGGCTATACAATTTCAGATTCAACTAGAAGATGAACAAGATAACCGACGAACAACATTGGAAGACACATACTTAGGCATCCAATCTTCAAGATACAATATCAAATTGGCTTTCCATTTCATAGCACGCCATCCATCGTCAAGTCTGCCGAGGCTAACATTGCCAGTTTTTGATGGAAATCGATCGAAATACAGAAGTTTCATCATACCTTTCAATCAAATCATCGCTCGTAAATCTGGTCTGTCAAATATTGAGCAATTTAACCACTTGATAAATTGACTAAAGAGTCCTGCATGGGAGGCAGTTAAAGCATATCAAGTGACGGAAGAAAATTATCCCAAGGCTATTGAAAGATTAAATGAACGTTATGACAATGTACCACTCACTTTTATCGTCACAATTGAATCCCTATTCAAATTGCAGCCAGTCGATAAACCAGATGCAATATTACTGCACAGTTTATTTGATAAAGCGACAGCAATGTATGGATCGTTATTGTCGCTGGGATCTCCACTAAAGATTGCTGAATCAATGATGATTAACATTGTAACGGAAAAGTAGGACACACAAACAAGAAACGAGTGGAATAAGGCGCGCAGCTTACGTACATTATCAAGTTGGTCGATGTTTTTGGAGGTTCTGGAAAGACACTGTCAATACTTGGAGGCCAGTACAACGTCTGACAACGTCGTCTTTAAAAAAATCGAACACAGAAAATCATTTGCTATTACTAACATTTTATGCAATCTTTGTTCCAGTTCATCACACAAGCTAAGCGATCATCCAACGTTTCAGGAAATGTCTATCGGTCAAAGGAACGAAATCGTGAAGAAAAACAAACATTTCATAACTGGGCATCGGATAGCACAATGTTCTTCTCCATATCGATGCCGCATATGGAAGCGTACACATCACACTATGATTCACATTGAGCAGACGCAGAGGCAGGCAACGCAGACGCCGTCATAACAGCCAGAAAGAAGTGTACAGTCCGTTGCTACCCATTCACACATAGAACCGCAACTGGGACAAATTATTTCAGCCACCGCGAAGGTGCTGGTAAGGGATTCATCAGGAGTCTACATCCAGCGCTGCTGTATTCGTGTGCACAAGTCAATTTCATCACGACTACATCTACAAACAGATAAGCGTCAAATCGAAAAACAAGGTATTGGTGAAGCAACGACCAATATCAATACAACGACAACTATAAGACATACCGAAAAATACAAAACTTACAGATGACAACTTTAATCGCCCTGGACGCATTGATTTACTACTTGGCACAGAGGCATTTTTCGAATGTTTTGCTGTAGGACAAATAAAACAAGGAGAAAATCTGCCAGTTTTACAGAAAACACTGTTTGGATGGGTGATATCTGGAAGATAAAAAAGGCAACGCATGGATAAGTCATCGAGTTTCTTAACTATAGAAGAGTCTATTGACAAAAACTTGGAATTACTCTGGAACATCGATATCATCAATTCCAAACAGAGATCGGAACTACAACCGGAACACCAAGCATGCGAAGAGAATTACGTAAACACGTCTTCGACGGCAACCGGATGTTCGGATGTATGAAGACTTAAAGCATATGGCATTAGTGTTTAATCTAAATGTATCATTTCTATATACCACATCTGTGTATTTAAGCTCAACAGCGAGACAACCAAACTTAGAGTCGTGTTTGATGCTTCGTGCAAAACATCATCTCAATATTCACTTAATGATTTATACACGCGCCTAATACCTAAGATGTACCGGGAAATTCTTATTAATCCAAAGGATCAGATGTATCAATATATATACTGGAGGGAATCAACTCATTCAAGCTGTGAGGAATATATAATATATATATATATATTTATATACCTCACAAATGCGGCAGAGTATTAAGCCAGATACACATATAAATAAATTCAAGTCGTAAAAGCGGCTAATAATTCAAATAAGCGTTTGCCCAAAAAGGCAATTCAAATTCATCAATGCGCGCGTTTATATGTTTGAGTCAAGCATATAAACAAACCGATCGCACATTTCATTTGTTTGCTTGTGTTCGATCGAACCAAATACAAAATGCAAACATGCAAGTCGCATGATTTAAACTGGCAAACATATACACAAACATAATTACATATGAGAATTGGTTAAAGCAAAGGCCGAATATATGTAATATGTAATAAGAAACAGATAAGAACAAGTGAGGAAGGCTCCTGTGACGTCACTGAGAGTGAGTTACATTGGGAGTGCACACGCACAAGTGCGTAACCCACCGACTTAGACTTAGACTTAGTCGGCTCATGCGTATAGACGAGCGGGAATGTTGGCATGTAACGGAGAACGGGAGAGGCGGTATGTAACATGTCCAAAGCAGAGGTTTGATAATAATAATATGTATATATATATAAATGTATGTACATAATATACTATATAATGCTATATAATATTGTATAACTCATGTGGTGGAATATACATAACATTAATATTAGTTATGTGAAAGGGTTAATGCGGTACATTAATGTGGAGCATTAATTCTGTATATAGGAATACAACAAAAGATAAATGGGGGTATATTTATATAGTTATTAAGTTTATTTAATATAAATAGTTCAAGGAGGAAGGAATTTAATCATAATTTCACTATATTTAAGCATATGTCAAAAGGGCGGGGAATTAGCACTCCATCCGTAGCAATAAGGTGGATATTGGCAAAGCTAGAGAGCAAGATTGTAGCTGAGAGGCGTATGCGTGATTTCACCATGCATAGCAACATTAGGTTGCGTTGCGCGATCTGCCGAGAAGGCCGAAGGCAAAAGAAAGCGATGGAAAGTTTTCGGCGGCAAATATTGGCGCGTGGAAAAGTACTGGCAACGGTACATAATCCCACCACGCGTCCTCCCTGGGTCAAGATGCCTATAATAGACACGGCTGCGACACAGAGGGCGGGCAGTTAGAAAGCGAAGGAAACAAGCGAAATATCACTTGGACCAGCAAGATGCAAGTGAAGTATTAACAAGTAAAGATTCAACAAGTGAAGTAAATAAGCGAGGCCAACGAAGTGAAACATATGTGAAGAAATAAAAGTGAAGGCGTGTCAAGTCAGATTGATAAAAGGATATCCATCCGTATCCTGGTTACAAGTGAAGGTTTAAAGGCGGACTAGTTTTGGTGGCAAGTAGGAAGACTAGGTGCTATTCCTAGCAGGGTATTAAAAAAACTAGGAGCCAATCCTAGCAGATCACAAGACTAGGAGCTATTCCTAGCGGATCATAAAAGACTAAGAGTTATTCCTTTCAAATATATAAAAGTCTAGGAGCTATTCCTAGCAATATATAAAAGAATAGGAGCTATTCCTAGCAGTATATAAAAGACTAGGAGCTATTCCTAGCAAAACATTGAAGACTAGGAGCTATTCCTAGCAGTTTTAGTGAAGACTAGGAGTATTCCTAGCACAGTTAAGGAAGACCAGAGGTATTCCTGGCACAGGTAAAAAAGACTATGAGTATTCCTAGCACAGTTGAGGAAGACCAGGAGTATTCCTGGCATAGTGAGAAAAGACTAGGAGTATTCCTAGTAGAATATTAGGAGCGTAGCTGGCGACAGGTGCAGCTAGACAAGACCAGTCATCCTGGCAGTAGGAATACTTACCACAGCCAAACCCAATTCGTCGATAAGTTTTCATGAGTGCCAGCGGTGCAGTGTGGATTCCACAATAAATACAATTACAAAGTCAATAGCCCGTGCAGAAGCTCTCTGGCCATACCAACGTCCACCAATCAAATTGCCAATAAAATTATAACGTATTGTTACAAGAAAGAACAACTGCATCTTCTCATTTCACCAGCGCACAATATAAACTCGTTGTGTAGTACCCCTACACCTGAAATCCGGCTCTGCCGCAAATAAGGACCAAAAAGGATCGTTACAACTGGCGCCCAACGTGCTTAACTGGTGAAAGAGATTTACAAGATTTATTGTTTTCTGTATAGGAAAACAAAAAAAATCAATGTTAATTTGTATTAAAAGGCAAGAAAAGAAATAAATTGATCAAAGGCCGGCAAGATGACAAAATCATGGATTTATTACATGAAAAAGGAGGAGTTGATAAAAAACGGCGAAACGTGCGGGGGAAATTGCAAAATTGGCAATTCCAATATTAACACCGCCAAGATGGGGAAGCGTGGGTGCCCTAGATGGCCCACAAAAACAACAACATACATTATATGAAGAGCCAAGAACAAATAGGAGAGTTACAGAAAGTAGCAAAGTCGGGTTAATAAATTCGAATAACGAATATCCGAAAGTGGCTAAACAAGTGAGGGAATGGACATTTCGTTTCGACGGCCACTCAAAGCCGCTTGAATTCATCGAACAAGTCGAATGGTCAACAGACATGTATGGATTAGACATCAACATAATCTCAAGGGCAATGCCAGAACTGCTAAAAGACAAGGTATTAAAATGGTACGTGGCCAACAATAAGCATTGGGCATCATGGAAAGATTTTACTGAGGCATTCAAAAAATATTTCTTGCCGAGGGGATATTTTAGCAAACTGGCAGATCAAGTAAAAGCTAGAAAACAACAGTGGAATAAGTAATTTAAAGATTTCATGATAGAGATGCAAACCATGATGCGTCCATTAAAATGCCCAGATTTCGAGCAGCTAGAAATCATATTGGAAAACTGCACACCAGATTTGAAAATGTTCATTCGCCCACACAACGTACAAACGCTGGAAGAACTAATGCAACTGGCAGATGAGTTCGAAACATTGGAACAGGAGAGGAAACAGTTCCAACGAGAGGCCAAAAGTGAACGCTCGCACATACCAACGGGCGTGCAAAGACGACCAGTTGTGCAAGATAATAGGCATAACAACGTCTGCAGACGCTGCTTAGATGAAGAGCCACCAACTCCAGCTCAAAGGCGGAATTTCAGGCATGCAGAAGATGCGGAGGTGCAGGTCATTGGGCTAATGAGTGCAGCAACAGAAGATTAGAGTTCTGTTGGAATTGCGGGAAAATCGGAAAGCGATCGATGAATTGCTGCATGCCAGCGGGAAACGCAAATCGTCCTGCCTGCAAGGAGCGAGCAGGAGCCGGCAACAACAGCTCCGTGAACCTAATCGGAAAGCTGATAGAATAAGAAAGCCAACTATCAGCAGAAATTAGGATAGGGGGCATTAGAAGGCCACGGTAGACTCAGGGGCCACAAGCAGCTTTGTTAGCCTAAAGATAATAGAAAAACTGGTGAAGTTGGCAGACGGAACAGTCAAAGAAATAGACTGGCAATGGATCGCTGAAGTGCAATTTGGCGACAAAATAATCAAAATGCCACTTTTAGTATTGCCTGGCGGAATTAATGCGGTGGTGTTAGGGTGGAATTTTATAAAGGAAATGGGAGCCATTATACAATGCGCAGGGCACCAAATTGAAATTCCGCCAATGTGCAGAATAAAAGGGAGGCTGACAGAAAGGATTTCGACAGCAATAGCGTCGGATGCACCAGAGATAGAAGTCAGTGACTTTATGTGCGAAGAACTGGCCGAATTGGCCAAAATAAATGGCACGTCTAAAGTTGGCATGCACACAATCACTATATGTGACGATAAGCCAATAAAACAAAGGTATTATATAAAGAATCCAAAGATGTAAGGTATAATAAATGAAAAAGTTGAAGAATTGATGGCAATGGGATATATAGAACGATCAAATAGTCCTTACAGTTCACCAATAGTAATGGTGAAAAAGAAACAAACTGGAAAATGGAGGCTATGTGTTGACTTCAGGCAGATAAATGCAAAATCTATACAAGATCAATTCAATTCAAGTTTTCACTGTGGATTGACGCGTTAAGATTAAAAAATTATGCAGGAGCACAGGACTGCATAATTTTCTTTATTTTCGACTTTAAAGTCATCGCGATGCCTTAAAAAAATTGTCCAATAGTTTGGTGGTGGTTTATCTACTTACTAACATAGTGCTTTTTGTTTGTTTGGACATATAAACGCAAAATTAAAGCATTAAACTTATTCTTTTGTATAAATTTTTGATTTTGCTTTTGTACTTCTTCCCGTTTTAAAATCACTCTCGCGCTCTCGCCTATGTACTGTTGTTGCATGTGCAGTGCTGTTGGCTCTCCCGCTCTTTTTTCTTAATTTCTTTTGATCGCGCTCGCATCTATCTCTGTCTCGCGTACAAGTGATACGTGTACTCGTGTAGTGCTCTCTTTAATTTAATAATTATCCTCTCTTCAAGTTTGACCCAAGTGTCGAATTTGATTTTAAATACTGAGTAAGTTTTTTCTTTGGCTTTTTTCATTGAATTTTGATTTTTTTTCTTTCGCTCTAAAAAATAAAATATTTAAATACTATTATGTCTGTCTGCTCCAGCAAAAAGTGTTTGTGTGATAATGTCATGCACGTCAAGTGTGCCGGCTACACGGCCAAAGTGAGGGACAGTTTGGAGCAAAGAGGTGGTCTCAAATGGGGATGCGACTCATGCCGAGAAGTGGAAATCGAGATGAGAGTATTCATGAGGCAGACCAGGGAATACCCTCATTTTCGTAAACTCTTTGATGTGTTTAACGCTTTGGAGACAGAGTTCAAAAGCTATAAGCTGTTGAATGAGTCTCCAAAGCGCAAGAAAACTAGTATGCGGAATCTGTCCCTGCATCTGCCGGTGCCTATCCCTGTCTCGGCCGCAGTTCCGCAATCTCCGTCACTGCTCACAGCCAATCCTCCGCAGCTCATATCGTTTACCACCCCCGTCACACAGGGTGGGCGTAAAGATGAAATGAAATGATGGAAATGGTCTCT
This sequence comes from Drosophila neocordata, assembly GCA_018903615.1. Taxonomy (NCBI): domain Eukaryota; kingdom Metazoa; phylum Arthropoda; class Insecta; order Diptera; family Drosophilidae; genus Drosophila; species Drosophila neocordata. Next base: position 838,884 of record JAEIGI010000022.1, read on the forward strand.
CTATACAGACGAATGAAACTGTAGTTTCCGAACAGTCTGGGCAACTACCAAATTCTTTGGTTATTGCCAACAGCTGCCCAGTTAGAGGAACACCATTAATTAGGCCTCTGACTGGAGTACCACCGAAGAAACATATATTTGTTTCTAGGCTTGATCCCGAAACTTCTTCGGATGATGTCTTAGGTTACATTAAGACAAAAATGCAGCATCAAAAATAGCGGTGGAAAAATTTAAATTTAATTATTCTAGGGAGATCTCTTCCTTTAAAATTAGTGTCCCGGTTGAACTGTTTGACTGCATCTGTAGTAACAGCTTTTGGCCGGATCACATATTAGTGAAAGAATATACGGCCAAAAAGAAAACTCGTGGCTCAGGTAGGCTTCCTTCTACTTCTTCTGCTATTGCTTCCGGAATATCAGCATCTGCTGGTGTTCCAAAAAACTAATTTCGTCCCTTAATCTGGCCTATCAGAACGTAAGAGGACTTAAATCTAAGCTTCCTAGACTTTATGTAGATAGTCTAGTATTTGATTATAAAATTTTAGTATTTTCAGAGACTTGGTTAAAACCTGACATTAACGATGCATCTGTTCTGTCTGCAAAATTTTCAATATTCAGGTGTGATCGCATTTCTCGTGTAGGCGGAGGAGTCTTGATTGCCATTGACTCGTCGTTATCTTCTGACCGGATTCAATCTCTTGATAACCAGGAGATTGAGTTTGTTAGTGTCAAGGTCAGTCTCAAGACTTTCTCTGTCTACATTACTTGCTCGTACATCCCGCCACAATCCGACATGGCGGTGTACATTAAACACTTGGTTTCTATCCAACACATCTCATCGTTACTGTCTGATAGAGACATGTTAATTGTTCTCGGTGACTTTAATTTACCGGAAATAGTATGGTCCCCTACTGACGAATCTGCTTTGTTGCTCCCTTCTATTTCACATTGCTTTATTGAAGGTCTTTTCGAGTTATCTTTGACTCAAATAAATCCAGTGCGTAACAAGAATAATAGATATTTGTTCTCGATTCCACCAATGGTGCAGTTTCTAGAATAAACCCTCTTGTCCTGCCTGAAGATAGTTTTCATCCTACTTTGGAGTCAACTATTGATCTTTCGTATCGTGTACCGACTGTTGGTGCCTGTCCTGCGGTTAAATCCCGTAATTTTCGCAAGACCAATTTTAGTAAGTTAAATGAGCTCATTCTTAAAAATGATCGGTCTTCCCTGTATAGTTGTTCAAACATGAACCAAGCTATTTCTCTGTTTTATAACACTCTTGGTTTGCTTTTTAAGGTTTGTGTACCGCTGAGGATCCCTGTGTCGGCCTATAGGCTTTCCTGGCATTCTCGGGACCTAACTAACCTGAAAAATGTAAAATCGAGGTGTTATAAAATTTACAAGAAATCAGGCCGCTCGTCAGACTATGCCCGTTACGTAGTCGCTCGATCAAAGTTTTTGACACGTAATACGCACAGCGTTGTAAATTAAAATTTTCTAGTAATCCTAAACAATTTTATAGCTTTGTGAATTCCAAACGCAAAATTTCTGTCTATCCATCATGCTTATCTCTTGAAAACAATATAGCGAGTTCTGATCAAGCCATCACTGATTTGTTTGCAGACTTTTTTACAACAACCTATTCCTCAGCGGAATATCAATCAGACATTCCGTATCCTTACCAGGTAAAAAGCTCTAACTGCGTTTACAGTCCTTCGATCGATGAAAGTTCGCTCTGTCCACTCTCCTGGTCCTGATGGAATGCCAGGTTGCGTTCTCAGATTTTGCGCCGAGGCTTTATGTAAGCCAATTCGTAAACTTTTTCTTTTGTCTGTCAAATCTTCCACGTTCCCAGCTATCTGGAAGGAATCCTATATAGTTCATCTCCATAAAAGCAGTAAAAAATCGGAAGCATCCAACTATAGGGGTATTTCTAAATTGTCCGCTATACCTAAAGCTTTTGAAAAATTAATCACTTCTCAATTGCATCATTTTTGTAGATCTATAATTTCACCATCTCAACATGGGTTTGTGAAATGTAGATCTACTACCACTAACCTTTTAGAATTTACTTCTTTAACGATCGAAGGATTTAGAAATGCAAGGCAAACTGATGTCATATATACTGATTTCAGTAAGGCTTTTGATTCTGTTAATCATACGCTTCTTCTTTATAAATTAAATAGATCCAATTAATTAAAGGACTTGGAAAGCCAATATACCAGTCCTTTAATTAATTAAATTCGTGAATATTTGACAAATAGAACTCAGAGGGTTCTTTTTAAATCGTCATATTCCAAATCCATCCATATTACTTCGGGGGTGCCTCAGGGTAGTCATTTGGGACCACTGCTGTTTACCCTTTTCATTAATGACCTTCCCTCTGTTATAAGTTACTCTCGTGCCCTTATGTACGCAGTTCACGTTAAGCTATGTTTTAGTTACAAAGACATTACCTCTTCTTGTCGATTGCAATCTGATCTTCAAAATCTTGAGCTTTGGTGTCATAATAACTTATTAAAATTAAATGCAACTAAATGCAAGGTCATGACTTTTTATAGAACTTCTCCGCATTTAGTTACGTATTTTCTTACTAATACACCATTAGAACGTCTTAATGAGATGTATGACTTGGGTGTCCTGATGGACCGTAAACTAACGTTTAAGTCCCATATTTCCTCTACCGTCGGTAAAGCCATGGGCGTTCTTGGGTTTGTAAAGAGATGGTCAAAGGAGTTTGACGATCCATATACAACTAAAATTCTTTTCACTTCACTGGTCCGTCCTATTTTAGAATATGCATCTTGCATCTGGTCACCTCAGTATGAGTCACACCAAGCAAGAATTGAGTCGGTTCAAAAACAGTTCTTGCTTTTTGCTCTTCGTGGTCTGAACTGATATCGTAATGTCAATTTGCCATCGTACTCTAGTAGACTTCTTGTACTTGGTTTTCCTTCTCTCACTAATCGGAGAGTAATGCTTGGCGTCATTTTTATGCACAAGCTTCTTAAAGGTGATATAGACTCGGCCGAGCTATTGAACCAAATAAATTTTAGTGTTCCTTGTAGACCTACTAGAAACTTTATACCTCTATCTCTGTCACGCTGTTCTATTAATTACTTACTGCATGAACATTTCCGAGTTCTTTGTTCTGATTATAATCGTCTTAATCATGTAATCAGTACAGAACTCTCTTTTCCATTAATAAAAAATTCTATACTTTCTTTTTTAGCTCGTAGCTAGCTTTAGTTTTCGTTTTTGTCTGTATGTATGAACTGTCCCCGCGACTCAAACCGTACGTTATGCGGCTAGCGCCCCTCGGTCGGTTGGGCGGGAGGTGTGGGCATTTAGTGCACCCGTTGGGATTCGCGCGAAAAAAAAAAAAAGACGCTTATGCAATGCCGAGAATTGACTATACTTTAGATCAACTGCGCGAAGCAAAATTTATAAGCAGTTTAGATTTAAAAGATGGATTTTGGCAGATTCCGCTGGAAATGAACAGCAGAAAGATGACAGCTTTCACAGTTCCAGGAAAGGGATTATATCAATGGAAAGTGATGCCATTCGGTTGGCACTCACCATCTGCAACATTCCAGCGAGCTTTAGATATGGTCATAAGACCAGAAATGATGCCACACGCGTTCGCGTATCAGGATGATATCATAGTGGTTAGCCGAACAATAGAAGACCACAAAGCTCAGTTAAAGGAAGTTTTCCGCAGACCAAAGGCAGCACATTTAAGGATAAATGCAGAAAAATGCCAATTCTTCAGAAAAGAGCTAAGATTCCTTTGTCATCGAGTAACAGAGCAAGGCATTGGCAATAGCTGAATTAACACCGCCAAAAAACACAAAAGAGTTACGACAATACCTAGGAGTAGCATCTTGGTACAGACGGTTCGTGAAAAGTTTTGCAACTCTTGTGCAACCATTAAATTCTCTATCAAAGAAAAAGGCAAAATGGGTGTGGGAAGAAAAACATCAGGATGCTTTTGACATGGTCGAACAAAAATGAGTGGCAGATCCAGTATTGACATGTCCAGATTTTGCGAAAATGTTTGTATTGCAAACTGACGCTAGCAACTACGGCATAGGGGCAATTCTGACGCAAGATACAGAGGAAGGCGAGAGAGTCATATCATACGCCAGCAGAACACTAAATCCAGCAGAACAAAATTATTCAGCAACGGAAAAAGAATGTCTAGCAATAGTATGGGCTATAAGGAAGTTGAAGCCATACTTAGAAGGATATCATTTCAAAGTCATTACTGATCACATGGCACTGAAATGGCTGAATAGCATCGAAAGTCCAACAGGGCGGATTGCAAGATGGGCATTGGAATTGCAGCAATATGACTTTGAAATAACATATCGCAAAGGAAAACTAAATGTAGTTGCAGATGCATTGTCAAGGCAACCATTGGAAGCATGCAGAAGGATACAGAATAATAGCAGCAAAAATAAACAGTCAGCACAAAGCTGTGAATGGATCGAAAGTATGGCCAAAAAAGTAAAAGAAAATCCGCAAAAATATACGGATTATGTGATGGAAAATGGGCAGTTATATAGAAATATACCGCATAGGGCAGGGCATGAAGATGTTGTGTCGTGGAAATTATGTGTGCCGAAACATTTAAGGCAACAAATAATATCAGAAAACCACGACTCTCCAACTGCAGGACATACAGGCAGCAGGAGAACGATTGCCCGAATAGCGGCTAAATATTTCTGGCCAGGCATGCAAAGAGATGCACGTGCATATGTCAGCCGCTGTGAAAACTGCATGCGGTATAAACCAAGCCAGCAGCAGGCAGCAGGAAAAATGCTGACACAAGTGCCAGAAGAGCCATGGGCAACAATATGCGCTGATTTCGTTGGGCCATTGCCAAGATCTAAACATGGAAATTCGGTATTGCTTGTTATAGTAGATAGATTCTCAAAGTGGACAGAGCTTGTACCAATGAGAAAAGCTTCGGCAGAAAATTTAGTAAAAGCATTTAGAGAAAGAGTGCTGTCTAGATTTGGGGTCCCAAAAGTGGTGATAACAGATAACGGAGTCCAGTTCGTCAGCAAAGTATTTGAGAAAATGCTGCAGGAATGGGGGACAATACACCAGCTGACAGCACCATATACGCCGCAAGAAAATCTAACCGAACGAACAAATAGAACTGTTAAAACAATGATAGCACAATTCACAGGAGAAGATCAACGACGATGGGATGAACAATGGCCAGAAATAATGTTGGCAGTAAATTCTAGCGAGTCCGACGCAACAGGATATACGGCGGCATTAATAACGCAGGGGAGAGAACCGAGATTGCCAGGATCCACATTTGACAGGCTAACTATTGGATCAGGCAAACCAAGCCAACGGCCAGATGGCAATGCGTAGTTGATAAAGGAAATTGGCGTATTGGTGCGAAGAAACCTAGAAAAAGCTGCTCAGGATCAATCAAGACACTATAATCTGAGAAGAAGGCAATAGAAACCACGAGTGGGCGAAATAGTGTGGGCCAAGGAGCACTATTTGTCAAATGCAGCAGAAGGATTCGCGGCAAAACTTGCACCACGGTATGGTGGGCCATACAAAGTCATGGGATTGGCATCAAGGTTGGCACACATCAGCGAATTAAAAGTGCAACCAGAACAAGATACACCAAAAGAGCAGTAAGGATGCAAGGGAAGTGTCACTACCGGAAACCAGCCAAATGAAGTTAAAACAGTTGGACCGGCCGTACAACTGGGAGATCTTCAGATGGAGAGGAACGGTAGAAACACGAACCAGCATCAAGTGGAAAGGAAATTGCATCGGCCTTCAATCAAAACTTTTATGCTTGTTAGTTGTTTGACAACATGGAAGAAAATAATAATGTCGCAACGTATGAAGGAATTTCTCAAAAAAAATAATATATATATGTATATAAAAGGATCGTTGCAATTGGCTCAAAAAAAAATATATATATATACATATATATATATAAAAGGAAAAATCTTTGCATGCATGCAATTTCTTTTTGTTACAGTTCATATAAAATTGTAAAATAAAAGGAAATAAAAAGAAATGTTGAGTTTGGCGGGTTAGCGCTGGACAAACGAAACGGAATATAAACACCAATGCTTCTCAAACTGTAGGAGAGCAGTATAGAAAGAGGATGCAAATGGATAAGAAGAGGACTCTCTCCTGCGGTACACCAAGTGCAGGAGAGAGGATTCACACATGACAGATGAAATCAATCACATTTTATCTATCATCATGAGCGGGCGTAAAAATTTCAATGGAGATGAACTATAAGAGGCCATGCAAATGCTGGCATCGCCATATGTGTCAGACGAGGAGTCCGATGGCGAGGAGCCGGTCCCATTGGGGCCGGTGATCGTCATCTCGTTTGACGAGGAAGAGGACGTGGGAGAAGAAATGGAGCTGCAGGAGGAATTGGAAGGCATCGGAAGTGGCGACGAGGCAGAAGATTTGGTGGAGAAGAGGGAAGACGAAGTAACCGAAGACGAAGGGATCGGCCTAAATGATCTGGCATTCTTGCTGAAGCATGTGGAAGAAGAAATCCACAGGCAAGAGATGCTATTTGGTGTGCCAGTGGTGGTAGAAGAACCAATAGTGGCGAGGGCAGAGGTACCGGCGGCAGGCCAGGAGTCGGTGGCATACGTACACTTGACGGACACAGAAAAAGACGACGAGGGCCCGGAGGAAATTGGGCGACCACCATCACCGATGCGGAGGGCAATAAATGCAAATTTTATTGAAGAATTCATCTGGCACAGGGAAGAGTCGCCGGAGGAGGCACTGGAGCCCAGCATTGAACAACTGGTGGCAGAATGGCAGCCAAAGGCCCAGCCACAAGAACGCCAACAACAGCAACAGCGAGACCCACGGAGGCCTGCGTACGCAAGGCAACGGTCTGCGCGGGTCGACCAGCCGCAAGCGCCAAGGCCGCAATTGCAATGGCAGCGGTCGGTGCCAGTGCCACAGGCACACCAAAGATGGCAGATGGTAGTTAGAGCCCAAGGAGTGGCCGATTGCGGTGGCCATGGCTGTACAGGCGATGGGGGAGGGGCCACGACAGGCAAGGGTGATGTGGGTGGGCCGGATGCGGTATAGGATCCGTATTAATAGAAATAGATGTAGGGTATTCGAAGAGTCGGGGGTATAGGTTAAGAGAAAATTTTGGAGTTTAGGTTAAGTAGAGTAGGTAGGTTAAGAGAAATTTTTGGAGTTTAGAATAGGTAGAATTGGAAAACAAAAAACATGAAGTGTAGAAAAAAAAAAATATATATATATGAAGGTAAGGTTTAGGTAAGTAAATATTTTTAGAATTTAGATTAGGTAGAATAGGAAAAAAAAAAATCTGAAGTTTAGGTTAAGAAAATATAAGTAATATTGTAAATATAGTATATAAGTAAAAGATGCAGTCGGAGCCACCCATGCCAAAATAAGGCATGGTGACAATGGAAAAGATGCTCACGATCTGCCAAAAAAAATGTTAAAAGATGCCTGATGAATCGCCCATAATGAATAGATGCCATAAATGGCCAAAAAAAAGATGCGAACCAGGCCAAAGAAAAAAGAAGGAAACATGAAAAAAAAAATTCTATAAAAAAAGAGGGGGGAAGGCTTCCGAAGAAAGGGGGGAATGTGAGGAATATATAATATATATATATATGTTTGTGGGGGGGCGAAGAATTCCTTAAATAGACGGTTGCCAACAACTCTCCAATATATGTAATTAGACCGTACGCGTGAACTTCGTTTTAAAAACACAACACAAGTTTTATTGATGGTAAAGTATATCAATGAGTATATGGTGGCCACTTGGCAATACAGAAAGGTTTTTCTTTTAGCAAACTAGAAGACTTGGAAACGTGGGGCGTGTGTACGGTTTCGATATGAAAAACGGACTCACTGCTTCTCTGGAGCTTTTTCCACTTGTCGTATGATCTTCAGTGTGGCCGTCCTCCTTTCAATTCGCCCCTCTGTTTCAACCACGCTCCTCTTCCGCTGTTCACCCTTTTCTGGCGTGAACATACCGCCCCCCTTGCAACAAATTGCAATAGCCCGGGTGGACTGATAGGGATGGGGAGCGGCAGCGTTCTGGAGCGCCAAAATGCTGCAGGAGCCTGGAAGGAGCCTTTGGTGATGGATCTGGGGTGATTGTTGCTTCTTGGATCCTTAAGAGGGCGAGAGAGTTTATGCGTGCCGTCATTTCTTTGTCTTGCTGGAAGATGCAAGATGGAATTGGTGGGTGCGACGGATGTCAGAGTGGCAAAAATATGGCTGGGCGGACCGAATGATTCTGCCATGGGCCCGCAGAGAACCCAGCCGAAGACAGTTTCCGCGTTGAAGAGGGAGTCGCAGATGTCCTTTTTAATCCGCTCTCCCAAAATATGGGGTAAAAGATCCTCGCCGATCACCATGTCAATGGGGGAGCGTCTATGGAATAGCGGATCTGCCAAAGGAAGCTCGTTAAGGGTTACCATCCACCCCCTTGGGAAACGAACCGGAGGGTAGCGCTCCGGCTGGGTTTGGCAGGACAAAGGCTCTGGTTTCCACGTGCCGAGAGGGATCTCTGGAAGTCACGAGCTGAAACTGACATAGCTTCTGTTCACTGACGGCCACATAATTGGAAATGCCACTTATCTGGACGTTAATGAGACGGAACGGAGGTCTCACCAGGTTGAACATTCCTTCGGATAGAAATGTTCCTTCAGACCCGGTGTCAATTAAAGCGCGCACAAGGAAGTTAGCGCCCAAGTGTCGTATGGTCACCAATTCTGGATGTTATGACTGGATGTGGGTCGTTCAACTGAATCTGCGTTGACGCAGGTCGCCGGTGGCTGCGCATTGGGTGCCGCCACCGCGGAGGCGGGGACGCGATGTAGCAACGTGTGATGACGTTCTTTACAGATGTGGCAGCTATGGGCGCTGGGGCATTCCCGTAGTTGATGGCCGCGTGCAAAACAATTTAGGCACATCTTCTGTTGCTTGATAACAGGCGATCGATCTTGGACGGGCATGGATGTAAATTTTGGACAGAGGCGAATCGGATGGTTCTCTCTGCCGCACAGCTTGCAGGAGACCTGATTGACACGAATTTAAGTGTTCAGCGCCTGAAATCTAGCTTGTGGCGCCGGTCTGCGCACTGCATTGGGAAGGGCCTGGGAGACTGGAGCGGAACGACGATCTTCCAGAGTCTCCAGAACGCGATTACGGTCGATCAGGAACCCGTTTAGTTCAGCCCACGAAGAAAGAGCTGTTTTGTTTGGGATGGACTGTTCCCATAATGCGATAGTGGCGTTAGGCAACTTAGACGTGCAAAGTGCCACCAGGAGGACATCCCAATTGTCAGTGCTGACTGCTGAGCGTGTGAGCGTGGTCAAGCATCCTTGGATGGTAGTTTGCAGCTCCTTCAAGGCCCCACAAGTCTCATGGACAACCGTAGGGAGGTTGAAGAGTATCTTGGTCTGATTGGCCACGAGCTGCTTTTTGTTTTCAAAACGGGCTTGCAAGTTTTCCCAAGCCGCTTGGAAGCCCTCATTAGTGATTGCCTCGCCGCGCGTTTTTCAAACGAGACGGTACAGTTTTTCCACTGGTGCCAATCTCGGGTTGTTTATGTACATGGCCGTAAAGAAATCGCGGAACGTGGGCCATTGGTTGTAATCTCCCGTGACCGCGTCAACCTCACACGGAGGCAGACGGTAGCTTGGCTGTGCGTGGTGTTCACGGGAGACCTGGACGTTTTGGGGCACGGAAGTTGCTTCAGACGACTGAACTTGTTGAATATGTTCTCCCAAACTTGTGCCGCACCGAACATACACCATGTATGCATATTCATTTTTCGATTTAACGGTCATTAAAAAGGCGCTTCTCTCTTCGCTCTCATCAGCCGTAAGGGCTCTGGTACATGCCATGTACTCTGACTCAATTCTGCTCCAGAGGACCTTGGTTTGATCCAAATGCATTCTCAACGAGAACAGCGGAACGTCCCCCTTGATGGAGCCCATGGTGTTGACCTCGAAGACAGTCAGACTGACGCAAGCGGCGATAAAATGATGATTCACTGAGATGTTGGCTGCGTCGAGTAGTCGTTGAGACTCGGACCTGATTAAAGTTCTCGACACGGGAGCGGAAAGGCAGCTGGAATCGGACAGCGTGGGCGAGGGAGTACGTGTGGAAATCCGCTGTGGAGTAGAGCCGGGGGAGGAAGGCGATGATAGTGTGGTAGCGGAACTGGATTGGCTACGTTTTACAGTATGTGTACTTTTACTTTGGCCGGCGGTGTGGCCATCCACGATGTGCAACGGCGAGGCACTGCGAGACGATCGGATTTGTGGCTGCTTTTTTAGTATGATCAATGGGCATAATCGGAATGGGTTATATTATGTTACGAAGGATATTGCGTGGACAACGAATCTGACTGAGTGGACTGTATTTGGGCGGATTTAACAGTGAACAGTTATTGGGAGCGTTGGCTGCTGGGTAGAATCCTTCAGCAATATTTTCCGTCCCAGCAGTTATTTAAATTTTATTTTGCTGTTAAGACCAATAAATATTGGTAAGACCTGGTTAGAACCGAATGTCCTGTGCTTGAAATTCCGTGGAATTTTATTTGATACTTAAGCCAAAATGGCAGCTCAGAACGGAAATTGGAACTAGTTCCGGAACGGACGAACGCTTTTTTTTTGAAAATCAATAACTCTTTCAGCGCACACAATTGCCGAAACTACTCGTTCGGCCGTCGGACCTATTATTATTATTTTTTTTCGAAAAATGTTAATATTTTTAGACAATTAAATTTTTTTGTTTGTGAAAAGAGGTATATTTTCTTTGGATATAATTTTGCAAATGCGAATATATATACATTTTTTTTGGATTAATTAAAAACCTTTTTTGGATATGCGAAAATATATTTTTTCTGGATTAATTAATTTTTGAAATGCGAAATATTATTTTTTTTTTTGATTAATTAAATATTTTGTATATTTGTAAATTTAATTTCTCCTTTTTATTTTATTAATTCGCATTAAAAATTCATTCGGAATTATTTTCTTTCGGTTTGTGAGGGTATTGTGTCACTGTGCTTAAGTTACACAGTAATGGTCACTCTACAATTCTGACCGCTATGTGATTTCATTTGAATAATTTTTGCACTTTGTAATTTTAGATCAAATTAATTTTACGCGTTCTCATCGGGTTATACACCAAAGGCCAAGTTGTAAGAGTGGGACTTTGGTGCAAGTAGTGCGTGAAAATAATAAAATCAAAATTGCCGCGAAGTAAATTTTCTATGTAAAAATAAATGTATGCAAATGACGGTTCATATACATATGTATATACATATATGCAGTTTATGAAAGCTTACGAGCGGAGTTTTTATACCTTCCTTTTTTTGTTGTTGGTTTTTATAGCGACGGAGCAATAGTTTGGAGCCGGCAGACAATTATAACAGGTAAGTTTGATTCGTTTTTGTTAATACACACAAATTAATTGCACTTTTATTTTCAGCTTGCAGTTGGACTTGTACTTGCACTTGTACTCACGATTGCCGGTATATGTATGTGAATGGGTTTGGATGAGTATGTAGATATATATGTGTATGTGGATGTGGAAACGTAAGTAAATTTTATATGGATATGTATGTAGATATATATGTGTATGTGTATATATATGTATGTAGAAACGTATGTAAATGGTATATGGATATGTAAGTTAACGGCATAGTAAATGAACGGCCCTCACAGCGGAAATGATACACGCGCGGCGGCAATGTTGCTTTGTCAGGCGTTTGTGGTAATGTGTAAACATGTTGCAAGCGGTGATTGGTCGTTGCATTAGACTGACTCGACTCTGCATACCACGAGAACTCGGCATGGACAATATTTTCTTACTATAAGTTTTTATATTTCAAATTATGCCTTAGCTTAGGATTCACTTTAATTTTTCTAGTTTAGTTCTGTATTAACGTTTAAACCACATAGTTGGCCAATAAATACTGTGCTCCGGCGACGCCGTAAAAACCCGACTTTAATTGCTAAGCTAACGCTAGCAACAGTTATCTGTCTCAAATACCTGTCTCATCCCAAAAGGAGTCTGCCGGGACCCAATAGAATTCGGCCGTGGCTCTCAAAAATCTTTTAATTTGTATGTAATTTTTTGTGCAAATTTTATAGGTTTAATAATGCGATATAATGGAGTAGAGGGCTAGGATAAGCGATTACACCAGGATAGATGAGGGCACAAGACACAATTACATAGAATAGTCAAAAGTCGCTATGGAAAAGAAGCGGGAAACTTTTCACTGCAGGTAAGTATGTGTATGTGTGCGCTGATTAAAGAATTCGAAATAATAAGTTCTTCTACTTATCAGGTTTCTCCACCGATGCGATGCTGGGGTCGAGAGGAAGGATATCCGGCTCGAAGGACCAATGTTTGTAGGGGGCAAAGAAATCCAATAATAGAGAGCATCCAAAAATTTTCAATAGAATTAATTAGACCGCACGCGTACTTCGTTCAAACACAATTTTATTAGCCGAAAAGTAGCTAGGTTGACAATCGGGAGATTCAACTTATTTTGAATAGAAATGTTGCGAATACAAAAACTCTCGATAGTTTACGGGGGCGTGCGTTCGATTTAAAAGTGTGAAAAATACTTACTCAAGATGGAGTTCTACATAAAAACTCTGTATCATCTCGAGTGTGGTCGTCTGCGTCTATTCGCATTCGCCTACATACGGACTGTTTTTGCATTTTTCACTAAAACATGCCATCTTTCTTGTTCCTGTTTGGAATTTATTTGGCAGACATTTACAACAGCTCGATACATTTTAAAGACTTCGCATATCCGTCAAGATGGAAAGTTAATATTTTTTTTTTTTGCCACTCATGTGCAAACGTTGTTCTTAATTGGCATGCCGCTATAATTCCACGCATCCACATTTCCCCATCTGAGACCATACTGACTTTAGGTGCCTGAAACTTGTTGATTCAGCCTTGCCATTCGGGGTCCTCCTTATGTGCTTTCACCCTGTGATTTCGCTTGTTTCACCCGTTTTAAGGAGCTACTTCTTCATGTACTAATCCATGACTTTGGATTTTTTTATTTTGCTTGTGAAAATCTGTGTCAAAAAAAGTGGGGATATTGATTGGTGAACCTATCGACACAACTTTTTGCCAAAATACTCATCCAGCTTGGTAAATGTAAGAACACAGCAGAATGTCTTTGTATATACTGCTAGGAATAACTCCTAGTCTTTATATTTGCTGCTAAAATCAACCCTTTGCTTTGCTGCTAGATGTTAGGATCCTCCAGGATATGCTCTTCCTTTAAGCATACGTTTTGCAACAGCAATATTACTGCAAGCTCTACATATAATAATACAAACGGAAATGTAGCCGCAAGAGATCATTGACTAAGACTATATTAAAGTGGTGAGTCGATTGCTTTCTTCTAATAAAAAAATACTATGTTTTCCTCTTTTATGCCTGTGTTCCACGTCTGGTCAATGTAGTGTCTGACAAGCCTCCACGGTTTACACGTGAATTATCTAATTTGAAAAATGTAAAATCTAAATTTTTATAACACTAAGATTTTTATTACATAGTTAATAAAGCTTAATGCACAATGTCATAAGGATTACATTAGGTGCTGTAAACTACAGTTTTCACGTGATGCTAAGCAATTTTATAACTTCGTTAACACCAAACGTAAGGTAGCAGTACACCCGTGTTTTTTATACGTTTTGAAGACAATACAGCAGCCGATGATCAGGCCATTGCCGATATGTTTGCCGATTTTTTCAATACAACCTAATCCTCCAAGGAACATCGAGTCAACGCGTCATATCCCTATCAGTTGAATAGGTTTAATTGCATCTTGAATCCTGTGATCGATGAAAGCTCGGTTCCCACTTTGTTAACTTCACTTAAGGCCGTGGAACCAATAGGACCTGATGGGATACCTGGTTAAGTACTCAGGTTTTGTGCTGAGAGTTTGATAACATCCTTCCAACTATTTGGAAGGAATCTTTTATTATTCCTTAACATAAAAATGGTAATAAATCAGAAGCCTCCAACTATAGAGGTATTTCCAAATTGTCGGCTATTCCGAAGAATTTTGAGAAAGTTATAACTTCCCAATTGCAACATTTCTGTTGTTATATTTCTTTTTCTACCCAATGGATCGGGAATGCACTACAAACTGATGTTGTTTATACCGACTTCAGTAAGGCCTTCGATTCTGTTAACCATACACAAGCTAAACAAACTTGGGCTTCCAAGCCTTTTACTGTGTTGGATTTCCCAATATCTGACTGACCGTACTCAAGAAGTCCTGTTTAAAACCTCTTTTTTAAAAACCATCAAAGTTACCTCGGGTAACGTTGGTTTTTACCCTGTTTATAAATGACTTACCTTAAGTAGTAACTTATTCTCGTGTTATGATCTACTTTGACAATGTTAAACTGGCTACACCCTTGATTTTAAATTAATTAGGCATGTTTATTGCAAGAATTCATTTTTGTGGATTAAAGCCCCATCATATTTTATTTGTCAGCATAGAAACGACTTGAAATATTGCTACCAAATACTATTGAAAATAAAAAATTAAAAAATTATATTATATTATAATATGATTGCATTATATTATATCATTTAATTATATTCACATATTAAATATTTTTTGGAAATTTTTTTGTTTGTTGGTTAAATTTATCATAGAAAATTGAAATATTATATATAAATCATTTAATTTTTGCCAAGGGTTACGGTAGGACTATATTAAAGTCATCGACAGAGACCCAGTGACAGAGTCACGATAGAATTCAGTGGAACCAAAACCACGTGGCAGAAATACATATATATATTTTTTTTTATCGACAGAGCTAAACAGGGTATTAGCAGAGTCACCATAGAAAAAAAATTATATGAAACGGCAGAGCCAAGACCCCTATTATTAAACTCAAAGTCTACACTATTCAAGAAAGTCCAGATTACATCTTCAATTAGTAAACATCCTTCTCAAGGATAATAGCAGCCTAAGTTACAAGGATACCAAGACCCAACCATCAAGCAGTGAACATCCTTTTTCAAGGACAACAGCAATTTAAGATACAAGGATAACAAAGGAGAGTCAATGTGCAGCAGTCAAAGAGTCATCATCTAACATCCTTCTCAAGGACAACAGCAGCAACAGCAGTTACAAGGTTACCATGAATCAAAGTCGAACTACAGCGAGTGAACATCCTTATCAAGGATATTAGCAATTAAACTCGAACTACAGCGAGTGAATACCGTATCAAAGTTACCAGGAATCAAAGTCGAACTACAGCCAGTGAACATCCTTCCAAAGGATACCAGGAATCAAAGGGTAACTACAACGAGTGACCATCCT
The DNA here is from genome assembly GCA_018903615.1 of Drosophila neocordata. NCBI lineage: Eukaryota > Metazoa > Arthropoda > Insecta > Diptera > Drosophilidae > Drosophila > Drosophila neocordata. Next base: position 854,283 of record JAEIGI010000022.1, read on the forward strand.
TTTCCAAGGATGCCAGACGTCTAAGTTAAAGTTACAAGGATACCAGCGGAGTCTACATTAAACCAGGAACTAGTCAAAGTCCTTCTTCAAGGATACTAGAAGTCGAACTCAAAGCTACAAGGATACCAGCGGAGTCTACATCAAGCCAGGAACAAATCAACGTCTTTCGCAAGGATACGAGGAGTCTACGTCGAAATTACAAAGATACTAGCGGAGTCTACAACCAGAAGTTTATGTCAGAATTACAAGGATACCAGCAGAGTCTACATACCAAAAATCTAAGTCACAGCTCCGAAGATACTAGCGGAGTCTACTCTAAGTTTAGCACGAGTCAACGCCCTTAACATGGATACTAGGAATCTAATCTAGAACCACAACGAGCCATCATTCGTCACAAGGATACTAGCGGAGTCATTTCTAAGTCTTGCACAAGTCAACATTCTTCACAAGGATACCAGGAATCCAAGCCAGAACCACAACGATCCAACATGCTTCACAAGAATACCAGGAATCTAGTCAGCACGCTTTACAAGGATACCAGAGGAATCTGCATTATTTCTAGATCAAGTCAACATTCTTCACAAGAATACCAGGAAGACTCATAGTCAAACATTCAACGAGGCAACATTTTCTTTAAAAGAATTTCAGAGCGAAGCTCAAATGTACATTATTCAGAGAACCTAAGCTAAGTCCGCAGCCAGTCGTCACAGGATACGTCTTTCAAAAGGATACGAGGTCAACAACATGGTTTCGAAGACAAGAAGCATGAAACCAAGTTGCAAAAGATACAAGCAATGTCTCACATCGCAGAAAACGTAATCACTCAGAAGGATGATCGAGCAACTAAGCATCGTTTTTTGCAGAGCACAGTACCGGTTACAAGGAACATTTGTCCGAAGCCCCTGGGAGATTCGCCGTCATGCCGGCACCAAAACTCAAAGGTCCCTACAAGGTAAAACACATTTCTTTCAGGAACATCGTCCTACTCCAAGATGCACATGGAACATACCGTCGCACAGCCAGTGTGACCGATATTAAGTCGTATCAACAAGAGAATCCAAATCAAGAAGAACAATGCCTCAGAAGACCACCGAAGAGCAGAACCTTGAGAAGAGATTTCACAGGGGCCACTTGTTGGAGATCCCGATCACCCAATGTCCCTGCCCTCTTGAAGGGGGCAGGGCAACCCAGCATCCAACTACGTATATCTCATCTTAGTTATCTTAGTAGTAATTAGTAAACTTAGTAATAATATTAAATTTTAAGTTCAGCACACGTTTGTAAATCACAATATTAGGCAGGGAAAGTCAGGAGAATAACCATTTTTTTTGCCTCCGCGAAGTAAAGAGGGAGTGTTGCGAATCACAAATTTTGGTACTTTTTATATATTAACATTAAGCGAACCCTCAGAATTAATATGCTCTATTTATTAAAGCGGATTAGTTCATCAATAGGTTACCGTTTGTTTGTAGGTCGGCAAAGAAATCCAAAACTAGAGAGCTTCCAAAAATTCCCAATAGAAATAATTAGACCAATTTTATTAGATAGTAAAAAGTAATGTATGGTGGCCAATAGATGTTGGCGGCACAAATTAAAGCAAAGCTTATAACAACTCCAAACGTTACATATAAGTGTGGCCGTCCTCCTTCCAATTCGCCCCTCTGTTTCAACCGCGCTCCGCTTCCGCTGTTCACCCTTTTCTGGCGTGAACATACCGCCTCCGTTGCAACAAATTGCAATAGCCCGGGTGGACTGATAGGGATGGGGAGCGGCAGCGTTTTGGAGCGCCAAAATGCTGCAGGAGCCTGGATGGAGCCTTTCCAAGACGGTGCTCTGGCCCGAGGGGATGCCGCCATGGCGATGGATCTGGAATGATTTTTGCTTCTTGGATCCTTAGAAGGGCGGGCGAGCTCATGTCTGCCGTCATTTATACGTCTTGCTGCAAGATGCAAGTTGGCGTTGGTGGGTGCGACAGATGTCTGAGTGGCAAAAACGTGGCTGGGCGGACCGAATGATTCTGCCATGGGCCCGCAGAGAACCCAGCCGAAGACAGTTTCCGCGTTGAAGAGGGAGTCGCAGATGTCCTTTTTAATCCGCTCTCCCAAAATATGGGGTAAAAGATCCTCGCCGATCACCATGTCAATGGGGGAGCGTCTATGGAATAGCGGATCTGCCAAAGGAAGCTCGTTAAGGGTTACCATCCACCCCCTTGGGAAACGAACCGGAGGGTAGCGCTCCGGCTGGGTTTGGCAGGACAAAGGCTCTGGTTTCCACGTGCCGAGAGGGATCTCTGGAAGTCACGAGCTGAAACTGACATAGCTTCTGTTCACTGACGGCCACATAATTGGAAATGCCACTTATCTGGACGTTAATGAGACGGAACGGAGGTCTCACCAGGTTGAACATTCCTTCGGATAGAAATGTTCCTTCAGACCCGGTGTCAATTAAAGCGCGCACAAGGAAGTTAGCGCCCAAGTGTCGTATGGTCACCAATTCTGGATGTTATGAATTCTGGATGTGGGTCGTTCAACTGAATCTGCGTTGACGCAGGTCGCCGGTGGCTGCGCATTGGGTGCCGCCACCGCGGAGGCGGGGACGCGATGTAGCAACGTGTGATGACGTTCTTTACAGATGTGGCAGCTATGGGCGCTGGGGCATTCCCGTAGTTGATGGCCGCGTGCAAAACAATTTAGGCACATCTTCTGTTGCTTGATTACAGGCGATCGATCTTGGACGGGCATGGATGTAAATTTTGGACAGAGGCGAATCGGATGGTTCTCTCTGCCGCACAGCTTGCAGGAGACCTGATTGACACGGATTTAAGTGTTCAGCGCCTGAAATCTAGCTTGTGGCGCCGGTCTGCGCACTGCATTGGGAAGGGCCTGGGAGACTGGAGCGGAACGACGATCTTCCAGAGTCTCCAGAACGCGATTACGGTCGATCAGGAACCCGTTTAGTTCAGCCCACGAAGAAAGAGCTGTTTTGTTTGGGATGGACTGTTCCCATAAGGCAATAGTATATATACCTCACAGACGCGACAGAGTATCACGCCAGATATAAATATAGATGAATTCAAGTCAGTTGGTTATATGTTCGATCGAACACAAGCAAACAAAAGAAATGTGCGATCGAACTGAAAGCAAAATGCAAACATGTAAATCGCGTGATTTAAACTATACGCAAACATAATTACATATGAGAAATGGTTAAAGCAAAGGCCGAATATATGTAATATGTAATGAGAAACAGATAAGAACAAGTGAATGTAGGCTCGTGTGACGTCACTGAGAGTGCATTACATTGGGAGTGCATAGAACCCCAACAGCGAACACACACACGCACAAGTGCGTCAGCCACCGACGCACGAGACTTAGAGAGTCGGCTCATGCGTATAGACCAGCGGGGGAGCCGAGCGGTTGCATTTCGGTCGTCGGTGACATCAAAGTGAGCGGGCTTACGCATGTGTGGGCGGATTGGAAGCGGGAATGTTGCCATGTAACGGAGAACGGTAGAGACGGTATGTAACATGTCCAAAGAAGAGGTTTGAGAGGCGCTAATAATAATATATATATGTATATAAATTTATGTACATAATATACTAAATAATGCTATATAATGTTGTATAACTCATGTGATGGAATATACATAACATTAATATTAGTTATGTGAAAGGGTTAATGCGGTACATTAATGTGGAGCATTAATTCTGTATATAGGAATACAACAAAAGATAAATGGGGGTATATTTATATAGTTATTAAGTTTATTTAATATAAATAGTTCAAGGAGGAAGGAATTTAATCATAATTTCACTATATTTAAGCATATGTCAAAAGCTAGAAAACAAGATTGTAGCTGAGAGGCGTATGCGTGATTTCACCATGCATAGCAACATTAGAGTTGCGTTGCGCGATCTGCCGAGAAGGCCGAAGGCAAAAGAAAGCGATGGAAAGTTTTCGGCGGCAAATATTGGCGCGCGGAAAAGTACTGGCAACGGTACATAATCCCACCACGCGTCCTCCCTGGGTCAAGATGCCTATAAATAGACACGGCTGAGACACAGAGGGCGGGCAGTTAGAAAGCGAAGGAAACAAGCGAAATATCACTTGGACCAGCAAGGTGCAAGTGAAGTATTAAAAAGTGAAGTATTAACAAGTGAAGATTCAACAAGTGAAGTAAATAAGCGAGGCCAACGAAGTGAAACATATGTGAAGAAATAAAAGTGAAGGCGTGTCAAGTCAGATTGATAAAAGGATATCCATCCGTATCCTGGTTACAAGTGAAGGTTTAAAGGCAGATTAGTTTTTGGTGGCAAGTAGGAAGACTAGGTGCTATTCCTAGCAGGGTATTAAAAAAACTAGGAGCCAATCCTAGCAGATCACAAGACTAGGAGCTTTTCCTAGCGGATCGTAAAATACTAGGAGTTATTCCTAGCAAATATATAAAAGTCTAGGAGCTATTCCTAGCAATATATAAAAGACTAGGAGCTATTCCTAGCAGTATATAAAAGACAAGGAGCTATTCCTAGCAAAACATTGAAGACTAGGAGCTATTCCTAGCAGTTTTAGTGAAGACTAGGAGCTATTCCTAGCACAGTTAAGGAAGACCAGAGGTATTCCTGGCACAGGTAGAAAAGACTATGAGTATTCCTAGCACAGTTGAGGAAGACCAGGAGTATTCCTGGCATAGTGAGAAAAGACTAGGAGTATTCCTAGTAGAATATTAGGAGCGTAGCTGGCGACAGGTGCAGCTAGACAAGACCAGTCATCCTGGCAGTAGGAATACTTACCACAGCCAAACCCAATCCGTCGATAAGTTTTCATGAGTGCCAGCGGTGCAGTGTGGATTCCACAATAAATACAATTACAAAGTCAATAGCCCGTGCAGAAGCTCTCTGGCCATACCAACATCCACCAATCAAATTGCCAATAAAATTATAACGTATTGTTACAAGAAAGAACAACTGCATTTTCTCATTTCACCAGCGCACAATATAAACTCGTTGTGTAGTACCCCTCCACCTGAAATCCGGCTCTGCCGCAAGTAAGGACCAAAAAGGATCGTTACAACTGGCGCCCAACGTGCTTAACTGGTGAAAGAGATTTACAAGATTTATTGTTTTCTGTATAGGAAAACAAAAAAAATCAACGTTAATTTGTATTAAAAGGCAAGAAAAGAAATAAATTGATCAAAGGCCGGCAAGATGACAAAATCATGGATTTATTACATGAAAAAGGAGGAGTTGATAAAAAACGGCGAAACGTGCGGGGGAAATTGCAAAATTGGCAATTCCAATATTAACACCGCCAAGATGGGGAAGCGTGGGTGCCCTAGATGGCCCACAAAAACAACAACATACATTATATGAAGAGCCAAGAACAAAAAGGAGAGTTACAGAAAGTAGCAAAGTCGGGTTAATAAATTCGAATAACGAATATCCGAAAGTGGCTAAACAAGTGAGGGAATGGACATTTCGTTTCGACGGCCACTCAAAGCCGCTTGAATTCATCGAACAAGTCGAATGGTCAACAGACATGTATGGATTAGACATCAACATAATCTCAAGGGCAATGCCAGAACTGCTAAAAGACAAGGTATTAAAATGGTACGTGGCCAACAATAAGCATTGGGCATCATGGAAAGATTTTACTGAGGCATTCAAAAAATATTTCTTGCCGAGGGGATATTTTAGCAAACTGGCAGATCAAGTAAAAGCTAGAAAACAACAGTGGAATAAGTAATTTAAAGATTTCATGATAGAGATGCAAACCATGATGCGTCCATTAAAATGCCCAGATTTCGAGCAGCTAGAAATCATATTGGAAAACTGCACACCAGATTTGAAATGTTCATTCGCCCACACAACGTACAAACGCTGGAAGAACTAATGCAACTGGCAGATGAGTTCGAAACATTGGAACAGGAGAGGAAACAGTTCCAACGAGAGGCCAAAAGTGAACGCTCGCACATACCAATGGGCGTGCAAAGACGACCAGTTGTGCAAGATAATAGGCATAACAACGTCTGCAGACGCTGCTTAGATGAAGAGCCACCAACTCCAGCTCAAAGGCGGAATTTCAGGCATGCACTAGATGCGGAGGTGCAGGTCATTGGGCTAATGAGTGCAGCAACAGAAGATTAGAGTTCTGTTGGAATTGCGGGAAAATCGGAAAGCGATCGATGAATTGCTGCATGCCAGCGGGAAACGCAAATCGTCCTGCCTGCAAGGAGCGAGCAGGAGCCGGCAACAACAGCTCCGTGAACCTAATCGGAAAGCTGATAGAAGAAGAAAGCCAACTATCAGCAGAAATTAGGATAGGGGGCATTAGAATGCTGGCCACGGTAGACTCAGGGGCCACAAGCAGCTTTGTTAGCCTAAAGATAATAGAAAAACTAGCAAAAAAAGATCAGCTAACAAAAGCGAAAAAACTGGTGAAGTTGGCAGACGGAACAGTCAAAGAAATAGACTGGCAATGGATCGCTGAAGTGCAATTTGGCGACAAAATAATCAAAATGCCACTTTTAGTATTGCCTGGCGGAATTAATGCGGTGGTGTTAGGGTGGAATTTTATAAAGGAAATGGGAGCCATTACACAATGCGCAGGGCACCAAATTGAAATTCCGCCAATGTGCAGAATAAAAGGGAGGCTGACAGAAAGGATTTCGACAGCAATAGCGTCGGATGCACCAGAGATAGAAGTCAGTGACTTTATGTGCGAAGAACTGGCCGAATTGGCCAAAATAAATGGCACGTCTAAAGTTGGCATGCACACAATCACTATATGTGACGATAAGCCAATAAAACAAAGGTATTATATAAAGAATCCAAAGATGTAAGGTATAATAAATGAAAAAGTTGAAGAATTGATGGCAATGGGATATATAGAACGATCAAATAGTCCTTACAGTTCACCAATAGTAATGGTGAAAAAGAAACAAACTGGAAAATGGAGGCTATGTGTTGACTTCAGGCAGATAAATGCAAAATCTATAAAAGATCAATTCAATTCAAGTTTTCACTGTGGATTGACGCGTTAAGATTAAAAAATTATGCAGGAGCACAGGACTGCATAATTTTCTTTATTTTCGACTTTAAAGTCATCGCGATGCCTTAAAAAAATTGTCCAATAGTTTGGTGGTGGTTTATCTACTTACTAACATAGTGCTTTTTGTTTGTTTGGACATATAAACGCAAAATCAAAGCATTAAACTTATTCTTTTGTATAAATTTTTGATTTTGCTTTTGTACTTCTTCCCGTTTTAAAATCACTCTCGCGCTCTCGCCAATGTACTGTTGTTGCATGTGCAGTGCTGTTGGCTCTCCCGCTCTTTTTTCTTAATTTCTTTTGATCGCGCTCGCATCTATCTCTGTCTCGGGTACAAGTGATACGTGTACTCGTGTAGTGCTCTCTTTAATTTAATAATTATCCTCTCTTCAAGTTTGACCCAAGTGTCGAATTTGATTTTAAATACTGAGTAAGTTTTTTCTTTGGCTTTTTTCATTGAATTTTGATTTTTTTTCTTTCGCTCTAAAAAAATAAAATATTTAAATACTATTATGTCTGTCTGCTCCAGCAAAAAGTGTTTTGAACCCCCTGCACCCCATACGTATTTCTCACTTGTTGGCTGTGTGATAATGTCATGCACGTCAAGTGTGCCGGATACACGGCCAAAGTGAGGGACAGTTTGGAGCAAAGAGGTGGTCTCAAATGGGGATGCGACTCATGCCGAGAAGTGGAAATCGAGATGACGGTATTCATGAGGCAGACCAGGGACAAGTTTAAGAAACTGTCATCTGGTTTTCGTAAGCTCTTTGATGTGTTTAACGCTTTGGAGACAGAGTTCAAAAGCTATAAGCTGTTGAATGAGTCTCCAAAGCTGCAAGAAAACTAGTATGCGGAATCTGTCCCTGCATCTGCCGGTGCCTATCTCTGTCTCGGCCGCAGTTCCGCAATCTCCGTCACTGCTCACAGCCAATCCTCCGCAGCTCATATCGTTTACCACCCCCGTCACACAGGGTGGGCGTAAAGATGAGGCCATTTCCGTTTCTCCTGGAAATGGTCTCTCTATACAGACGAATGAAACTGTAGTTTCCGAACAGTCTGGGCAACTACCAAATTCTTTGGTTATTGCCAACAGCTGCCCAGTTAGAGGAACACCATTAATTAGGCCTCTGACTGGAGTACCACCGAAGAAACATATATTTGTTTCTAGGCTTGATCCCGAAACTTCTTCGGATGATGTCTTAGGTTACATTAAGACAAAAATGCAAGCATCAAAAATAGCGGTGGAAAAATTTAAATTTAATTATTCTAGGGAGATCTCTTCCTTTAAAATTAGTGTCCCGGTTGAACTGTTTGACCACATCTGTAGTAACAGCTTTTGGCCGGATCACATATTAGTGAAAGAATATACGGCCAAAAAGAAAACTCGTGGCTCAGGTAGGCTTCCTTCTACTTCTTCTTCTATTGCTTACGAAATATCAGCATCTGCTGGTGTTCCAAAAAACTTATTTCGTCCCTTAATCTGGCCTATCAGAACGTAAGAGGACTTAAATCTAAGCTTCTTAGACTTTATGTAGATAGTTTAGTATTTGATTATAAAATTTTAGTAAAAGTAAAAGTCTCTTGGTTAAAACCTGACATTAACGATGCATCTGTTCTGTCTGCAAAATTTTCAATATTCAGGTGTGATCGCATTTCGCGTGTAGGCGGAGGAGTCTTGATTGCCATTGACTAGTCGTTATCTTCTGACCGGATTCAATCTCCTGATAACCAGGAGATTGAGTTTGTAAGTGTCAAGGTCAGTCTCAAGACTTTCTCTGTCTACATTACTTGCTCGTACATCCCGCCACAATCCGACATGGCGGCGTACATTAAACACTTGGTTTCTATCCAACACATCTCATCGTTACTGTCTGATAGAGACATGTTAATTGTTCTCGGTGACTTTAATTTACCGGAAATAGTATGGTCCCCTACTGACGAATCTGCTTTGTTGCTCCCTTCTATTTCACATTGCTTTATTGAAGGTCTTTTCGAGTTATCTTTGACTCAAATAAATCCAGTGCGTAACAAGAATAATAGATATTTGTTCTCGATTCCACCAATGGTGCAGTTTCTAGAATAAACCCTCTTGTCCTGCCTGAAGATAGTTTTCATCCTACTTTGGAGTTAACTATTGATCTTCCGTATCGTGTACCGACTATTGGTGCCTGTCCTGCGGTTAAATCCCGTAATTTTCGCAAGACCAATTTTAGTAAGTTAAATGAGCTCATTCTTAAAAATGATTGGTCTTCCCTGTATAGTTGTTCAAACATGAACCAAGCTATTTCTCTGTTTTATAACACTCTTGGTTCGCTTTTTAAGGTTTGTGTACCGCTGAGGATCCCTGTGTCGGCCTAAAGGCTTTCCTGGCATTCTCGGGACCTAACTAACCTGAAAAATGTAAAATCGAGGTGTTATAAAATTTACCAGAAATCAGGCCGCTCGTCAGACTATGCCGGTTACGTAGTCGCCCGATCAAAGTTTTTGACACGTAATACGCACTGCTATAAGAATTACCTTCAGCGTTGTAAATGAGAATTTTCTAGTAATCCTAAACAATTTTATAGCTTTGTGAATTCCAAACGCAAAATGTCTGTCTATCCATCATGCTTATCTCTTGAAAACAATATAGCGAGTTCTGATCAAGCCATCACTGATTTGTTTGCAGACTTTTTTACAACAACCTATTCCTCAGCGGAATATCAATCAGACATTCCGTATCCTTACCAGGTAAAAAGCTCTAACTGCGTTTACAGTCCTTCGATCGATGAAAGTTCGCTCCTAAGCGTGCTTAATTTAGTGAAACCTGTCTACTCTCCTGGTCCTGATGGAATACCAGGTTGCGTTCTCAGATTTTGCGCCGAGGCTTTATGTAAGCCAATTTGTAAACTTTTTCTTTTGTCTGCTAAATCTTCCACGTTCCCAGCTATCTGGAAGGACTCCTATATAGTTCCTCTCCATAAAAGCGGTAAAAAATCGGAAGCATCCAACTATAGGGGTATTAATAAATTGTCCGCTATACCTAAAGCTTTTGAAAAATTAATCACTTTTCGATTGCATCATTTTTGTAGATCTATAATTTCACCATCTCAACATGGGTTTGTGAAATGTAGATCTACTACCACTAACTTTTTAGAATTTACTTCTTTAACGATCGAAGGATTTAGAAATGCAAGGCAAACTGATGTCATATATACTGATTTCAGTAAGGCTTTTGATTCTGTTAATCATACGCTTCTTCTTTATAAATTAAATAGTATTGGCTTTCCAAGTCCTTTAATTAATTGGATTCATGAATATTTGACAAATAGAACTCAGAGGGTTCTTTTTAAATCGTCATATTCCAAATCCATCCATATTACTTCGGGGGTGCCTCAGGGTAGTCATTTGGGACCACTGCTGTTTACCCTTTTCATTAATGACCTTCCCTCTGTTATAAGTTACTCTCGTGCCCTTATGTACGCAGATGACGTTAAGCTATGTTTTAGTTACAAAGACATTACCTCTTCTTGTCGATTGCAATCTGATCTTCAAAATCTTGAGCTTTGGTGTCATAATAACTTATTAAAATTAAATGCAACTAAATGCAAGGTCATGACTTTTTATAGAACTTCTCCGCATTTAGTTACTTATTTTCTTACTAATACACCATTAGAACGTCTTAATGAGATGTTGTAAAGAGATGGTCAAAGGAGTTTGACGATCCATATACAACTAAAATTCTTTTCACCTCACTGGTCCGTCCTATTTTAGAATATGCATCTTGCATCTGGTCACCTCAGTATGAGTCACACCAAGCAAGAATTGAGTCGGTTCAAAAACAGTTCTTGCTTTTTGCTCTTCATGGTCTGAACTGGGATCGTAATGTCAATTTGCCATCGTACTCTAGTAGACTCCTTTTACTTGGCCTTCCTTCTCTTACTAATCGTAGAGTAATGCTTGGCGTCATTTTTATGCACAAGCTTCTTAAAGGTGATATAGACTCGCCCGAGCTATTGAACCAAATAAATTTTAGTGTTCCTTGTAGACCTACTAGAAACTTTATACCTCTATCTCTGTCACGCTGTTCTATTAATTATTTACTTCATGAACCTTTCCGAGTTCTTTGTTCTGATTATAATCGTCTTTATCATGTAATCAGTACAGAACTCTCTTTTCCATTACTTAAAAATTCTATACTTTCTTTTTTAGCTCGTAGCTAGCATTAGTTTTCGTTTTTGTCTGTACTAATGAACTGTCGACTCGAGCCGTACGTTATGCGGCTACCGCCCTTCGGTCGGTTGGACGGGAGGTATGGACATTTAGTGCACCCGTTGGGATTCGCGCGAAAAAAAAAAAACTATAGACTGTGAAATCAAGGATAGGCCCAGTTAAAAGACAAACTCTTTCCAAACTTAACCTAAATGGAGCCCAACTATTAAGTAACTTATACGCAAAATCAAATCATTATGACCAACAAACCACATACTGCCTATTGTTGGACGGATTCGCAAATTGTATTACATTGGCTAAAACAACATTCTTTCACACTATCGGCATTTGTAGAAAACAGAGTAGCAACCATTTAGGAAAACAATCCTGCTGACATTGTATCACGAGGTTGTACAGCTGAGGAACTTTAACACTCAATTTGGTTCACCGGTTCATTTTTGTAAGAACCTGAAGTCAAATGGCCTCAACAAACCCACTTCAAAGACATAGACATGTATGTTGTCAACACTGAGAAAAGAAAAAGCACGTTCGCTATAACGGTAGAGAACAATTACTTATTGGAGGCAATCGAGAAATTTAACTCATACAATCGCACACTTAGAGTCATCGCTTATTGTTTCAGATTCCTTAAGGCACTCAAGGGCAACCGCAATTTTGAAATGTCAAAGGCATCGCCAGAAGAAATGGAAGGGCATTGCATTGCATTGTTTGGAATCTTCAACAAAGACATTTTATTAATGAATTTAATATACTGCTACGGGGAAAACAAGTCAAAAACAGTTTGATTTCTGGATGATTCATCAGGATTTACCCTTATCAAAGTCGGTGGAAGGCCGGAACAAGCAAGTCTTCCTGAATGCCAGAATCATCCGCTTCTACCACGAGGAAATTCGCATTTTGTTGTAAAATACGTTCGACATTTGCACTTGCGCAATTATCATGCTGGACCAAAGGCAATAATAGGACTATTACGATTTCAATTTTGGATAATAAGCGCTAAAACTTTGGCCCGGAAAATTGTTAGATCATATATACACTGTGTAAGGTATCGACCTGTTCTAATTTGTCAACTTATGCCAATGTTTATATCAATGCCAACTCAGCGCTTAACTACGGATAAACCATTTCGGCATGTGGGAGTGGATTTTTGTGGACCAGTAAAGACATATCTGCGCATCTAAGCCAAAGGTCCGAACAAATCGTATATAGCAATATTCGGTTGCATGGCTATTAAGGCAGTTCACATCGACGTCGTCTCTTGCTCGGCGAGGGCCAGTTTTCCACATCTACTGTGACAACGCTACAAATTTTGTTGGAGCATCCAACAAACTAATTGAATTGAAAAACTTTATGTTTAATTCGAAAAACCAAGATGCAATTAAATCATATTGTGCTTCAGAAGAAATAAATTTTTATTTCATTCCTCCCAGGAAGCTGCTGTTGAGAGTGCAAAGGGTCTATTAATACGCTCACTCGATTCACCTTTGAAGAGCTAAATACTTCAGTTATCGAGATTGAGGCCATCTTTAATTCACGTCCTTTCTCACCTCTATTGTCGGATCCAAAAAAACGGAGATGCTCCACGTGCGTTACCTGAACGCATGATAGTTTAAAACAACAGTCCGCTGAAACAGTATGCACAAATCTTGGCTGTTAAACAAGAATTTTGGCGTCGATGGTCCGCAGAATACATCAACGAACTGCGAGCTAGGACCAAGTGAACATCACCCTCATCAAATCTCACAGTTGGAACTATGGTCATCGTTCAAGGAGACAACATGCCACCCCAATCCTGGAAACTTGGTCGAGTATAAGCAGTTGGGCACGGCAAAGACGACCGCGTACGAGCTGCTCAAATACGCGCCGCATCGGGGACTTTTTGTCACCCAATACATAAACTGGCGATTTTATCAATTTCTTTAAAAATATCTTTTCCTGGGGGGGGCGGGATGTTTGGTCCAACTAGTTAAGCTCTCGTAGATAACAGCATAAAATATAAATCTTATACAAATGAACTTATATTATCATCATATGTTTTATTATACCTAAAAGCTCATGTAAATGAAAGCTCGATCGCATACATTAGTTTTGCATCTGTGCTTTCTAACTGTTCCAAGTAGTCTGCAATTAACATATAAAGAAATATGATGAATAAAATAAAAGTCCAAAAAAGTTCAACAAGAGCCTGATACTCGCATAACTTAGGCAGTGCTACCAATCTACAACATGCAGCTTCTGCTAGCACAGTTAAGGAAGACCAGAGGTATTCCTGGCACAGGTAAAAAAGACTATGAGTATTCCTAGCACAGTTGAGGAAGACCAGGAGTATTCCTAGCATAGTGAGAAAAGACTAGGAGTATTCCTAGTAGAATATTAGGAGCGTAGCTGGCGACAGGTGCAGCTAGACAAGACCAGTCATCCTGGCAGTAGGAATACTTACCACAGCCAAACCCAATCCGTCGATAAGTTTTCATGAGTGCCAGCGGTGCAGTGTGGATTCCACAATAAATACAATTACAAAGTCAATAGCCCGTGCAGAAGCTCTCTGGCCATACCAACGTCCACCAATCAAATTGCCAATAAAATTATAACGTATTGTTACAAGAAAGAACAGAACAGCATCTTCTCATTTCACCAGCGCACAATATAAACTCGTTGTGTAGTACCCCTACACCTGAAATCCGGCTCTGCCGCAAGTAAGGACCAAAAAGGATCGTTACAACTGGCGCCCAACGTGCTTAACTGGTGAAAGAGATTTACAAGATTTATTGTTTTCTGTATAGGAAAACAAAAAAAAATCAGCGTTAATTTGTTATAAAAGGCAAGAAAAGAAATAAATTGATCAAAGGCCGGCAAGATGACAAAATCATGGATTTATTACATGAAAAAGGAGGAGTTGATAAAAAACGGCGAAACGTGCGGATTCACGCTATCAGGAACTGTAGAAGAAATGAGGAAACAGTTCGGACAATGGGTCAACAATCATGAGGACGACCCAGAGTGGCAGGCATGGATCAGCTCGCTGGCAGGAACAAAAAGGAGAATTACAGAAAGTAGCAAAGTCGGGTTAATAAATTCGAATAACGAATATCCGAAAGTGACTAAACAAGTGAGGGAATGGACATTTCGTTTCGACGGCCACTCAAAGCCGCTTGAATTCATCGAACAAGTCGAATAGTCAACAGACATGTATGGATTAGACATCAACATAATCCCAAGGGCAATGCCAGAACTGCTAAAAGACAAGGTATTAAAATGGTATGTGGCCAACAATAAGCATTGGGCATCATGGAAAGATTTTACTGAGGCATTCAAAAAATATTTCTTGCCGAGGGAATATTTTAGCAAACTGGCAGATCAAGAAAAAGCTAGAAAACAACAGTGGAATAAGTAATTTAAAGATTTCATGATAGAGATGCAAACCATGATGCGTCCATTAAAATGCCCAGATTTCGAGCAGCTAGAAATCATATTGGAAAACTGCACACCAGATTTGAAATGTTCATTCGCCCACACAACGTACAAACGCTGGAAGAACTAATGCAACTGGCAGATGAGTTCGAAACATTGGAACAGGAGAGGAAACAGTTCCAACGAGAGGCCAAAAGTGAACGCTCGCACATACCAATGGGCGTGCAAAGACGACCAGTTGTGCAAGATAATAGGCATAACAACGTCTGCAGACGCTGCTTAGATGAAGAGCCACCAACTCCAGCTCAAAGGCGGAATTTCAGGCATGCAGAAGATGCGGAGGTGCAGGTCATTGGGCTAATGAGTGCAGCAACAGAAGATTAGAGTTCTGTTGGAATTGCGGGAAAATCGGAAAGCGATCGATGAATTGCTGCATGCCAGCGGGAAACGCAAATCGTCCTGCCTGCAAGGAGCGAGCAGGAGCCGGCAACAACAGCTCCGTGAACCTAATCGGAAAGCTGATAGAAGAAGAAAGCCAACTATCAGCAGAAATTAGGATAGGGGGGCATTAGAATGCTGGCCACGGTAGACTCAGGGGCCACAAGCAGCTTTGTTAGCCTAAAGATAATAGAAAAACTAGCAAAAAAAGATCAGCTAACAAAAGCGAAAAAACTGGTGAAGTTGGCAGACGGAACAGTCAAAGAAATAGACTGGCAATGGATCGCTGAAGTGCAATTTGGCGACAAAATAATCAAAATGCCACTTTTAGTATTGCCTGGCGGAATTAATGCGGTGGTGTTAGGGTGGAATTTTATAAAGGAAATGGGAGCCATTATACAATGCGCAGGGCACCAAATTGAAATTCCGCCAATGTGCAGAATAAAAGGGAGGCTGACAGAAAGGATTTCGACAGCAATAGCGTCGGATGCACCAGAGATAGAAGTCAGTGACTTTATGTGCGAAGAACTGGCCGAATTGGCCAAAATAAATGGCACGTCTAAAGTTGGCATGCACACAATCACTATATGTGACGATAAGCCAATAAAACAAAGGTATTATATAAAGAATCCAAAGATGTAAGGTATAATAAATGAAAAAGTTGAAGAATTGATGGCAATGGGATATATAGAACGATCAAATAGTCCTTACAGTTCACCAATAGTAATGGTGAAAAAGAAACAAACTGGAAAATGGAGGCTATGTGTTGACTTCAGGCAGATAAATGCAAAATCTATAAAAGATCAATTCAATTCAAGTTTTCACTGTGGATTGACGCGTTAAGATTAAAAAATTATGCAGGAGCACAGGACTGCATAATTTTCTTTATTTTCGACTTTAAAGTCATCGCGATGCCTTAAAAAAATTGTCCAATAGTTTGGTGGTGGTTTATCTACTTACTAACATAGTGCTTTTTGTTTGTTTGGACATATAAACGCAAAATCAAAGCATTAAACTTATTCTTTTGTATAAATTTTTGATTTTGCTTTTGTACTTCTTCCCGTTTTAAAATCACTCTCGCGCTCTCGCCTATGTACTGTTGTTGCATGTGCAGTGCTGTTGGCTCTCCCGCTCTTTTTTCTTAATTTCTTTTGATCGCGCTCGCATCTATCTCTGTCTCGCGTACAAGTGATACGTGTACTCGTGTAGTGCTCTCTTTAATTTAATAATTATCCTCTCTTCAAGTTTGACCCAAGTGTCGAATTTGATTTTGAATACTGAGTAAGTTTTTTCTTTGGCTTTTTTCATTGAATTTTGATTTTTTTTTCTTTCGCTCTAAAAAAATAAAATATTTAAATACTATTATGTCTGTCTGTTCCAGCAAAAAGTGTTTGAACGCCCCTGCACCCCATAATGTCTTTCTCACTTGTTGGCTGTGCGATAATGTCATGCACGTCAAGTGTGCCGGATACACGGCCAAAGTGAGAGACAGTATGGAGCAAAGAGGTCTCAAATGGGGATGCGAATCATGCCCAGAAGTGGAAATCGATTCATCGAAGAAGTTTAAGAAACTGTCATCTGGTTTACGCTCTGGAGACAGAGTTCAAAAGCTATAAGCTGTTGAATAAGTCTCCAAAGCGCAAGAAAACTAGTATGCGGAATCTGTCCCTGCATCTGCCGGTGCCTATCCCTGTCTCGGCCGCGGTTTCGCAATCTCCGCCACTGCTCACAGCCAATCCTCCGCAGCTCATATCGTTTACCACCCCCGTCACACAGGGTGGGCGTAAAGATGAAATGAAATGATGGAAATGGTCTCTCTATACAGACGAATGAAACTGTAGTTTCCGAACAGTCTGGGCAACTACCAAATTCTTTGGTTATTGCCAACAGCTGCCCAGTTAGAGGAACACCATTAATTAGGCCTCTGACTGAAGTACCACCGAAGAAACATATATTTGTTTCTAGGCTTGATCCCGAAACTTCTTCGGATGATGTCTTAGGTTACATTAAGACAAAAATGCAAGCATCAAAAATAGCGGTGGAAAAATTTAAATTTAATTATTCTAGGGAGATCTCTTCCTTTAAAATTAGTGTCCCGGTTGAACTGTTTGACTACATCTGTAGTAACAGCTTCTGGCCGGATCACATATTAGTGAAAGAATATACGGCCAAAAAGAAAACTCGTGGCTCAGTTAGGCTTCCTTCTACTTCTTCTGTTATTGCTTCCGGAATATCAGCATCTGCTGGTGTTCCAAAAAACTAATTTCGTCCCTTAATCTGGCCTATCAGAACGTAAGAGGACTTAAATCTAAGCTTCTTAGACTTTATGTAGATAGTTTAGTATTTGATTATAAAATTTTAGTAAAAGTAAAAGTCTCTTGGTTAAAACCTGACATTAACGATGCATCTGTTCTGTCTGCAAAATTTTCAATATTCAGGTGTGATCGCATTTCGCGTGTAGGCGGAGGAGTCTTGATTGCCATTGACTAGTCGTTATCTTCTGACCGGATTCAATCTCCTGATAACCAGGAGATTGAGTTTGTAAGTGTCAAGGTCAGTCTCAAGACTTTCTCTGTCTACATTACTTGCTCGTACATCCCGCCACAATCCGACATGGCGGTGTACATTAAACGGTTGGTTTAATGTACACTTGGTTTCTATCCAACACATCTCATCGTTACTGTCTGATAGAGACATGTTAATTGTTCTCGGTGACTTTAATTTACCGGAAATAGTATGGTCCCCTACTGACGAATCTGCTTTGTTGCTCCCTTCTATTTCACATTGCTTTATTGAAGGTCTTTTCGAGTTATCTTTGACTCAAATAAATCCAGTGCATAACAAGAATAATAGATATTTGTTCTCGATTCCACCAATGGTGCAGTTTCTAGAAAAACCCTCTTGTCCTGCCTGAAGATAGTTTTCATCCTACTTTGGAGTTAACTATTGATCTTCCGTATCGTGTACCGACTATTGGTGCCTGTCCTGCGGTTAAATCCCGTAATTTTCGCAAGACCAATTTTAGTAAGTTAAATGAGCTCATTCTTAAAAATGATTGGTCTTCCCTGTATAGTTGTTCAAACATGAACCAAGCTATTTCTCTGTTTTATAACACTCTTGGTTCGCTTTTTAAGGTTTGTGTACCGCTGAGGATCCCTGTGTCGGCCTAAAGGCCCCCCTGGCATTCTCGGGAGCTAACTAACCTGAAAAATGTAAAATCGAGGTGTTATAAAATTTACCAGAAATCAGGCCGCTCGTCAGACTATGCCGGTTACGTAGTCGCCCGATCAAAGTTTTTGACACGTAATACGCACTGCTATAAGAATTACCTTCAGCGTTGTAAATGAGAATTTTCTAGTAATCCTAAACAATTTTATAGCTTTGTGAATTCCAAACGCAAAATGTCTGTCTATCCATCATGCTTATCTCTTGAAAACAATATAGCGAGTTCTGATCAAGCCATCACTGATTTGTTTGCAGACTTTTTTACAACAACCTATTCCTCAGCGGAATATCAATCAGACATTCCGTATCCTTACCAGGTAAAAAGCTCTAACTGCGTTTACAGTCCTTCGATCGATGAAAGTTCGCTCCTAAGCGTGCTTAATTTAGTGAAACCTGTCTACTCTCCTGGTCCTGATGGAATACCAGGTTGCGTTCTCAGATTTTGCGCCGAGGCTTTATGTAAGCCAATTTGTAAACTTTTTCTTTTGTCTGCTAAATCTTCCACGTTCCCAGCTATCTGGAAGGACTCCTATATAGTTCCTCTCCATAAAAGCGGTAAAAAATCGGAAGCATCCAACTATAGGGGTATTAATAAATTGTCCGCTATACCTAAAGCTTTTGAAAAATTAATCACTTTTCGATTGCATCATTTTTGTAGATCTATAATTTCACCATCTCAACATGGGTTTGTGAAATGTAGATCTACTACCACTAACTTTTTTAGAATTTACTTCTTTAACGATCGAAGGATTTAGAAATGCAAGGCAAACTGATGTCATATATACTGATTTCAGTAAGGCTTTTGATTCTGTTAATCATACGCTTCTTCTTTATAAATTAAATAGTATTGGCTTTCCAAGTCCTTTAATTAATTGGATTCATGAATATTTGACAAATAGAACTCAGAGGGTTCTTTTTAAATCGTCATATTCCAAATCCATCCATATTACTTCGGGGGTGCCTCAGGGTAGTCATTTGGGACCACTGCTGTTTACCCTTTTCATTAATGACCTTCCCTCTGTTATAAGTTACTCTCGTGCCCTTATGTACGCAGATGACGTTAAGCTATGTTTTAGTTACAAAGACATTACCTCTTCTTGTCGATTGCAATCTGATCTTCAAAATCTTGAGCTTTGGTGTCATAATAACTTATTAAAATTAAATGCAACTAAATGCAAGGTCATGACTTTTTATAGAACTTCTCCGCATTTAGTTACTTATTTTCTTACTAATACACCATTAGAACGTCTTAATGAGATGTTGTAAAGAGATGGTCAAAGGAGTTTGACGATCCATATACAACTAAAATTCTTTTCACCTCACTGGTCCGTCCTATTTTAGAATATGCATCTTGCATCTGGTCACCTCAGTATGAGTCACACCAAGCAAGAATTGAGTCGGTTCAAAAACAGTTCTTGCTTTTTGCTCTTCATGGTCTGAACTGGGATCGTAATGTCAATTTGCCATCGTACTCTAGTAGACTCCTTTTACTTGGCCTTCCTTCTCTTACTAATCGTAGAGTAATGCTTGGCGTCATTTTTATGCACAAGCTTCTTAAAGGTGATATAGACTCGCCCGAGCTATTGAACCAAATAAATTTTAGTGTTCCTTGTAGACCTACTAGAAACTTTATACCTCTATCTCTGTCACGCTGTTCTATTAATTATTTACTTCATGAACCTTTCCGAGTTCTTTGTTCTGATTATAATCGTCTTTATCATGTAATCAGTACAGAACCTCTCTTTCCATTACTTAAAAATTCTATACTTTCTTTTTTAGCTCGTAGCTAGCATTAGTTTTCGTTTTTGTCTGTACTAATGAACTGTCGACTCGAGCCGTACGTTATGCGGCTACCGCCCTTCGGTCGGTTGGACGGGAGGTATGGACATTTAGTGCACCCGTTGGGATTCGCGCGAAAAAAAAAAAAACTATAGACTGTGAAATCAAGGATAGGCCCAGTTAAAAGACAAACTCTTTCCAAACTTAACCTAAATGGAGCCCAACTATTAAGTAACTTATACGCAAAATCAAATCATTATGACCAACAAACCACATACTGCCTATTGTTGGACGGATTCGCAAATTGTATTACATTGGCTAAAACAACATTCTTTCACACTATCGGCATTTGTAGAAAACAGAGTAGCAACCATTTAGGAAAACAATCCTGCTGACATTGTATCACGAGGTTGTACAGCTGAGGAACTTTAACACTCAATTTGGTTCACCGGTTCATTTTTGTAAGAACCTGAAGTCAAATGGCCTCAACAAACCCACTTCAAAGACATAGACATGTATGTTGTCAACACTGAGAAAAGAAAAAGCACGTTCGCTATAACGGTAGAGAACAATTACTTATTGGAGGCAATCGAGAAATTTAACTCATACAATCGCACACTTAGAGTCATCGCTTATTGTTTCAGATTCCTTAAGGCACTCAAGGGCAACCGCAATTTTGAAATGTCAAAGGCATCGCCAGAAGAAATGGAAGGGCATTGCATTGCATTGTTTGGAATCTTCAACAAAGACATTTTATTAATGAATTTAATATACTGCTACGGGGAAAACAAGTCAAAAACAGTTTGATTTCTGGATGATTCATCAGGATTTACCCTTATCAAAGTCGGTGGAAGGCCGGAACAAGCAAGTCTTCCTGAATGCCAGAATCATCCGCTTCTACCACGAGGAAATTCGCATTTTGTTGTAAAATACGTTCGACATTTGCACTTGCGCAATTATCATGCTGGACCAAAGGCAATAATAGGACTATTACGATTTCAATTTTGGATAATAAGCGCTAAAACTTTGGCCCGGAAAATTGTTAGATCATATATACACTGTGTAAGGTATCGACCTGTTCTAATTTGTCAACTTATGCCAATGTTTATATCAATGCCAACTCAGCGCTTAACTACGGATAAACCATTTCGGCATGTGGGAGTGGATTTTTGTGGACCAGTAAAGACATATCTGCGCATCTAAGCCAAAGGTCCGAACAAATCGTATATAGCAATATTCGGTTGCATGGCTATTAAGGCAGTTCACATCGACGTCGTCTCTTGCTCGGCGAGGGCCAGTTTTCCACATCTACTGTGACAACGCTACAAATTTTGTTGGAGCATCCAACAAACTAATTGAATTGAAAAACTTTATGTTTAATTCGAAAAACCAAGATGCAATTAAATCATATTGTGCTTCAGAAGAAATAAATTTTTATTTCATTCCTCCCAGGAAGCTGCTGTTGAGAGTGCAAAGGGTCTATTAATACGCTCACTCGATTCACCTTTGAAGAGCTAAATACTTCAGTTATCGAGATTGAGGCCATCTTTAATTCACGTCCTTTCTCACCTCTATTGTCGGATCCAAAAAAACGGAGATGCTCCACGTGCGTTACCTGAACGCATGATAGTTTAAAACAACAGTCCGCTGAAACAGTATGCACAAATCTTGGCTGTTAAACAAGAATTTTGGCGTCGATGGTCCGCAGAATACATCAACGAACTGCGAGCTAGGACCAAGTGAACATCACCCTCATCAAATCTCACAGTTGGAACTATGGTCATCGTTCAAGGAGACAACATGCCACCCCAATCCTGGAAACTTGGTCGAGTATAAGCAGTTGGGCACGGCAAAGACGACCGCGTACGAGCTGCTCAAATACGCGCCGCATCGGGGACTTTTTGTCACCCAATACATAAACTGGCGATTTTATCAATTTCTTTAAAAATATCTTTTCCTGGGGGGGCGGGATGTTTAGTCCAACTAGTTAAGCTCTCGTAGATAACAGCATAAAATATAAATCTTATACAAATGAACTTATATTATCATCATATGTTTTATTATACCTAAAAGCTCATGTAAATGAAAGCTCGATCGCATACATTAGTTTTGCATCTGTGCTTTCTAACTGTTCCAAGTAGTCTGCAATTAACATATAAAGAAATATGATGAATAAAATAAAAGTCCAAAAAAGTTCAACAAGAGCCTGATACTCGCATAACTTAGGCAGTGCTACCAATCTACAACATGCAGCTTCTGCTAAATCGTAAAACCACTGTTGAGGACATTTTCGTGTGCTCATGTATGCTGATGATGTTAAACTTTGTCTTACTTTTCTTTAAAAGTCATTACTGAAGTTCCCCCTTTTACTTCAAGCAGATCTGACTAACTTTCAGATTTGGTGTGAAACTAATTTATTAAAACCCCACCAATTCAAAATGTAATGTCATGTCATTTTATAGATTCACCTTCCAACCAGCTACGTATTATCTTAATGATACTCCCTTGAAACATCTGAACGAGATGAATGATATGGGTGTACTCATGGACATCAAATTAAGTTTAGGTCGTGACATTTTTTTTTTCTATCAGTAAAGCCATGAGTGTTCTTGGTTTCGTCACGCTTTATTTCACTGGTCCGGCCTTTTCTGGAGTGCGGATCGTGCGTTTGGTCTCCTCAATATGAATCACACCAAGTAAATATGGAGTCCGTCCAGAAGAAATTACTGAGTTTTGCTCTTCGTGGTTTGAACCGAAATCGAAATGTTAACTTACCCTTGAATTCCAATAGTTTAGATAAGACTAGATTCTAATTAATCATTCAACCGTAGAGTAATGCTTGGTACATTGTTTATACACAAGCTTTTAAATGGACAAATAGATTCCAGAAATTTATTTAATCAGGTTAATCTATCTGTAGCTTGTAGGTTTCTAAGAGGAAACTATATCCCTCTAACTCTAACTCACTGCACTTCTAACTATACTTAACATGAATCTTTTCGAGTTCTTTGCTCTGATAACATCCTGTAATTAGATTAAGCCTTTCTATTCCTAAGCTTAAAACTTTTATTTTTAACTATTTCGCTATTTCTAAACATTATCTACCTATTTCTAAATATTATTTTAATTGTCATCCATTATCCACGCGACCTGGTTTATTTTTTTTATTTTGCTTACTGTCTGCTAGATATTGCGCGTAACAGGTATTGTTATGATGTTGCTTTGACCACTTAATCGTACTGCGCACTTTTTTTTTGAAGGAATTGAGCCGATAAAGTAAGCTGAAATGAAGAACTGATGACTTATCGGTTTGTGCTGTCTCTTCTGATAGTTCACACAAACTTTATTCTGCATTCGGAATCGAAGTTCTTTATTCTCCTCATAGGGATATCTACCACCTTCCAAAACATTTCTGAAGGACCAACAACTCGAATGAATAACGGAAATTGGCCCGCTAAGTGCCCAAAAATAGTTTCTTCTACAAGGGGGCGGCACAAATGTTTGCTTTCTTGACATTTGAAGAAATTATAGGAAGCAAGCTACACCCGAGCAGCAAATTAACTTGGACACTTTGATGGAAGCTCGTAGCTGCACGAAGCAAGTCGGGCAAATCTTTTTAAGCTTTTTCGAGAACGCTATAGCAGGACGAACATAAGTGGACACTCGCCGAGAGGATTGATTATAGTAGTAAGTCATGATTAATGCGCACTTGAGCAAGAGCTTAATTTGATTAAAGATTCGCTGCTTTATTTCCTTCCGTTGTAAATTGATCAAAGCATAAACCCGATATGAAACTCCTTAAATTCGTTCTTCAAACTAAACGCAAAGCAACTGCAATCACATATTTATTTCATTATTAATCTGTTGGTAAATCCAAAATAAATGACATAAGACTTAATAAAAATGTCGAAAATGTTGCTTCTAACCTAATTCTGATAACTGGTTCTATACACTGGTTCCTGTTCTTAAGCTGGCGCCGTCCTTAAAAATAAAGATTGCAATAAAAACTGTAGATAATGCTATTGGTAATAATTTCAAACTTTATTTGGGTAAAAACGTGGCCTACAATGAAAATAAATTTAATGCGTACATCACTAATTATTTATTCTTTATAAATTGTTCCACTAGCAAATTCGAATAAACAACTTTAAATTCAAATTTTCGAATTTGCTCTTATTGATATTGATAGATATACTTTAAATTTATGGAAAAGTTTATTACCATAATAGTGTTGTTAAAATACAAATTTTGCAAAATCTTTAAAAGCTTTTTAATCTTTTCATAATCATTAACGTGGTATTTTTGAATATTGGGGTATATATTGGAATTTGTAGGATTTTTTACTGATTACATTCTGGCTACATTCCAACAAAAAGTGATACCAATCTAGTGTAGTAATATTAGGACCTTCACCTCCAAGATCCGGTGGCAAAACTTGTTTATTTACATATTTGTGGAGAGAAGCCAAATTAGATCCATGAAAGAACAAAAGACTCTCCATCTGGTCTGTCAGAAGTTTATTTAATATCGTGGATGACATTTCCAAATACCATGGTGGGCAAATAAAGTGTATGGCCTTAAAGTTAACCGGAACGCAGTCCTAGAATAAAAATTTCATTTCATTAAAGTTATTAGTTCAATGTGTATATGTTTCCTACATTTGATTCTACATACATATATGTACATATCTATTTGAAATTGACCCAGCAGACTTCGTCGTGTCGCATGTCGATGTGGATATATCGATATGGATATCGATTATTTAATGACTCGCATAACTCAATAATTTCTGGACCAATTTGGCCAATTCTTTTTTTAAATGTTCGTTAAAGTTCAAGGAAGGTTTATAAGGCAATAATAATAAAATTCGAATAAATAACTTTGAAAAAAAAAAACAATTTTTGTGATCATAGGAAACTTTGCCTTTAGTGATCATATTAAAATGTCGGCGATTATTTCACAAATATGCTGTTGGCATGTATGTTTAAATTTAAACGGAGTGATTAACATTCATCAGGTTAAATCAGACCCGAACTCTGAACTGAAGAATATATTCATCTTCAAGATGCGATGAAAACGTAAATTTTTATATCAAAGGTACACCCAGGAATCTCCATGAGATCAATTAGAGTGTCACCCGGACATTAATCTAAAGACATTCAAGTCGGGAAGCGCTAGACAACAAATCCTATTCCAGTCAACTACCCTAGCTGTAACGCTTGTCACCCAGATATTGTTTGGAATAAAGACTCCTTATCTTGGCTTCCTACATTGAAGGTACATACCATACTAGGGACGGTTAATGAGTTTGAGAAAGTGGAGGGGTTATAATCTTTAATTTTTTTCTTTTGTGACACTTATCTACATATCATCTACATATATATATGTCGTGTCGTTGAGAAACTGAAGCTAGTGATTCCGTTCTCGTAATGTCGTCGGTTTACTGGTTCAGTGGGTCACTACGGAGTTGCCAAGTATTCCTGTAGACATTTAGTTGGAAGGTTCGGAGGATATGTAAAATGGTTATGAAAGTATTGGTAAAATTCTATAGCATTGTTGTTGTTTAGAATGACTGTGCAAAAACGCCCGTCTATAGGTGTAAGTCAAACTGACGAGTTGAGGGTTCGGTTGGTTAAATGAGTGAGACCGAAATAGTTATTGCTGAACGTGGTCCCTAGTATTGCTTAGTGAGAGTGAGATGGCTGCATATGCCTTCAGACACGTCTAGTCTGAAATTGGGTATAAAAAGGGCAGCAAATCTCGAGAAATCAATCATACAATTCTGTAAGCTAACGCTAAGGGAACTTGTTTCTAAAAGGCAAGTAATGGAAAACAACAACGTCAAGGCAAACCTGACTTATATATAGGGTAAGGTGGGGCAATGCCGACAGTGTGGGCGAACCCGACCTCCCTCTGTTTTCGAATATTGGAAGGACTACGGAAACTAATATCAGTGCTATCGTGTAGAGCATCGAAAATAATCAAAATGTTGTCATGAAAGTTTTTTTGTTACTCAACATTGAGATCAAAAGTTTGTTTCGACAGTTTTGATTTTAATTTTTCTGCCGGATATTTCTTTTTGTCAAAGTAAAAAAGGCAAAACGATGTAGATTTCTTAATTAAAGTTCTACAAAATGTATATAAGTTTGGTTTAATTTTTTCATAATTTCTTTTTGAATTGCGTTGCTATGAAAAATTACGTAGTGGGGCAAATCCAACTTCTAAATAATGGGGTAAGTCCGACCGCTTACTTTACTTGCACACGCTGAGCAAAACAAGAAAAAAAAAGCCAAACGGCAGCAAATCAGATGACGCTGTTTAGTTATTTAGTTATTTTGCTATTTTCATATTTTTAAATCCTATCATATATTGTTACCATTATATAAAATAACATTCATTGATTTATGATTGCAAAACTATTATATTTAGGTTATATCTGTAATAAATCAACCAAAAACATAGGCGGTCGGGTTTACTACATTATTTTTGAAAATAGCAAAAATGAACTTTTTCAAAAAATGCTTGTATCTCAAAATTTTTCAAAGGTATTAATAAATTGCTATGCATTGAAAGTTGCGCAAAACTTTAATTTGGTATATATAACGTATTGATCCGATCTAAAATAATAATTTCATAGACAAAACCATTTGCTATGTCGGGATTGCCCTACCTTACTCTATATAAAGGTGGGAACCTATTACCCAACCTACTATGCTCTAATGATAGGCACTCAGAAGAAGCGACCCTGCTAGCCTGATGATCAACCCACCTGCACACTCGCCTCTGTGCACCCCTGAGTACATACATAAATATAAACATAAGTACGCTTAACTGTACAAAACTTTTGTAAGCGTTAGGGTCGATCGAAAAGTTTTCATATATCTTTTTTTGTTCTAAATGAAATATCACCTGATAATTTTTTTGCTATGCCTACTTTGCCAATAATTATAATGTAAGTAATAATCAAGAAAAAAAATTTATAAAAAAAAAACATTTCTATAGAAGAAATCAAACATAAAAGAAAAATGCTAGTAATAATATCAGTGTATAAAACTAACCTAAATTTAGCAAACCCAATACAACACATCGTTGAAATGTTCACTAAACTCTTAGACCTTCCCCCGTTTTTGATAAAATCATATGAATTTATTGCTTTGGGTTTGATTTACATACATAAACCATAAGCATAAGCTCTTTTCCCTATTAGTGCTCTTAAATTTAAAGTCGGTCCACAAAGTGAGTTAGGAGCACCTGATTTTCGCGCAGTGGACATTGAAGTCTATTAATTCTAACAATTCATAATAAAGGGAAGAAGGCAGTTGAATTATCAGTGGTTCTAATATTATTTAAGAAGAAAATAATAAAATCCTGACTACAAATTTTAATATCAGGCTTAATTAGCCCTCAATATCTAATCTCAGGTTTTAATTTAGTTTCTGGAGGGATCCCTAACTTTCACATTTGGTTGGTCAACAGTACAGTCTAATCAGCAATCTTTTCTATTGCCTGAAAGAAAAATATCTTTCCTAGTACGAGGCCTACATTAGCGCAAATTTACTTTACAGATGTTGGGCCACGTACATTTACTAATAGCAGTCGTAAATAAAAACACTCTTGTCCATTGTCCACTCTTTGTCCATTTTCTAAATGCACAGCTAAGTGAGCAACAGTAGGGTGTCTCAAACTTCATTACTACTAACATACCGGCCCATTTGGTATCGGGTAACTTTATTATTGGAATTCTCTGCACCAATTCCGATCACAGCCATAATGTAGTGAAACGGAAGAAATATGATTTATAAAAAGAGTAAAAAGCAATTGTTTGTCAAGCCAGAATCAAAAGCCTTGCTGAAATCTGTAAGGATGACTTTCAAACCGCTAATTTATTAAAGAAGTAATTGATAAGTGGTTGTTGTTCTACGTCTTAAGGACCGTGTCGAACTGGTGAGACATCAGAGCTGCAATAATATTGCAAACAACCGATTCAGTTTTAGATATTGGGCTTCTTATCCTTTTTATGGAAAGTAATGATCTATTCGAAATTAACGAGATGGAGGAAGCCTTACCCAATAACAAGAATAGCTTATAGCAAGTTTGCATTCATTTCATTGTAAAATCAGAATTTTGTGTACTGACGAGTACATAAATTGAACTAGCTTAAACAAGGTGAGAAGCAAACTTTTAAGATGAAAGGATTAAAAAATTAATTGCAGTTTTTTAATCAATAAGGGTACGGAAGGTTGGATTGATATAAGCAACATCGACAATACCATTTAACTACCCTTTTTATTATGTCACCTTTGACTGATGGGCCAAAAAAATTATTTAATATCGGCGATAGGCGTGGCTTACCAGAACGTAAAAGGTGTCGGTTATTTTTTTGCAAAATATATTCCATATTTCTGGAATAATTAATACAGCTATTGTCGTTCTTGGATTTATTAAAAGACGGTCAAATTAATTTGGTGTTTCCTACACTACCAAACTTCCTTACACGTCGTTGGTACATTCTATTTTAGAGCAGGAATTTTATATATAGGCAAAAGCAGTTTACACATTTTGCTTTTCGTGGTCTAAACTGGGAGCTCAGATCATATTAACTCGTTGTCGGCGGAAGGTTTAATAAAACAATCAGTGTCAAAGAGACAGTCAGATTAACGCGCGATTAATTAAAGATACTTACCTAACAATTGTCGGGAACTCCACCTCAACACGGAAAGCAAGATGAAATTGCAATAGGCTGTTCCTAAAGCGGTTACTGAGAGATGATATAATGATGATAACAATTTTTGTTTCTTGTTCTAGAGATTACATTTTATTAGTAAGCTTTAACCACTCATTAAGACTTTTAGTGTAAATACCTAGTTTAATTATATCAGTAAGTTAAGTGGAAAGATTTTGTAAGCAAAAAACGTCAAATCGTTAACACTCTCGGAATAATCTAGCACGCCTAATTTCTCGCATAATGCTAATCATTTGCAAATGTGTGAAAGTAAACCTGTCTTACAGAATATGTGATCATAAAATCGATGTATAACATTTTCTTTCTTTCCTGCACCAGCCATTTTTACATTCCACACATACGTTAGCTCATTTCATTTAAATAAATTTACATTTTGACTATTTAGTGTTTAAAATTATTGGTGAATTAAAGAGATATGGAAAATTATTATTTTTTTTATCGTTTTGTATACTTTTTTATTTTTTGGTTTCACTTTTAATACTTTTAAAACTGTCAAAATACAATATCAAGCAGCATTTACCTGTAATCCTTCAATCATTAGTTTTAATATTGTTGGTGTGAAATATAAAGCCTGATTGATAGTAGTATCAGTCCAGTCCACAATAATGACAAAACCAAGAGCTTGGTTTTCAAAGTTCTCCAATAGTGTTTCAACAGTTAATAAAAATGCTCTGTATATATCAAGCAAATTGTATTTTTGGGGGTTCCAAATTGATGCACTAAACGTAAGTACCTTTCTTCCTTTTCTATCCCTTTCTTTAATAACTCTTGGGTTCCCATCTCGAAGTGCCAATTCTATTTTTTTGTCAAATATGCTCAAATTTTTTAGCCAGCTTTTATTTTTTTCTTTAAATATAAAATATTTTCCGAATTGGCTATATGCATTATTTATGTTCCCATCATTTGCAAATAAAAATTGACTTAAGAATGTGTCGTCCTCTTGGCAGGACATATCCACTTCGACACTAGGACTTTTTGAATTTATTTTACTTCTAAATATTTTGAGTGCGTCTTGTAAGTCATCTTGGTCATTTAAGTTAAGAGTAGTTTGAGTTTCATTTGAATTACTACTATCGTTTTTATCAGCGGCGTATTCAAAACACTCCATTAGTCTGAAAATAACATTAGTTATAATTAAATCAATTATTTATAGTTCTTAGAGTAACATATTTTATGTATATAACATATATAATTTGTGATTTACCGCAGAGGCATTTGTAATTTTCTAATTAATAGACAAGTTGAAGCCCCGGCAAACTTCGTAATGACATAAAAACTTTAGGCAACGAACTATGACTACATTGAGTAAAGTAATTAAATTTACGCCTAGTGACATTGTCCCTGAAATTAAGATTAGGACTTATTGAGTCTTAGTAGTTTTCTTTTCAAGTTAGGCAATTGGATTGGTAGAACATATGCTCTTGGAAACATTAAGTATCTGTAAATTAAAACTCAGAAAGAAATTTTGAAAAACTCCTATTTGCAATAATGAAGTTATTCTCTTAGTTACTAACCCTATTGCAAAACATTTAAATCAATATCTTTTTTTTCTTGTTTACATTGCTATGATGGATGCGAGTGATTTCGCCAGTTGCTTTGAAATTAATTTTACATCAATATAAAATTTGTGGATTATTAAATTGAATACATTTCTGTCGCCTTCCATTCCGCCACAAAGCCATGGCCTGGGTGGCATCGCCGCGTACAAATGAGCACTGCCACCTCGCTGCCGGTTATAGCTACACCGACCTTTGCCTTACAAGGCAACCGCTTCGCCATAAGCGACGAAGAGTAGCGATATTTATGCTTATTTTTGTTACATAAGTGGCAAGTGTGGAGCTAAGTTCTACTGCTGCAAAAACCTCACCACGTGCACGCAATAAAAAAAAAGAAAAAACCAACCAAGAAGATGCCTAAAAGGAACGGGCGCAACAGCGGAGCAGCAAACGACAGCAAAGGTATTCGGTGGCGGCGGTAAATCAAAAGCTCGACCACATCTTCGGGGCGCTGCAACGTAACCAGTCCAGCTCGCAGCCAACGGCGAATCTTGAGCTGCCGAGAGAACCAACATGCACGACATGGAATGGATCGTTGGCGCAACACCAGGAGCATCCACCACAGGCAGCGTCACCCACGTACG
The DNA here is from genome assembly GCA_018903615.1 of Drosophila neocordata. Classification (NCBI taxonomy): domain Eukaryota; kingdom Metazoa; phylum Arthropoda; class Insecta; order Diptera; family Drosophilidae; genus Drosophila; species Drosophila neocordata. Next base: position 885,277 of record JAEIGI010000022.1, read on the forward strand.
GCACCCCGTTTACTCGGCCACCACCGACAATCCAAATTAACCCCAGCTTGCTGCCTCTATTTGATGGAACTGAGGAGTGAATTTGAGCGGCTTTTTGGTCGGACAAGGAAAAATGTTAAGGCTTAGTTCTTAATATACGTGGCCGTGCCGCTACTTTTTTTTGGAACCTTGCCACCTCAACTCACCCTTACACACGGCGCTGCGCGATGCAATGAGCCGGTTATCAACGATTGTGCCATCGAGTAGAGGAACCCAGAGAATCACTGCCTGATTTTGCTCTGGAGATGGAACGGTTGGCTCAAGGAGCATTTAGCGGCATGCCCGGATCCTTGTTTGACCAAATATTGGTACAACAGTTTGTAGGCGGCATTTGCGACACCCCGCTGCAGGGATTGGTAACCTCAAGCAAGCCTAGCCACTTGCAGGAGGCGCTGGATATGTAAACTGAAGTGGAAAGCGCACAACACAAGTCATCCTACACACCCAATTCAGCGGCGACCCACCTCTACATCGTCGGCAATGTCGCTGTGCCGACACTGGCAATAAATAATAGTGCCTCAACCAAACCAGCTGAACCAAAGAAGGAGGCCCCCGATCAAAGAGAGACTCATGGAAGCCGACAGAAGGAGAGTCCTGTATTTTCTGGAAGTCATCAAAATGCCCGAAACATCATAACCAATACCTCAAGCAGTTGCCACCCTAGTGGACCTACCGTCCTACCAATCCTGTAAATGCTATTCAAACCGCTTAAGGGGCTCCCATAGATCCTGGTTGAAGGAAGCCACGGCTGCAAACCAGGATGCCGGCGATAAAAAGGAACCCATATTGGCCAAACTGTTTTGAGAGCCCGACCTGAATCTGAATTAGACAAAGGCGTAGTTAGCCTGAGCGTACTGATGTACCAAGACTACATTGATTTGTCTTTTTTCAGCAACAACCAGTGCCCATGATAGTGGATACGGGCTTCGCCGTCTCATTGTTGAGAAACACTCAGCAAAACGTAGAGATCACTCCATGACATGTAACTCTACATGGCCAACACTTCTAGGAACAGATTTCCTGCTAAAACATAAAGCAGCGGTAGATCGAGAACAGCGCAAACTTAAATTTTACTGGGGCGCCCTGCCACTCTTCGTTGCCAATGAGATGACCAGCCACCCATTGTATTTTATAATTAAATGTTCCGGCCAAAAATCTTTATGACAAATTTAGTCAAAATGATTTGGTGGAACACAGATTTTAAATGATGAAATGTCACGAAAATATGAAAATTTAAATTTTTCCACCGCGATATTTGGCACTACAATTTTTACCCGGATATGGGCTAAGACATCATCTGATGTCGTATTGGGAGCTAGTCTTGAAACAAATATTTGCCTTTTAGGTAGAATTGCAACAAGCGAACTCGCTGTACCACTCGCAACCTCGGCTCCAATAATTTGCACTGGGGCCACGGAGACGAATGACGCTTTCCGTGCTCCTCTAGTTACAACTTTATTGGGAATATCCCTTTAAGAGGGTATTCGCCCGGACACATTGGAAACTACACCCGATATCGCATCAGTATGCGGGACACTATTGCCAGAGGAAATATCAATAGTACCCGCAAGTGGGGCTTACGCTGGGCTCTTAAACAAAATCAGGCGCTGAGTATTCGGTGTTGTAGAGTCGTTACACATAGTCGGAACTGGTAGAAGAAGAGATGCCGGCAAATCAGGGGAGAAATCGCTAGGGATAGTCTTCTTCCGCTTCGGTGATTCATTTAATAGTTTACAACTATTAAATTGAGTTTTTAGAGATAAAAACTCATCCCGAAGCTTCGGAAAACTAGCCGCCAGAGTTTTGACTCCTTCCCTAGTCCGCCTCATAAATACGCGCATGTCCATCTCTACGTCCCAACATTCATCATAGCTCCATTTTAGGCCCCTACCGTTTCCAATACTATCTTTAACACTGGCCGTATAACCAGCACACTTAACGTGCTTAACTTTGTTACATAGTCATCTTGGAGCTTTTGGGGTGGGGAGATTATTTAAATGAGCAGACAACCATTATTAAAAATAAATTTATTAAAAAGCAAAAAACAAAATAAAAATTTAAAAGCGTATTTTAAATTCGAAGACCAAAGTGTAATACAAGGTTTAATGTCTTACTGTGCACCGTAAAAGAAGAGACAGTAAGCACAACACAAACCACAACAAAACTGTGTATAAAAAGCGCGAGAAGAAGCGAAAGAATTACCGCAAAAACAGAAAATCAAAGTGTATGCAGACACAAAAAGTTTCGTAAATTTTGTTGTTGAGTAAAACACAAATTATTTATAACTTTGATTAAATATTAAAGAAAAACCAAACAATCGCGAGATAGTTCAGTATTATACGAAAAATTTTTATACAGCCTTAAACCGAAATTAAAAGCGGGGATAAAATAAATTAATTTAAAACGACAGCGCTAAAAAAAAAACACGTCCGACTTCGTTGAAAAGAAGAAATGTTTTTGTTGCTGAACACTTTGAGAAGCTGCTTGAAAACGCAGACGTATGGTAATTACTGCATATGAAGGCCCATTAAATCATTAAAGATAACCTCAAAAGCATATGGCAGAAGCCTTTTCTCTCTACTTGTAGCAGATATTCCGGCAACTCAATATAGCTCCCATTTCCACCGTAGTAATCAAAAGAAGTCCCACAGTTTAAGCTGTCAAAGCTTTAAAGTCCAACAGAGTTCCAGGTATGGACAAAATTGACAGCAGAAGCAGCAAAAATTATAACAAGATCATCAATTCGGGTTTGGGATTTGGCATGACCAAGCTTCAAGCTCGCGAACAACAATTGATAAGAGTGTTACGTTTACACTGCGCGGAAAAAACTAAGAGTCTAACTAAGTCTAACTTTAAGAAGCAAAGCTGAGTTACACATATCGCCCACTTGCCGATATGAAATTATACTTTGGGGTACTGCCGCGTCAAGCCAAACTACACGTCTACATTACAGGCGGACCTTGGCCCGTTAAGAAAGCACGCTACACAGAGACCAAGACATCTCTTATATAGTGGCCATTGCTAATGAAATAGCGGAGAGGCACCAAAATAGGTTTATCCATCATCCGAACAGCCTGGTTAGCGAGCTTGCCGATAACCAAATAAAAAAAGGATAAAACGGAGAATGTTTGAAGAACTGTATGGTCCATTCCCCATGAATCCCTAATATTAAGTTGACCTATATTGTATTTAAATGCATAAAATCAACGAATTGTAATTTGTTTATGAACTTTAAGAACACGAGAAAACGAAGCAAGCAACTGGTCCCTGCCGACTTTGAGTATACATTGTCACAAGTAGAGGAACTTTATAAAACCAGACTCATTCGAATTTGCCATCAGTTTAAACAAAAATTCACATTTTCAGTACAAATTGTACATAGATATATCTTCGATATTCTTTATCCGATTTTAACGAAACGATTTAAATGACGGGACAAATTTTAAATTGTTCTTATTCACTATCAGCCTTGATCCTAATTATAAGGAGTTTACAAAAAATATAAATAAAAACAGAGCACTCGATTTGTCTTTACGCGTTATAAGACTGTTTTTAAAAAGAAATGGTTAAGTATTGCGATTTTTAAAAAGTCAAGAACACACTTTGCTGAATTATTGTTTTATCTAACAGTAACATTATATTGGTAATGTTATTGATTAACGTCAGCATACATTAAAATCAAGATGGTACAAAAAAGAAAACATTAAGCAACATAATTATTTTAGAAATTCTTACAAAGTTAAGACAGTACCAGGTTAAGTACAATGAAAAAAAAAAACTTTTTTTCTATTCATATTTTTTAATGTATAAATAGAAATATAATCTTCTTTTGCATTCTCTCGGCAGACCTCCATACAAACAAAATTGATAAGTTTGTTCAATAATGTTATTGGAGAACTAAAGCAGCAGATGACAAATGTGCAGGCAGAAAAATAATATTCGGACAAGAGGTTCATTTGTAATTTCATTATTTCATGCTCCAAATGCATTGACTGAAAATAATCTTTTATTCGGAATTTCAACAATAGCTGGAGTTCCAAATATTGTACCGAAATCGCAGTAAATGGGTGCGCAATTCTTAGTTTTCGACCTTACGTAGATCGTTTTAGTCAGTATTAGTGCACTATAAATCGTTATTAAGTTCGAACTATGTATGTAGTCGATGCTTAATGAGAACCATTTAAAACTATATTATTATCTATCTTTTATTAATGGACTGACTTCCGGATTGTAGTTGCCAAAATAAATGCAATATAGTTTTCCTTTTTGTAGGATTTGTAGGAGGTAGCCAGTTAAACATACACGCCTAGCATGAACCAATATATTGTAACGACTGACCGTACCCAAAAAGTCCAATTTAAATCCTCTCGTTCAAAAACCATCAAAGTAACTTCGGGTTTGCCACAAGGTAGCCATCTACGACCGTTGCTTTTTACCCTTTTTATAAATGTCCTACCTTCAGTAGCAACTCATTCTCGTGTTCTTATGAACGCTGATGATGTTAAACTTTGTCTTAGTTTTAAAGACTCAGAGTCTCCCCTTTTGCTCCAGGCAGATCTGAATAACTTGCAGACTTGGTGTGAAACTAACATGTTAAGCCTCAACGTTTCAAAGTGCAATGTCATGTCATTTCATAGAACCATCTTTCAATCAGTTACGTATTATCTTAATAATACTCCTTTAAAACGTCTGAAGGAGATGAATAATTTGGGTGTACTCATGGACCACATATTAGGTTGCACTCGTCACATCTCTATTACAGTCAGTAAAGCCATGAATGTTCTTGGTTTTGTCAAGCGATGGTCGAAAGAATTCGATGATCCTTACACAACTAAAACCCTTTTTATTTCACTGGTCCGTCCTATTTTGGAGTACGGATCATGTCTTTGGTCCCCTCAATACGAATCACACCAAATAAAAATTGAATCCGTCCAAAAGCAATTTCTGATTTTAGCGCTTCGTGGCTTAAACTGGGATAGAAATGTTAACCTACCCTCGTATTCTGATAGACTTCTTCTTATTAATCTTTCGCCCTTACTTAACCGTAGAGTAATGCTGGGTACTTTGTTTATACACAAGCTTGTGAATGGACAAATAGATTCTCCTAATTTAGATAATGAGGTTAATCTAGATAGAAACAGATGTACCTTGTAGATTAATTTGAAAATATATCCCTCTAACTTTAACTCGCTGCACTTCTAACTATAGTTTACATGAACCTTTTGAGTTCTTTGTTCCGATTGCAACCGACTTTATCCTGTAATCGGATCACAGCTTTCTATTTCTCAACTCAAAACTTTTATTCATAACTATCCAGCTTGTAGTTAGTTCAAATTATTATTGTAATTGTCCTCCGTTGTCCAAGCGATATCGTCTTTTGCATGCTGTCTGTTGGGGTTCGCGCATAACAGGCTCTGTCCTGGTGTCGCTTGGACCACTTGAACTTGATGATTTCCTTAGTGTGGTTGTTTTGATATGGTTTTTTGCCATTAGGTTATTTTCCTTTGGGCTTTTTTTTACAGCTTTATTACTAGTTGAGGATCATATGTCAAGTTTATCGACATCAAAATCTTCATCATCGGATGAGTCGGTGAATAACTCTTCAAACTGATTTTTTGGCTGCTGTTGGAGAGTTTATTCCTACGACCATGGACGTTTGCACTGAGTAAGAGTGAGCTTGATGTGAGTACGCTTACAGGGAACTATTATAATTATAATATAATCATTCAGTGTTAGAGAAGGTGACTCAACATCCATGATTTCATTATAAATTTATTGCACACTTTTTAATAATTTTGTTTTTCTGTTTTCCCCTTATTAATAAAGCTTGTGATTTCACAATACTAGGCACCCCACAGCCCATGCAGACTTTTTTGGAAGACGAATTTGAGAATTATGTACATTTTTTTAGCTTCTTTATTATCTGTTGTGTGTCTTCGCTTGAAAAATCGTGGCAGGTAGAACTGCTGGCTTGCAGCAGATCTAATATTTATATTATAATTTATTTGTCATTTGTACTACCGTGTCTGCTTTTTATTTAATTCACGGGAGGCGGGAGTTTTAAATTTTTTGAGAAATAGTTTGAACTTTTCACTTTTTTCTGATATTGCCTCTGTTTGCATAAAAAGTGTGAAAATGTGAAAAAGTGAAAATTTATTATCGATAACTTCATCTTTGTAAAAAAAAGCTACTTTGCTGCTATTGCAAAGTAACTATTACAGCCAACAAAAAAAAAAAAAAAACAGGAGTAATGAGCGAGTTTTTAGCTAGTTTAATTATAGGAAACTCAATGAACCTGAGTAGAACCAATAGAGTCCTGATTAGTCAATAAAAGACTAAAACTATTTTTTATTTAAATATACAACCGCGGAAAATACTGTTTTTACTTTAAAGTGCACATTATTATAACAACCAAGCCATATAATCTCGAATACGAAACAAACATCAATAACTTATTAAATATCATATGTAATATTTTTGAAATATTGTCCTAAGGCCATTCGAATTAATATTTTCGCAGATTTACCTGAATTTGCAAGGCCGGGTGGACTAAACGTAAGGTACTTCTCAAATCTTCGAGATTTTCTTAAAACTATGCTTGTTGAACTAATAATGACTAATAAAACTCGAAAATCGCTTTGTAGGTTTCAATAAAATCCTTTAAGCACAACGAATTTGCGTTTTCAGATATTTAAACAAACAAGCTCATTTTTCTTATCCGATTGACTTGGACCCATAACATTTAAAACAATTCATTTCTTATTTAATAAAAATTTACTAGCATAAGAAAATTATGTTTAGCAATAGCAAGTCAAATTATATTTTTTCCTCGCTCCCTTTACGCTTAACCCCATAATTTGGACTAGTGCCCTCTTGCTCTGTTTCAAATATTTCATAAAAGGGCTTAAATCTTGTCTTGAGGGTGTATATATATTACTTACAACATATATTTTGCAAAAACTACAAAACAAACCAGAAATTAATCTATAGGAGTTTTAGAATTTTTCATTTGTTGAACTATAAGCGTCACTAAGTGGGGATGGTTACTGTAGTGGGTTTTGGGTGACGGTTTTGTAAATTGATAAAATGTTGACTCTTTCCTTTCTTATAAAAAGAAGATTACCTATTTTTTAGTTTCTTAAAAAAAAGTTGTAAGGCGATTTTCTAACTCAGTGTAGTTCTTAGTGTCTCCAGGGCCCTTTAAAAAAAAAATTTGTAAAAATCACCTGACCTCGGAATTTGAAACTAAAATTCAGTAAAGCATTGAGTGTTCTTCGTCCAAAAGCAATTTCTAATTTTTGCGCTTCGTGGCTTAAACTGGGATCGAAATGTTAACTTACCCTCGTATTCTGATAGACTCCTTCTAATTAACGTTTCCTCCTCACTCAACAGTAAGGTAATTCTTGGTTCATTGTTTATACACAAGCTTTTGAATAGACAAATAGGCTCCCCCTAATTTACTTAGTCAGGTCAATCTATCAGTACTATCTGTAGACTTATAAAAAACTATATCCCGTTATTCTTACAGCTTGAGTTGAAGTCCAAAGCTTTATTTCATAGTTTTCGTATTAGATTTATGTACAAAATTTTTTTCGTGTACGATATTGTTACAAAACACAACGTTGGTTAGTGCAGACATTTTGTCTTTATTTCAGAGTTGTCTTAGGATCTCATAAATTTTGGTCATTTAGCCATTTAAGCCACTAATGTCTAAATCATCCGTGTTTTGACGGGTTTTTCTTTGGAGTAACCTAAGCAATTTACACACTGGTTTTAAAAGTAAAGAACCCACTAGAATAATGAAGTTTTAATTCTCCACCGCTGTTTTGGATGCTTGAACGTTTGTCTTATTGTAACAAATATATGTTTCTTCGGTAATACTCCGGTCAGAGGCCTACGTAATTGTGTTCCCCCAATTGTACAACTGTTGGCAAAAATCATAGAATTTGAACATTGTCCATTGAAAAAACGGAAGGGGCCTCATCTTTACGCCTGCCGAGGGGGACGGGGGTTGGTAAACGATATGATCTGCGCAGGATTGGTCGTGGGCAGTGACGAAGATTTTGAACCGCGGCTAAGATAGAAATGCCCTCATTCAATTTCCACTTCCCGGCAAGCGTCGCATGCACATTTCAGACCACCTCTTTGCTCCAAACTGTCCCACACTTTGGCCGTGTAGCCGTGTATTACATAGCCAGCAAGAGAGAAAGACATTAATGAACGCAGAGGGGCTGAAACATTTTTGCTGGAACAGACGGACATAATATTGTAACGGCCATGGCCTCTGTGTAGTATCGCCGCTCCCAAATGAGCATTGGCAAGCGCCCGCCCTCTGGACTGTTATCGCTGCTCACAAATGAGCACTGGCCGGCGTCACCAAATAATAATAAATTTTAATAAATTTTCTAAGCTGCAGCTTTGTCTCTTTACATTTCTGCTAGCAACTAATAAGTCGTGTTTAAGACCGAATTTAAATTAATGAATTTTTGAAGCCATCCGCCATTGAAACTCCCTGCTTTAGCTGCAATTTAACTCCTAACACCGATCTTCGCCTTATTAAGATACCGCTCGGCCATAACCGCCGAGGAAAAGCGAATTTTCCTTACATTATTATTTTTTTTTTTTAATATTTTCTTAAGTGAAAGAAAAATAAATTCAAGGAAAAAAAAGCCAAAGAAAAAACTCACTCAGTATTTTAAAACCAATTCGACACTTGGGTCAAACATGCAGAGAAAACTAAAATAGAATTTAAGAGACCACTACGCAAGTGCACGTATCACTTTAACGCGAAACAGAACTAGCTGCAAGCGCGAAAAAAAAATGAAAAACAGCGGGAGAGCCAACAGCACTGCACATGCAACAACAATGCATATGCGACAATGATTTTAAATAAGTAAGAAATATAAATGCCAAATCAAAGATTAACAAAAAAAAACAACACTGCTGTAAAAGCCTTGTTGTTATTCCAAAGAAGTTTTATGCTTTGATTTTGCGTTTATATATCCAAACAAACAAAAGGCACTACGTTAGTAATTAAACAGACCAACACCAAACTACTGGACAATTTTTTTTTAGAAAGCGCGATAACCTTAAAATCGAAAATAAAAAAATTAGCCAGGAGCACAAGAAAAACGAGTCAATCCAATTGTTATTGTAATAAGACTTTGATCAAGAGTCTTATCACCTTAAATTGTTCATAAGTGAAAGCCTCTGATCGATTGGAGTGGGGATGTGTGCTACTTAGAATTGGTATATTAACCTTATTCACTATTGCCACTGAATTGGAAAACTTTCTTAAAATTTGTAAACCCTGGAAACACAAAAACAGGACCGACTTAATTTTTCTTTCTTTCGACTATTTTTCCTTATTCTGAGTTTCTTATTTATACAATTCATTCATACAATGGCATGAATATTACTTTTGCCGAGGTGGAAAAACACAGAAAAATGTCGATCAAGCTAAAAATAAAATTTAAAAAACTCTTTCTCTTTGAACATTTATTTATTAGTTAGTTTCATTTTCTTTGAAGATTTATTTATAAGTTAGTTTCTATTAAATTGCGTTTTCCGGGATGTAAACTTGTTCCACAGCTTTCCAAAATAAGCTGCCTAAACATCATTTCAATATCCTAAAAAGAGTTGCCGTATCGAATACTAATGTTTCCAATACTATCTTTAACTCTGGCGGTGTAATCAGCACATTTTCATTTGTGCATAACGAAAGTCTGCTTATGTTATGCACAAATGAATATTTTTTTTTTCGCGCGAATCCCAACGGGTGCACTAAATGCCCACACCTCCCGCCCAACCGACCGAGGGGCGCTAGCCGCATAACATACGGCTCGAGTCGCGGGGACAGTTCATACATAAAGACAAAAACGAAAACTAAAGCTAGCTACGAGCTAAAAAAGAAAGTATAGAATTTTTTAGTAATGGAAAAGAGAGTTCTGTACTGATTACATGATAAAGACGATTATAATCAGAACAAAGAACTCGGAAAGGTTCATGCAGTAAATAATTAGTAGAACAGCGTGAAAGAGATAGAGGTATAAAGTTTCTAGTAGGTCTACAAGGAACACTAAAATGTATTTGGTTCAATAGCTCGGGCGAGTGTATATCACCTTTAAGAAGCTTGTACATAAAAATGACGCCAACTCTACTCTACGATTAGTAAGAGAAGGAAGGCCAAGTAAAAGAAGCCTACTAGAGTACGATGGCAAATTGACATTACGATCCCAGTTCAGACCATGAAGAGCAAAAAGCAAGAACTGTTTTTGAACCGACTCAATTCTTGCTTGGTGTGACTCATACTGAGGTGACCAGATGCAAGATGCATATTCTAAAATAGGACGGACCAGTGAGGTGAAAAGAATTTTAGTTGTATATGGATCGTCAAACTCCTTTGACCATCTCTTTACAAACCCAAGAAAGCCCATGGCTTTACCGACGGTAGAGGAAATATGGGACTTAAACGTTAGTTTACGGTCTATCAGAACACCCAAATCATACATCTCATTAAGACGTTCTAATGGTGTATTAGTAAGAAAATAAGTAACTAAGTGCGGAGAAGTTCTATAAAAAGTCATGACCTTGCATTTAGTTGCATTTAATTTTAATAAGTTATTATGACACCAAAGCTCAAGATTTTGAAGATCAGATTGCAATCGACAAGAAGAGGTAATGTCTTTGTAACTAAAACATAGCTTAACGTCATCTGCGTACATAAGGGCACGAGAGTAACTTATGACAGAGGGAAGGTCATTAATGAAAAGGGTAAACAGCAGTGGTCCCAAATGACTACCCTGAGGCACCCCCGAAGTAATATGGATGGATTTGGAATATGACTATTTAAAAAGAACCCTCTGAGTTCTATTTGTCAGATATTCACGAATCCAATCAAATAAAGGACTTGGAAAGCCAATACTATTTAATTTATAAAGAAGAAGCGTATGATTAACAGAATCAAAAGCCTTACTGAAATCAGTATATATGACATCAGTTTGCCTTGCATTTCTAAATCCTTCGATCGTTAAAGAAGTAAATTCTAAAAGGTTAGTGGTAGTAGATCTACATTTCACAAACCCATGTTGAGATGGTGAAATTATAGATCTACAAAAATGATGCAATCGAAAAGTGATTAATTTTTCAAAAGCTTTAGGTATAGCGGACAACTTAGAAATACCCCTATAGTTGGATGCTTCCGATTTTTTATCGCTTTTATGGAGAGGAACTATATAGGATTCCTTCCAGATAGCTGGGAACGTGGAAGATTTGACAGACAAAAGAAAAAGTTTACGAATTGGCTTTTATCAAGCCTCGGCGCAAAATCTGAGAACGCAACCTGGTATTCCATCAGGACCAGGAGAGTAGACAGGTTTCACTAAATTAAGCACGCTTAGGAGCGAACTTTCATCGATCAAAGGACTGTAAATGCAGTTAGAGCTTTTTACCTGGTAAGGATACGGAATGTCTGATTGATATTCGGCTGAGGAATAGGTTGTTGTAAAAAAGTCTGCAAACAAATCAGCGATGGCTTGATCAGAACTCGCTATATTGTTTTCAAGAGATAAGCATGATGGATAGACAGAAATTTTGCGTTTGGAATTCACAAAGCTATAAAATTGTTTAGGATTACTAGAAAATTTTAATTTACAACGCTGAAGGTAACCCTATAGCAGTGCGTATTACGCGTCAAAAACTTTGATCGGGCGACTACGTAACGGGCATAGTCTGAGGAGCGGCCTGATTTCTTGTAAATTTTATAATACCTCGATTTTACATTTTTCAGGTTAGTTAGCTCCCGAGAATGCCAGGGGGGCCTATAGGCCGACACAGGGATCCTCAGCGGTACACAAACCTTAAAAAGCGAACCAAGAGTGTTATAAAACAGAGAAATAGCTTGGTTCATTTGATTTAACCGCAGGACAGGCACCAACAGTCGGTACACGATACGAAAGATCAATTGTTAACTCCAAAGTAGGATGAAAACTATCTTCAGGCAGGACAAGAGGGTTTATTCTAGAAACTGCACCATTGGTGGAATCGAGAACAAATATCTATTATTCTTGTTACGCACTGGATTTATTTGAGTCAAAGATAACTCGAAAAGACCTTCAATAAAGCAATGTGAAATGGAAGGGAGCAACAAAGCAGATTCGTCAGTAGGGGACCATACTATTTCCGGTAAATTAAAGTCACCGAGAACAATTAACATGTCTCTATCACACAGTAACGATGAGATGTGTTGGATAGAAACCAAGTGTTTAATGTACACCGCCATGTCGGATTGTGGCGGGATGTACGAGCAAGTAATGTAGACAGAGAAAGTCTTGAGACTGACCTTGACACTTACAAACTCAATCTCCTGGTTATCAAGAGATTGAATCCGGTCAGGAGATAACGACGAGTCAATGGCAATCAAGACTCCTCCGCCTACACGCGAAATGCGATCACACCTGAATATTGAAAATTTTGCAGACAGAACAGATGCATCGTTAATGTCAGGTTTTAACCAAGAGACTTTTACTTTTACTAAAATTTTATAATCAAATACTAAACTATCTACATAAAGTCTAAGAAGCTTAGATTTAAGTCCTCTTACGTTCTGATAGGCCAGATTAAGGGACGAAATTAGTTTTTGGAACACCAGCAGATGCTGATATTCCGGAAGCAATAACAGAAGAAGTAGAAGGAAGCCTAACTGAGCCACGAGTTTTCTTTTTGGCCGTATATTCTTTCACTAATATGTGATCCGGCCAAAAGCTGTTACTACAGATGTAGTCAAACAGTTCAACCGGGACACTAATTTTAAAGGAAGAGATCTCCCTAGAATAATTAAATTTAAATTTTTCCACCGCTATTTTTGATGCTTGCATTTTTGTCTTAATGTAACCTAAGACGTCATCCGAAGAAGTTTCGGGATCAAGCCTAGAAACAAATATATGTTTCTTCGGTGGTACTCCAGTCAGAGGCCTAATTAATGGTGTTCCTCTAACTGGGCAGCTGTTGGCAATAACCAAAGAATTTGGTAGTTGCCCAGACTGTTCGGAAACTACAGTTTCATTCGTCTGTATAGAGAGACCATTTCCATCATTTCATTTCATCTTTACGCCCACCCTGTGTGACGGGGGTGGTAAACGATATGAGCTGCGGAGGATTGGCTGTGAGCAGTGACGGAGATTGCGGAACTGCGGCCGAGACAGGGATAGGCACCGGCAGATGCAGGGACAGATTCCGCATACTAGTTTTCTTGCGCTTTGGAGACTCATTCAACAGCTTATAGCTTTTGAACTCTGTCTCCAAAGCGTTAAACACATCAAAGAGTTTACGAAAACCAGATGACAGTTTCTTAAACTTGTCCCTGGTCTGCCTCATGAATACTCTCATCTCGATTTCCACTTCTCGGCATGAGTCGCATCCATTTGAGACCACCTCTTTGCTCCAAACTGTCCCTCACTTTGGCCGTGTAGCCGGCACACTTGACGTGCATGACATTATCACACAGCCAACAAGTGAGAAATACGTTATGGGGTGCAGGGGGGTTCAAACACTTTTTGCTGGAGCAGACAGACATAATAGTATTTAAATATTTTATTTTTTAGAGCGAAAGAAAAAAAATCAAAATTCAATGAAAAAAGCCAAAGAAAAAACTTACTCAGTATTTATAATCAAATTCGACACTTGGGTCAAACTTGAAGAGAGGATAATTATTAAATTAAAGAGAGCACTACACGAGTACACGTATCACTTGTACGCGAGACAGAGATAGATGCGAGCGCGATCAAAAGAAATTAAGAAAAAAGAGCGGGAGAGCCAACAGCACTGCACATGCAACAACAGTACATAGGCGAGAGCGCGAGAGTGATTTTAAAACGGGAAGAAGTACAAAAGCAAAATCAAAGATTAATACAAAAGAATAAGCTTAATGCTTTGATTTTGCGTTTATATGTCCAAACAAACAAAAAGCACTATGTTAGTAAGTAGATAAACCACCATCAAACTATTGGACAATTTTTTTGAGGTACCGCGATGACTTTAAAGTCGAAAATAAAGAAAATTATGCAGGAGCACAGGAAAACGCGTCAATTCACAGTAAAAACTTGAATTGAATATGTGCTGATTATACATATATATTATATATATATATAATTAAATGTTTTCAATAAGTTATTTATTGAAAATATATTAAACTTAGATTTATAATTAATTAGATATTTTGTTTTACTTATTTATTAAACTTAAAGCATAATTTTATTTGCTGACTTTCCAATGCAGCTTCAGAAACAAGACTGACTGTACAAATAATTCAAAGTTATGCCCAAGCACAACATATGCTTGAACATAGGGCTTTGAAATATTGTAGGGTATCGAAAGGTATATTGGTTTTATATAGTTGTTATTCAAATATGTAACTATATATATATATATTTCAAAGATTTGATAAGGTATTGTTGGGCATACCCTTTGATACCTTCTATGTTCTGTGGAACATGTTGTCTGTAACTTGGGCATATAGTTTTACAGTGACTTCTGTCATGTAACTTTGTTAGTTATGACAATTGTGTTAGTTTGACGGTGAGTGATGTAAGTTTGGCAGTGACTGCGTAGTCATGCAGGTGTGCTAGTGGTGTGCTGCAGGTGTGTTGTGGAATAGTTCTATTATCGGTTAACAATTATGGTTGGCTTTGAGCGGGACGTCAGATGAATCTGACGTCGAGAGTGGTCCGGTGTAATGCTGGGGCTGGTGAGACTGGGTAGTCAGTCAGAATCAGAACGCCAACCAACGAAGACTAATTAAGATGTCGGAAAATACTAAATAATTAAATAGAGAAGCCGATGATGCTTCAACATCAGAAGTGGGATCTGTCCTTAAACCTACAATTTTGGATGGGCAATTGCGTGAACTTATGCAATTTTAAAACCAAAATTTAATTGAAGTGCTGCAAGCTATACGTGGAACGGCAGATGTAAGGCAAAATAAATCTTTGGTATTGCTAAAATTTAACTCGGATCTTGCTGGTGCAGATGCATTGGCGTGGTGCTCTACATCGAACATAATTTTGATGGAGAATCCAGTCAAAGGCAGTGTGTTGGTGATGGCGTTAAGTGCAGCGTTGGAAGGCAGTGTGTCGCAGTGGCTGTCTGAAATATGCTATCCTGATATAGTGTGGGCGGCATTTAAGGAACTTTTTGTTCAGCGGTTTTTAAGTACCGAAACACCAGCGGCTATGTTTCTTTTAATGTTGCTAGTCGAATGATGACGTCACTCATGACCAAATGGCGAAAAATGGATTTGGAAGAAATCGCAGTTTCTGTTACGCTTGCTCATTTAGCTAATGTCGATAGCAGATCGCAGCGATTGACTTTTACTTCCAATGTCCGCACAAGAAGTGAGTTGCAAACTGAGCTCAAAGCATTTGCTTTCAACAAGAGGAAAAATCCTGTACAAGAACATGCGTCTACAACTGACATAAAGCGACAAAAATTGACAGCAATCAAATGTCATTTTTGTGGAAAATTGGGTCACAAGATGGCCGAATGCAGAGCGAAACAACAACAAATCTCTGGTTCTTGTATGGTGGATCGTAATGGCAGAAGTTCAATGGGACAACAACAGAAATCCAATGTAACCTGTTTAACTTGTGGCGAGCTGGGTCATATTTCAACGCAAGGAGAGACTTTCAAAACTACGTTTGATTCTGGATCGGAATGCTCCATCATAAATGAAAAGATAAGTGCTAAGTTAGTTGGTAAAATAATTCAAAATGTAGTGATGCTAAAAGGCATTGGCCATGATAGCATTTGTCGCATATTGTAAATTTTAAGTAACGTTAAGATTGATGGTTATAATATTGAAATACTGTTTCATGTAGTAGGCAATGAGTATTTGAAGGATGGCATTGTCATTGGGCAAGAAGTGCTTTCGCATGGCTTCAATGTCATAGTGGCCCTTGAAAAGTTTGAAATTATTAGGTCAAAAATTGTAAATTATTGTTCAAATGATAAGCATTAGTGAATTGAACACTGGTGTTGTTGGAAAAGAAAAGGACACATTAATAAGTCTAGTGGACACATATTTAAAGTTTTTTACTAAGGGGATTCCTCATTCTAGAGTAAAGATAGGGGAAATAAAAATTAAATTAATGGATCCGATAAAACTTGTTCAAAGGAGACCGTATAGGCTCTGCCCAAATGAGAGGGAATTGGTCCGATCTGAAATTAATGTGCTGTTGGAGGGTAACGATATAAAACCTAGTTGTTCACCATATGCGAGTATTGTAATGTTGGTGAAAAGGAAGGATGTCTCACATCATTTGTGTGTTGATTACAGAGAGTTGAACTCTAATACAGTTTAAGATAGATACCCTTTGCCACCGATTTCGGATCAGATTGCGAGGTTACACGGCGCGAAATATTTTACACCTTTAAACATGGCTAGTGGGTAATATCAAATTCCGTTGCATAGGGATTCTGTTGAATGTACAGCTTTTGTCACTCCGGATGGTCAATATGAATTTTTGGCAATGCCGTTTGGCCTTAAAAATGCGCCGTCAGTTCCTCAACGTGCAGTAATGCAAGCTTTCGGAGATCTTGCAAATACCTTTGAGGTCGTTTATATGGACGACGTTTTAATAGTAGTGACAACAAAAAGTGAAGCTCTAGAACGGCTTAGAATTACTTTAGACGTGCTCACAAAGGCGGGATTTTTATTTAGCATTAAAAAATGTTCTTTCCTTAAATTAACGGTTCAATATGGATATGAAGTGAGGGCGGGTGAAATTCGTCCAAATTCGCTTAAAATTACCATTAAGACAATTTATTGGGCTAGCGTCTTATTTTAGACAATTTGTGGAATTTGTTTAATGAAACCATTATATTTATTAACGTCAGAAAAAAATCAATTTATTTGGAAGCCGGAACATGAACAAATTCGACAAAAAATTATTTCTATTCTTACACAAAAGCCAGTTTTGGTGATATTCAATCAGCAATATCCAATCGAATTGCATACAGACGCAAGTTCTCAGGGCTTTGGGGCCATCTTACTGCACAAAATAAACAATAAGTCTCATGTAGTTGAATATTTCAGCAAGGCTACTTCACTAGCAGAATCCCGATATCATTCATATGAGTTAGAAACTCTGGCAGTTGTTACGGCAGTGAAGCATTTTCGTCATTATCTCTTGGGGAGAAACTTTGTTGTGTTTACGGATTGTAACTCTCTTAAGGCCACCGAAAGATGGTGGTCTTACTTACAGTCATTCACGTTTGACTTAGAGTATAGGGAGGGAAAAAGAATGGCGCATGTAGACTTTTTGTCAAGCAATCTTCCTTTAATTGATTCAGTTATGTCAAGTCGTAAAATTTCGGAAAAACGAGTTAATTTGGCAGAGATTTCTAGTAGTTGGCTGAGGGCTGAACAAAGAAAAGGCCCCGATATAATTATTATGGTAAACAAAGTAAAAGAAGATTCTCTTGTAGATCATCTAGCCAAAACGTATGAATTAAGAGCAGGGATTCTTCATCGTAAGATACAGCGAAATGGAAGAAATCGGTTATTATCCATAGTCCCAAAAGCTTTCAGATGGTCCGTAATAAACCAGGTACATGAATCCATTATGCATTTAGGATGGCAAAAGACATTGGATAAGGCTTATGACTTTTATTGGTTTGACAACATGTCGAAGTACATAAGAAAATTCGTTGAGAATTGTGTTAAGTGTAAAACGTCGAAATCTCCTTCGGTCAAAGTGCAAGCTGGTCTACATCCGATACCAAAAGTTAATATACCCTGGCATACTATTCATATGGACATAACTGGGAAATTGAGTGGGAAGTTTAACACAAAAGAATATATTATAGTTCAGGTGGATGGGTTTGCAAAGTTTGTTTATTTGACTCATACATATAAAATTAATGCTGAAAGCTCCATAAATGCTGTGACATCAGCAGTATCTTTGTTTGAGGTAGATCAAGGAAGGTGCTTTGCTAGCAATAATTTTAGACAGAAAATAAATTTGTACTTAATCGCGACTGGTGCAAGTAGAGGAAATGGACAAGTTGAGCGCATTATGAGTACTTTGAAGATTGTATTAACGGCAGTTGAGTCCGGCAATCGGGCTTGGCAAGAAGTATTGAGTAATGTTCAGTTGGCTTTAAATTATACTTCAAATAGAGCGACAAGGGCAAGTCCATTAGAGTTGTTTATCGGAAAAATTGCTCGTCCGTTGGGGTTACTTTCACCGTGTGATACAACGGAGGAAATTGATTTGGAAAAAGTCAGAGCTGAAGCAGTACAAAATATTTTAAATGCAGCATTGTATAATAAAGTACAGTTTGACAAAGATGAAGCAAAAGTTGTGGGACACAAGGTGGGTGATTTTATATTGATAAGAAATAAAGAGATAAATCAAACAAAGTTAAGTTTTAAATTTAGAGGACCTTTTCAAATAACTGATCTGTTAGAGGGGAATAGGTATATGCTCAGGTCGTTTATAAGTAACAGGAAATACAAGTATGCGCATGAGGATATAAGAAAGTTGCCAAATGTGTAAGTACCGACTGAGTTAGAAAGTAGTGAAGGTCATTTAAGTTAAATTCTAAGAATTAAGATGTAAAGTGAAGCTGTTGAAAGAGACAGTAAAGTGAAGCTGTTGAAAGAGACAGTTAAGTGAAGCTGTTGAAAGAGACAGTGTAAAGTGAAGCTGTTGAAACAGACAGTAAAATGAAGCTGTTGAAAGAGACAGTAAAGAGAAGAAGTTGAAAGAGACAGTAAGGTGAAGCTGATGAAAGAGACAGTAAAGTGAAGCTATTAAAAGAGACAGTAAGGTGAAGCTGTTGAAAGAGACAGTAAAGAGAAGCTGTTGAAAGAGACAGTAAAGTGAAGCTGTTGAAAGAGACAGTAAAGCGAACACCTGTGGGTGTGAAGCTGTTAAAAGAGACAGTAAAGAGAAGCTGTTGAAAGAGACAGTAAGGTGAAGCTGTTGAAAGAGATAGTAAAGAGAAGCTGTTGAAGGAGACAGTGTAAAGTGAAGCTGTTGAAAGAGACAGTAAAGAGAACACCTGTGGGTGTGAAGCTGTTAAAAGAGACAGTAAGGAGAAGCTGTTGAAAGAGACAGTAAAGAGAAGCTGTTGAAAGAGACAGTAAGGTGAAGCTATTGAAAGAGATAGTAAAGAGAAGCTGTTGAAGGAGACAGTGTAAAGTGAAGCTGTTGAAAGAGACAGTAAAGAGAACACCTGTGGGTGTGAAGCTGTTAAAAGAGACAGTAAAGAGAAGCTGTTGAAAGAGACAGTATGGAGAAGCTGTTGAAAGAAACAGTAAAGTGAAGCTGTTGAAAAAGACAGTAAAGAGAGGCTGTTAAAAAAGACAGTAAAGAGAAGCTGTTGAAAGAGACAGTGTAAAGTGAAGCTGTTGAAAGAGACAGTAAAGAGAACACCTGTGGGTGTGAAGCTGTTGAAAGAGACAGTAAAGAGAAGCTGTTGAAAGAGACAGTGTGGAGAAGCTGTTGAAAGAGACAGTATGAAGAAGCTGTTGAAAGAGACAATAAAGAGAAGTCCAGTGAGGATCAAGATGCTGAAGTTTGATAATTATCGGTAACCTTGTGCCAAAGACGCGCTTGGTTGATATTTCGCAACATTATAATTTATATAGCCACTCTCACCCATTATTGAATATAAAACAATTCAACGATTGTCTATTTCAATACCTTGATGGTTTAATTTGACAATTGTCGATCTCCCAATTTTTGCTGTCGACCGGCGACGATAAAGTGGATAACCGTCATTACCAGTAATTGGTTCCGATATAAATGTTGGTGGATATCGTTTTGAAAACTTAACATTCATTATACATGATGAGTGAATACATCAGCAGGGTATCTCACCAAACACACAATGTTTTACAATGAAATCCATTAAAAGTTTTAACTTTTGCCCAAAGACTCTGACTGTAATATCATGACAATCAATGGGCGATTGTCCAGGGAATAACTCCTGATTGATTTCTCTGTACTGCGGATTACATGTGTCATAATGGCGAACATGCGGCATGGCATCTTGAGCATATTGTGCATATGTCGAAGGCTTTCGACGTATGTTGCTGGAAAAATAGTCATCCGACCAACATTCTGAGCATCTCCGTTAGTATTAATTGCATTTTGAAGATGATTATATTCTTCAGTTCGGAGTTCGGTCTGATTCAACCTGATGAATATCAATCTCTCCGTTTAAATTTTTACATACATGTCAACAACATATTTGTGAAATAATTTCCGAAATTTCAATATGATCACTAAAGGCAAAGTTTCCTATGATCACAACAATTAAATAAAAGGGATTGTTTTTAGGGGTTAATAAATTTTTTACCGTCGTAAAAAACATTTCTTCGAATTTTTCTTGGCGTA
Source organism: Drosophila neocordata (assembly GCA_018903615.1). Classification (NCBI taxonomy): domain Eukaryota; kingdom Metazoa; phylum Arthropoda; class Insecta; order Diptera; family Drosophilidae; genus Drosophila; species Drosophila neocordata. The sequence continues at coordinate 905,718 of JAEIGI010000022.1, forward strand.
AAAACCATCCCTAAACTTCAACGAAAATTTAAAAAAAAATTGGACCAGGCGAAATAACGCCTAACTCACTAAAGTTATGCGCCTTTCAACAGCTTTTACGATTGATTTTTACATATATAGATATGCATACTTCAGATAAATAACCAATAAAAATTTTAAAAAGTATAAGGATTAGCATAATTTCAGAAAAATTCAGCAAATACTCAATTGTTGATATTTCCATAGGTGTGCTCAACCAATTTGCTAAAAAAAAATTTTTAAACCAGTTGTGTTTGTCAACTTCATTTAATATCTTAATAATTATTGTGATTATAGACGATATTAACTTGCTTCAAATTTCCACAGGAGTATTTTTCTACAATTGGTCCTTATTTTGGCAAACGGACTTTATTATTTATTCTTTAAGATGTTCTTTGTTTTTAATGTTTTCATCTTCGTACCAATTCTTAAAGCCGAGGGAACAGTGTTAAGAATCATTGTCCTGTTGAAATTTTTAAAATATCTGCATTTTATCTTCAGAATACGGTGGCATGAATAAATCAAACATATTTGTACACACGAATCTGTCGTTCATCCCGACTATGCGGTGAATCTGACCAATACCTTGCCATAAAAACCATTCCTCGCCATTCAATTGTTGCCTTTTGGCGTTTACCTTCGTTCCTTTCCTCCAAAGAAGGTTTGTTTAAATTTAAGGGGATCGTACAGCCAAGGGAGTAAACCTAGGTCTTCCATGTGTCTTAATAATTTTTACTTGATTTTAAAGGATTTGTAGGAAAGGTTTCTAATCGTTTCAATAATTTCGAACAAGTTTACGTTTTTCGCACAAATGTTAAAAAAACTTTTTTTACTTCAGTCTTATCATTCCTTAAAAAAATAATTTTTTACTTCTCAAACACTCTTTAAATATTTATTTCGGCATGTTTCCTAAATACGTACATACATACAGTTTGACAATAAAGTGTTTTCACAACGCCAAAAATGATCATTTCCATACTTCAAGATGAAAAAAAAAACTAAATTAAATGGTTATTTAAATTTTTTTCCATTAAAATATGTTAAGTAAACAATTCACTTTCAGGAATACAAATAAAAATGTAAAATAAAAAGTAATAATAATAAAAAATAATAAAAACTGAAGATTGCACAAAATTCAACTGCCAACTAAGTGTTTACATAACTTAGATTTTTCACTTATTCTATCGATTTAAAGATAAACTTATAATATTTAATATTTGGTAAGGCCACCATTGGCATCTAAAACAGTTCCCAATCGTCTATTCATCGATTTGGTGAGATTTTGGACATAATTCATAGGGATATTTAGCCCTTTCTCCAAAATAATGGTCTTCAAATTATTTTCATTTTTGGGATGTCGTTTGGCGTTTCTTTTTTTGAGATACGCCCACAATTTCTGAATAGGATTTACGTCTGGACCTTGGGCAGGTGAATCCAACTCATTTTTGCTGTTATATAGCAGCCAGTACCTCACAGAATGCTCCTTTTCCTTAGAATCATTGTCTTGGTAATACTTAAAAGTTGGATTATCCTAGACAAAAAACCCGAAAATTGTTGAAACTGGCCACCAAATCTGTGTGCAATATGTCCAAATATTGTTGGACATCTATTTTGTTCTCAATAAACGACAAATCGACAATTCCTTTGCTCGAGATGTACCCCTAAACCATTTCCGAATGTTTGCTAAACTTAACGGTTGGAATTCTATTATTGGAATCCAAGGCTTTTAACGGCTTTCGCCATATTAACGGTCGATCCTCATATTTCAGCATCATTTTGGTTTCAACACAAACCATATCATCATCACAATATGAATCAGGTTTTCCTCCGTGTATCCTGGCAGATCTTAAGCGTCTTTCAATATGTGATTCCCAAATCAAGCGTTTTTTACCAGTAATACTGGATGCCAAACCAGTTCGTTGCCCTCGGCTTTGGGTGTTATGACCCAAGGCCGTCAGGTTGTAGGCTTTGTTTCTAGCCTTCCTTCCTTTTTGGAGCGTTTTAGGGTGTTATATTCTGCCTTTATTCAAAGTAAAAACATTTTGGAGATCTCTACAACCGTTTTGCCTATTGTGTTCCTATAACAGACCATTTGGGCCATACCAAAACTTATCCGTTTGCTTACCATTTCTAAACATCCCAAAGACGGTTAAAAACGATCCAATTCTGGGAAACTATGACAAAATTACTCAACATGTTGAAGCAGCCACCGAAGCTCGCTTCGAACATTCCAGGAAAGAACGGTGAATACAAAAATAACGACGGAAAGAACCCAAAAAGCGAAATGTGTAAAGACTTAGTTGGCAGCTGGATTTTGTGCAATGTATAGTTTTTGTTGTTTTTTTGTCTTGTTTGAAATATTTTCAATTTTTTTTTTTTGTAGTGCTAAAAGTAAATAGTATAACTAACCTATTTTAATTTAAAAAAAATTAAAAATTAATTAGGGGTTTTTTTCATCTTAAAATAAAAAATTATGCTTTTTTGCGTTGTGGAAACACTTTGTTGTTAAACTATATACATATATTTTTTTGTTCATGTATGTATGCACATACATACATATATACAGTGACGTTATAGAATTAACTTCAAACGCCAAACCTATCTACAACTTGTATCCTAGACCCACGAATTGCTGATCAAGCATTTTTAAGAACCATGCTCAGATCATATTGCACTTATATACCATAAACAAAATGCTCAGATCATATTGCACTTATATAGTAACACTCTTATATACTTTAATATTTAGAGTCTCAAAATGCGAGACCAAACTCTGTACTTTTAGTTCTTAAGTAACCAAGCGACTATACGGTCATAAATAAAATTCAATTTACTTAAAACTCGGTTTACTTTATTTTGATGAACGTACATCAGTAAGTAGTCGAGGTACATAATCCAGAATTTTTGTCAAATAAATACACAAATTTTTGTCAAATAAATATTAAATATAGAAAATTTCTGGTTTTGTGTTTATCTCAATTGGAGAAAATTTGCTTTACTTTTTATTTTGCTTTGTGATTGCATTGTTTTTAATATACATATGTATGTATGTACATATGAATAAATGCATGTGACTACATACATACATATGTGCATAAAACCGCATTATAGCAAAAAACAAAAAAACTTTAGTTGCGTTAATGGTATTGCACTTAGATATGTAGATACCTACTTGAATACTAAACTTTCTTTTTATTGTATTAAATAAACTTCATACATTAATATTAAATCAAAAAATTGTAGTACTGTGCAGAATCGATATTGTAATACAATATTTGTCATCGTTGTTTAACATGCATTCGATAAATACAAATGCTATCTACATTAACAGATATATATATATATACATATGTATGTATATTAGGGCGGGTCAACTTTTTTTCGCGAAAATCGTACCCCAGAATCGGATTCTACGAAGAATTCTAAGAAAATTTCACCAAGAAACTATGTCCCTAAAAAGACTTCCTAGCCTCCGCTGAGAAGGATGAAACTTGCAGGTTTGGGTTTTTTAGCGGTTTTTTACGTTTTTAAGACATTTTAACAAAAGTTACAAATTTTTCAGGCAGTTTGGGCTTAATTCTAATTTATTTTCTTAAAAAAAATTTTATAAAAAATTTTTGTCTTTCGATTAAACATGTATTTTTTTTTAAATTGATGAATTGTGCAAAACAAGCCATATCCTGATGCTGACTTAAGAAATTTGCAAAAAAAAATGTGTAACTTTTTAATGAATGAAGCTATAGATCTGAAATTTAATGTATATTTGGACCCATTTTAGAAGTTTGGACAACTTTACAAAAGTGGGCGTGGCACCAAAGGGGGCGTAAAATACACAAAATATAATTTTATTCAACTTAAAAAACTTCATAAAAAATTAAAACATTGTGAGAAATGAAAAAAAAATATATTATATATATTTTATTTTTATTTTTTACAAATTTTAAATAAATTTAAGTAAATAGTTTCTTCAAAAAAAACCCTTCCTACTTTGTCAGTTCTTAAAGTCTTAAACGACTTTCTAAAGTCAGTACAAAATGTATATAGATATAACTCCGATATTTATTATCCGACTTTAAAGAAATTTGGTCAGCTGATACCTTTTGGCAATATCATGTGCCAAATAAAAATACGCTACCTTTAAAATAACTCTTTTTTTCTTATTTTTACAATCACTTAAGTAAAAATAATATTTTAATACATCCCGATAACTTGGCAAATTTAATTCCGAAAATCCACTTGGTATGCCAATCAGACTTGCGATTTGGTAGACTACAAGGCTATCACTTTCGGTTATCGGACTGAAATATTTTAATGTTAGATACACTCATTAAACTTATTATTGGGACTTCTGTGAGATGTTCTGCAAAGATAGTTTTTAGGTCATCATGATCTAATATTGTTGGATTTATTATATTGGACTTGACGAGTGTAATTGTCAACATGAGATTTTGGAAATTATCATTCTATTGCATTCTATTCTATTCTTTTCTTTAATTAATTTTTTGACCGTGTCCGTCAATAAGTTTATTTGTTTCTGTGTTTCGGTGATCACCATCACCTGCTTATTATTTGATTCTATGAGCTAAGCCTCTGTGAATTTAATTTTCTCTAAATCAGACGCATCGGGCGTGCTTGCCACTATTTGAAGCGCGGACCTTATAAAATCTAAACTTCTGGCTAATATATGGTGAACTGTTAATCTTGCTAAGTTATTTCTGAGATAGGGTTCATAATAGAGAATTTAGAAAACTTATCGACACATATCAGAAAGAGGTTTTGGTCAGTGGAAAATATGTCGATGTGCAAAATTTCCTCGCTATGCGATGAGATTGGTGTCTCCCTAAATTCTTGTTTTTTGGGATGCCGATTATATTTGGCAGTAATGCACACCTTGCAATTAAATACTACTTCATTAGCTAATAAGGCCATTGTCGGGAAGTAGTAGTCCCTATGTATCTGCTTAATATTTTCTTGTGCATAAATTTTCTCTATTTTCACTATCACTGCCACTATCTTCTTGCAATGCTAGAATTTAGTTGCAGGGAAAAGGGATACGTGTTCGTGTTGGAAGGTTGCTAAAGTTGGCAGGTCACAGTGGAACGCATTCACGACGTCAGGATTGACGGCAAGCTTTAACGTTTCGATAAGATTGTTTTTGTCCGTAAATTGGATTAGAAGTCGTGTTTTTTTGCCAAATAAAATAAGTCTCCGATGTAGTGCATATCGCAATTTTTTGAAGGCTATTTGTTTTCTATAGCAACTTATGGGGTTGTCTGTTGTTTCTATGAACGGTAGCTATGTCCGAGTCTGACCCATCTCGAAGAGCGTTAAGCTCCTGCCTAGATGAGGCATCCGCAACAAAGTTCTCTTTTCCTAGCTTGTAATGCAATTTGGCATTATGTTCTTCTTATTATTTTTGAATTTGTGTTTTTTTCTGATACTGCAAACGTGAGAGGCTGGTGGTCTGTGAAAATGTGCAACTCTCTAGTGCAGAGTCCCAAGAGTCAGTAGTCAAATTGAAAGGCTTTTTAGTCAAGGGTCTTGCTATAGAAGCGAAATCTTTGATGAATACCCTATAGTAGCTGGCTAGACCCAGGAAAGATCTTGGGGCATATGGATTTTCTGGTTCAGCATACTTTTGCATTGCTTTAACTTTCTCAGGGCCTAAATATTCGACGCGTTCTTTAAAAAATTTTGTCTTTTTTTCGCTACTCTCATGTAAGCGTCACAAAGCCGCTGAAGTACCATGTCAATGTGGCGGACGTGTTCGGATGCGTTTTCAGAAAATATTATTACGTCATCTACATAGACGTAGTATATTTTCCCAATTTGTTCCCGCAAGACATCGTCGATTGCTCTCTCAAAAACGCATCCCAAATTTTTTTAGCTGAAGGGCAATCAAAAGACGTCTTCTCTCGATCGTTTTCGGACCGGTATGTCTGGTGGTACCCAGATTTGAGATCTAGAGTGGTGATCAACCTCGCTTTGCCTAGGTTGGCTAAGATCATTTGAATAATTGGCATTGGGTAACGATTTTTTTTTTATTCAGTTTCCTAAAGTCCATAGCGCTAGCGTCTAATCCTTTTTCCTCAACGACCCAAGCTGGGCTATTGTATGCTTTTGATGGTCTTATGATGCCGTCCTTTAATAGTTGTGAAATTTCTTTATTCACGAAATCTTTCACACCTGCTGGGTATGGGAAAAGTCTTGAGAACACTGCCTGTTTGCCTTCAGTCCGTATTGTAGCTACTACCGAAGTATTGAAAGGTAACGACTCGTTAGAGGTCGATGCATTAATTCTTTTTCGTTACATGTTTGCGAACCCATCTCTTACAGAGTCCGGGACTACAATATCATCTGTGTGCGTAAAGTTTACGTCAGCGCACTGAACATATTTTAAGTGCTCAGATGAATTACCATAATTTATGGTGTTCCCCGTTAGGTCAATAGTCACCCCTGCCTGCGTAAGCAGATCGAAGGCTATTTAGCATCAAATGTATCAAGAGTTTCTAATAGGAACAATGTGGCGACTTTTCCAAAAAGTACCATGGAACATTTTTTTTTTTAAATAACTGGACCCATGAATAGAGCTCACAGTGAATGGGGTACCGACAGGTGTCACGTTTGTTAACACCTTAACGGGTTTAACGAAGTTTTTTGCCGCACCAGTATCGATAAGGATTCTTATTGTTTTTCCAGCCAATCGCCGGTCGACGTACAGCAATCGGGAGCGTTTTCTAAAAAATTGAGAAAGTCACTGTCTTCTGTTAAATTGTCCAAGTTGTCTTGTTAAATTCCTCATCTAATTTGGCATGTACAGTTTCGGCCACCTCTTCGTATTCTTACTCCTAATGGGTCGCATCAGCCTTCACTTGGTATGCATTCAATAATTCCTAGCATTAGCTTAGCAGATGAAATTCAGTTTTACGGCGTAGCCGGAGCAAATTATTTATTATTCAATTGTATGGTTCAACTGTTAATACAGAACTAAATTTGTGGAACTAGAATAAATCTTAAGCTACGGCAAAAATGAAATATAAATGAAATTCAAAAACATGGTAGACAGAGCCGCGTCAGCATAATGCAATGACCAATCAGCGCTAACAACATATTTATGTAACTTTGGTACCAGTATTGCTGAATGACACCTCTGCAGCAGAGGGTGAGACCGACGGTTACGCCAGTTATGAGCCACACATTGTTTGCTCCTCCCGAGGTCACGTCGTCTTTCAGCTGCCCAATTATGTCCAGACTATGCTCATTCATTCTTTTGAACAGTGGTAGGCTGATTACTTGGTGGTGCCCGGTAATATTCAAGAGCGGGGAGGACACAATTCCGGGCCAGTACCCTCATCCGTGACTGGCTCCAGGTGACTGTTGTGTGTGATATGCTGCTCATCATCCTGAGTGTAATCCGCTGGCGCAGGTATCGTGCAATGACTTTCTGCAAATCTACTAATGTCTGAACTCCACTGGCGCACTTGGCTATATGGGAATAACATAACCTTCTTGCAAATAGTTTCTAATTTAGGGTATTCAACAATTATATGAATTACGATATCGGACTGAAATATTTTAATATTAGATACACTCATTAAACTTATTATTGGGACCTCTGTGAGATGTTCGGCAAAAATAGTTTTTAGATCATCATGATCAAATATTGTTGGATTTATTATATTGGACTTGGCGAGTGTAATTGTCAACATGAGATTTTGGATTTCGAAAATATCGGGAGTATCAACAAACTCGCCCTTCTTTTCTTTAATTAATTAATTGACCGTGTCAGTCAATAAGATTATTTGTTTCTGTGTTTCGGTGATCACCATCACCTGCTTATTATTTGATTCTATGAGCTGAGCCTCTGTGAATTTCATTTTCGCTAGATCAGACGCATCGAGCGTGCCCGCCACTATTTGAGCGCGGACCTTGTAAAATCTAAACTTCTGGTTTATCTATGGTGAACTGTTGAACTCTTTAAGTTATTTCTAATGTATTCTATGTCTATGTCTAATAGTTTTCGCATATGCGATTGTGGAATGAGTTCTGAAACCTGTGTGAAATGAAATTGATATAGTACTGTCTGCAAGTATTTTTATGTTATGGCTTAGAACTACCTCAAATTGTCCTTATGGACCACCCTCCCCTTAATAAGAAATGGCTTTCCTAAGTCAGCTAGGATGATACCTTCCGTACATAGTAGGGATAACTTCTTTTGGGACTGCGTGCAATATGTCGATTGGTTTTTGCTCTGTTACTGAATGAATGGTTTTATTATGCTCGACGGTTGCTCTCATAACTGCCTGACTTGTATCGCTGATTTTTTTTTGTCAATTTTGAGACACCTAGCAATTTCTACCAATGTGCTGTGGAAATGCTCAACTTGCTCATTAGAGCAGCTATGCAACGGGGGCGCGTTGACCATGTCAATGTTGAACTGATTTTTGAAAAGTGAGGTGATTGTTTCGGATTTAAATGATGGTTGGTTGTCACAGTAAATTATCTTGGTATTTGGGAGAATATTTATGATTAGTAAGATAGGGTTCATAATGATGGTAATTGATCTGGATGCTAAAGGTTGGACAATAGAGAATTTAGAAAACTTATCGACACATATCAGAAAGAGGTTTTGGTCAGTGGAAAATATGTCGATGTGCAAAATTTCCTCGCTATGCGATGAGATTGGTGTCTCCCTAAATTCTTGTTTTTTGGGATGCCGATTATATTTGGCAGTAATGCACACCTTGCAATTAAATACTACTTCATTAGCTAATAAGGCCATTGTCGGGAAGTAGTAGTCCCTATGTATCTGCTTAATATTTTCCTGTGCATTAATTATCTCTATTTTCACTATCCCTGCCACTATCTTCTTGCAATGCTAGAATTTAGTTGCAGGGAAAAGGGATACGTGTTCGTGTTGGAAGGTTGCTAAAGTTGGCAGGTCACACTGGAACGCATTCACGACGTCAGGATTGACGGCAAGCTTTAACGTTTCGATAAGATTGTTTTTGTCCGTAAACTGGATTAGAAGTCGTGTTTTTTTGCCAAATAAAATAAGTCTCCGATGTAGTGCATATCGCAATTTTTTGAAGGCTATTTGTTTTCTATAGCAACTTATGGGGTTGTCTGTTGTTTCTATGAACGGTAGCTATGTCCGAATCTGACCCATCTCGAAGAGCGTTAAGCTCCTGCCTAGATGAGGCATCCGCAACAAAGTTCTCTTTTCCTAGCTTGTAATGCAATTTGGCATTATGTTCTTCTTATTATTTTTGAATTTGTGTTTTTTTCTGATACTGCAAACGTGAGAGGCTGGTGGTCTGTGAAAATGTGCAACTCTCTAGTGCAGAGTCCCAAGAATCAGTAGTCAAATTGAAAGGCTTTTTAGTCAAGGGTCTTGCTATAGAAGCGAAATCTTTGATGAATACCCTATAGTAGCTGGCTAGACCCAGGAAAGATCTTGGGGTATATGGATTTTCTGGTTTAGCATACTTTTGCATTGCTTTAACTTTCTCAGAGCCTAAATATTCGACGCGTTCTTTAAAAAATTTTGTCTTTTTTTCGCTACTCTCATGTAAGCGTCACAAAGCCGCTGAAGTACCATGTCAATGTGGCGGACGTGTTCGGATGCGTTTCCAGAAAATATTATTACGTCATCTACATAGACGTAGCATATTTTCCCAATTTGTTCCCGCAAGACATCGTCGATTGCTCTCTCAAAAACGCATCCCAAATTTTTTTAGCTGAAGGGCAATCAAAAGACGTCTTCTCTCGATCGTTTTCGGACCGGTATGTCTGGTGGTACCCAGATTTGAGATCTAGCGTGGTGATCAACCTCGCCTTGACTAGGTTGGCTAAGATCATTTGAATACTTGGCATTGGGTTACGGTCAGCGATATTTTTTCATTCAGTTTCCTAAAGTCCATAACAAGTTTCTGATTCATGTAATCCTTTTTTGTCAACGACCCAAGCTGGGCTATTGTATGCGGATTTTGATGGTCTTATGATGCCGTCCTTTAATAGTTGTGAAATTTCTTTATTTACGAAATCTTTCACACCTGCTGGGTATGGGAAAAGTCTTGAGAACACTGCCTGTTTGCCTTCAGTTCGTATTGTAGCTACTACCGAAGTATTGAAAGGTAACGACTCGTTAGAGGTCGATGCATTAATTCTTTTTCGTTACATGTTTGCGAACCCATCTCTTACAGAGTCCGGGACTACAATATCATCTGTGTGCGTAAAGTTTACGTCAGCGCACTGAATATATTTTAAGTTCTCAGATGAATTACCAGAATTTATGGAGTTCCCGTTAGGTCAATAGTCACCCCTGCCTGCGTAAGCAGATCGAAGGCTATTTGGCATCAAATGTATCAAGAGTTTCTAATAGGAACAATGTGGCGACTTTTCCAAAAAGTACCATGGAACATTTTTTTTTAAAAACTGGACCCATGAAAAGAGCTCACAGTGAATGGGGTACCCACAGGTGTTACGTTTTTTAACACCTTTACGGGTTTAACGTAGTTTTTTGCCGCCCCAGTATCGATAAGGATTCCTATTGTTTTTCCAGCCAATCCCCGCTCGACGTAGAGCAATCGGGAGCGTTTTCTAAAAAATTGAGAAAGTCACTGTCTTCTGTTAAAATGTCTTCCTCATCTAATTTGGCATGTACAGTTTCGGAACCTGACATACGCTCTGACATGTTTTGTCTTTTTTGTGTTTTACCCTGTAAGGCCTGATCCTTTTCCCAATTTGTTTCTCAAATCTAGATGTCGAGGGTTCGACATCTTGATTCCTTAGTTGTGCAGCCTTGTCATTTGCCGACTGTTTCATGTCCTTATTTTGGCCCTGATTTCCTACAAATTGGTTCCTTTCCTGGCCTCTTCCTTGTCTGGCCTGGGTTCGTATGATGCGGCAAATGCACTTCTTTCTATGCTATTTTCGGCTTCCCTAGCTGTTGGTAAGGCGGAGGGCAAATCCCTCGACTTTGCTGGTATAACCAATGCTTTAAGGGACCTCTTGAGTCCTGCAACAAAGGCGTGTAAGCCATCGTCCCTGATTTTCGCGCATAAAATGGACGCAGCTGGTTCGTCATGAGTCATAACTATTTTATTTGTTACTAAAGTGAGTTTTTTCTCCACCTCGTCGTAATAACTCATGAAATTTAAATCCCCATGCCTGACGAGTTCTAATTGCTGTCTAAGCACGCGCAATGACGTCTTCTCCGCATATGTGCAATCTAGGTTTCCAATTATGGCATCAAAATTAATCACTGTATTGTGCGATGAAAGAATAGCCCTTGCTGGACCACTAATTTTATTTATCAAAATTGCCACCGCCTCTTAGTGCGCCTCACCTTTGTAACGATCCTTTTTGGTCCTTACTTCCGGCAGAGCCGGATTTCAGGTGTAGGGGTACGACACAACAAATTTATTTTGTGGTGAAATGAGAAGATACAGTTGGTTTTCTTTTAATAAAACGTTATAATTTTATTGTCGATTCGATTGGTGGATGTTAGTATGGCCAGAGAGCTTCTCACGGGCTGTTAGCTTTGTGTTTGTGGCAATTGTGAAATCCACTCTGCACCGCTGGCACGCATGAAAACTTATCGACAGATTGTGTTTGGCTGTGGCAAGTGTTCCTACTGCCAGGATGACTCCTGGTCTTGTCTATCTACACTGTCGTCTGCTACGCTTCTATTATTCTGCTAGAAATACTCCTAGTCTTTTCCCACTATGCCAGGAATACTCCTGGTCTTCCTCAACTGTGCTAGGAATACTCCTAGTCTTCACCTGCCTGTGCCAGGAATACTCCTGGTCTTCCTTAACTGTGCTAGGAATACTCCTAGTCTTCACTAAACTGCTAGGAATAGCTCCTAGTCCTCAATGCTTTGCAAGGAATAGCTCCTAGTCCTTTATATGCTGCTAGGAATAGCTCTTAGTCTTTTATATGTTGCTAGGAATAGCTCCTAGTCTTTTATATATTGCTAGGAATAACTCCTAGTCTTTTACGATCCGCTAGGAATAGCTCTTAGTCTTGTGATCTGCTAGGATTTGCGCCTAGTTTTCAATACCCTGCTAGGAATAGCTCGTAGTTTTCGTACTTGCCATCAAAAACAAATCTGCCTTTAAACCTTCACGTGTAGCCAGGACACGGATGGATATCCTTTTATCGATCTGACTTGGCACGCCTTCACTTTCACTTCTTCATATATGTTTCACTTCGTTGGCCCCGCTTCCTTTCCTTCACTTGTTGAACCTTTACTTGTTGATACTTCACTTGCACCTTGCTGGTCCAAGTGACACTTCGCTTGTTTCCTTCACTTTCTAACTGCCTTCCTGTGTCTCAGCCGTGTCTATTTATAGGCATCTTGACCCAGGGATGACGCGTGGTGGGATTATGTACCGTTGCCAGTACTTTTCCGCGCGCCAATATTTGCCGCCGAAAACTTTCCATCGCTTTCTTTTGCCTTCGGCTTTCTCGGCCGATCTCGCAACGCAACTCTCCTGTTGCTATGCATGGTGAAATCACGCATACGCCTCTCAGCTACAATCTTTGCTCTCTAACTTTGCCAACATCCACCCTTATATACTATTTAACAATGTTTGACTTATTCCTAGTTTCCCGCCCTTTTGATATATGCTTAAATAAACTGAATTTATAATTAAATCAACTTAATAACTATATAACTATATCCCTCCCTTTATCTTTTGTATCTATATATACATAATTAATGCTCTGCATTACTGTATCGCATTAACTTTTCCACATAAAAAATATAATTATGTTATGTTTATCCCATTCCATGAATTATACAACGTTATATAGCATTACATAGTATATATACATATATATAAATATATATATTATCATTATATATTTAAATTTATCGCCAATACCTCCAGCGCCTTTCAAACCTTTGCTTTGGACATGTTACACACCGCCTCTCCCGTTCTCCGTTACATACCAACATTCCCGCTCCCAATCCACCGACACATGCGTAAGCCCGCTCACTTTGATGTTGCCGACAACCGAAAAGCAACCCCTCGCCTCCCCCGCTAGTCTATACGCATGAGCCGACTCTCTAAGTCTCGTGCGTCGGTGGCTTACGCACGTGTGCGTGTGTGTGTTCGCTGTTGCGGTTCTATGCACTCCCAATGTAATGCACTCTCAGTGACGTCACACGAGCCTACATGCACTTGTTTTTATCTGTTTCTCATTGCATGTTACATATATTCGGCCTTTGCTTTGCCCATTTCTCATATGTAATTATGTTTGTGTGTATGTTTGCCAGTTTTAAATCATCGATTTACATGTTTGCATTTTACTTTCGGTTCGATCGCACATTTCTTTCGTTTGCTTGTGTTCGATCGAACCTCCAGGCTCGTTTATATGTTTGAGTCAAAGATATAAACGCGCGCATTGATGAATTTGAATTGCCTTTTTGGGCCAACGCTTATTTTAATTATTAGCCGCTTTTACGACTTAAATTTATTTATATCTGTATCTGGCTTAATGCTTTGACGCATTTGTGATATATATATATTATATATTATATATTCCTCAAATTCCCCCCTTTCTTCGGGAGCCAAATCATTTTTCCTTCTTTTCTTTCTTTCCATTTTTCCTTTTTTTCTTTGGCCTGATTCGCATATTTTTTTTTTGGCCATTTATGGCATCTTTTCCTTCTTGGCGATTCATCAGGCATCTTTTCCAATTTTTTTGGCAGATCGTGAGCATCTTTTCCATTGTCCCCATGCCTTTTTTTGGCATGGGTGGCTCCGACTGCATCTTTTACTTATATACTATATTTATAATATTACTTATATCTACTTAACCTAAACTTCAGATTATTTTCCTATTCTACCTAATCTAAATTCTAAAAATATCTACTAACGTAAACTTCATATTTTTTTTCTTATTCTAAACTTCATGTTTTTTTATTTTTACCTAAACTAACTTCCAAAAATTTCTCCTAATCTACCTACTCTATTTAACCTTAACTTCAAAATTTTCTCTTTATTTATACCCCCAATTCTTTAAATACCCTAAACCTATTCCCATTACTACGGATCCGATACCGGATCCGCCCCACCCACATCACCCTCGCCTGTCTTGGCCCCTCCCCCATCGCTTGTATCGCTGTGGCCACCGCAACTGGCCATTCTTCTGGCCCTAACTCCCGCCATCGCTGGTGCGCCTGTGGCACTGGCACCGATCGCTGCCGTTGTAGTTGCGGCCTTGGTGCTTGAGGTTGGCCGACCGGCGCAGACCGTTGCCTTTCGTATGCTGGCCTCCTTGGGTCTCGCTGTTGCTGTGGTTGCTGTTGCTGTGGTTGCTGCCACCATCTGCTCAATGCTGGGCTCCAGCTCCTCCTCCGGCGACTCGTCTCTGCGCCAGACAAATTCTTCAATGAAATTTTGATTAACTGCCCTCCGCATTGGTGTCGGTGGCCTGTCGAATTCACCCGGTTCCTCGCCTTCCTCCTCGGTATCGCTTATGTTTACATAAGCTACCGGCTCATTGAGGAACTTCTGCCACCCTTGGCAACTCCTCTGCCACCATCTGCTCTTCGGCCTCCTCCATGGGCGCATTCCACATCATCTCTTGTCTGTGGATTTCTACTTCCACATCTTCCAGCAGGAACGCCAGATCGTTTAGTACAATCCCCTCGTCCTCGCTTTCTGCGGCCATTCCCCCATTTCCTTCCTCCATCTCGGCATCTTCATCCTCCTCGTCGCTTCCAATGCCTTCCACTTCCTCCTCCTGGTTTTCTACCACGTCCTCTTCCTCTTCTTCGTCGAACGAGATGACGATCACCGGCCCCAATGGGACCTGCTCCTCGCCATCGGACTCCTCGTCCGACACATACGGCGATGCTAGCATTTGCATTGCCTCCTCCAGCTCCTCTCCGTTGAAGTTCTGATGACCGCTCATGATGGAAATTAAAATGTGATTGACTTCATCAGTCGTATCTTGGGCCATCGGAACCTCTTAATCCGCGTCGCTCTGCTGCTGCGCGTCCAGCTTCGGGTTCCCGCTCTCGTTTTTCTTTTTATCCGTACTTCACACACACACTGTATGTGTGAATCCTCTCTCCTGTGTGAATCTCCTCTCCTTATCCATTTGCATCCTCCGTCTGTTCTGCTCTCTTACAGTTTGAGAAGTATTGGTGTTTATATTCCGTTTCAGTCAACATTTCTTTTTATTTCTTTCTTTTTCATATTACAGTTTATATGCACTGTAAAATAAATTGTATGCATGCAACAAATTTCTTTTTATAGATATATGTATATGTACATATATTTTTTTTTTTTTATTAGTTGAGCCAGTTGTAACGCTCCTTTAATATATATATATTTCCTTTTTTTTTTTTTTTTTTTAAAAAAAAAATTCTTGTTATTTATTTCTGTAGGCCAATGTAATTTCCTTTTCAACTTATGCTGGTTCGTGATTCTACCGTTCCTTTCCATCTGAAGATCTCCCAGTTGTCCGGTCGGTCCGACTGTTCAACCTCCATTTGGCCGGTTTCCGGTAGTTATACTCGTCTTGCATCTTTATGGCTCATTCGGATCATCTGTTAGCACTTGCTCTGGTTGCACTTTTAGTTCGCTGATGTGTGCCAACCTTGATTTTTTGTTTGTGATACGCTGCAGTTTGCTTATCACTGGCGAAGTAAATCCTACGACTTTGTACGGCCCACCATACCGTGGTGCAAGTTTTGCAGCAAATCCTTCTGCTGCATTTGACAAATAGTGCTCCTTGGCCCACACTATTTCGCCCACTCGTGGTTTCCATTGCCTTCTTCTTAGATTATAGTGCCTTGATTGATCCTGAGCAGCTTTCTCTAGGTTTCTTCGCACCAATACGCCAATTTCTTTTATTAATTCTGCATTGCCATCTGGCCGTTGGCTTGCTTTGCCTGATCCAATTGTTAGCCTGTCAAATGTGGATCCTGGCAATCTCGGCTCTCTTCCTTGTGTTATTAATGCCGCTGTATATCCCGTTGCGTCGGACACGCTAGAATTTACTGCCAACATTATTTCTGGCCATTGTTCATCCCATCGTCGTTGATCTTCTCCTGTGAATTGTGCTATCATTGTTTTGACTGTTCGATTCGCTCGTTCGGTTGGATTTTCTTGCGGCGTATATGGCGCTGTCAGCTGGCATTTTTGTCATGCAGCATTTTCTCAAATACTTTGCTGATGAACTGGACTCCATTATCTGTTATCACCACTTTTGGGACGCCAAATCTAGCCAGCACTCTTTCTCTAAATGCTTTTACTAAATTTTCTGCCGAAGCTTTTCTCATTGGTACAAGCTCTGTCCACTTTGAGAATCTATCTACTATAACAAGCAATACCGAATTTCCATGTTTAGATCTTGACAATGGCCCAACGAAATCAGCGCATATTGTTGCCCATGGCTCTTCTGGCACTTGTGTCAGCATTTTTCCTGCTGCCTGCTGCTGGCTTGGTTTATAGCGCATGCAGTTTTCACAGCGGCTGACATATGCGCGTGCATCTCTTTGCATGCCTGGCCAGAAATATTTAGCCGCTATTCGGGCAATCGTTCTCCTGCTGCCTGTATGTCCTGCAGTTGGAGAGTCGTGGTTTTCTGATATTATTTGTTGCCTTAAATGTTTCGGCACACATAATTTCCACGACACCACATCTTCATGCCCTGCCCTATGCGGTATATTTCTATATAACTGCCCATTTTTCCTCACATAATCCGTATATTTTTGCGGATTTTCTTTTAGTTTTTTGGCCATACTTTCGATCCATTCACAGCTTTGTGCTGACTGTTTATTTTTGTTGCTATTATTCTGTATCCTTCTGCATGCTTCCAATGGTTGCCTTGACAATGCATCTGCAACTATATTTAGTTTTCCTTTGCGAAATGTTATTTTAAAGTCATATTGCTGCAATTCCAATGCCCATCTTGCAATCCGCCCTGTTGGACTTTCGATGCTATTCAGCCATTTCAGTGCCATGTGATCAGTAATGACTTTGAAATGATATCCTTCTAAGTATGGCTTCAACTTCCTTATAGCCCATACTATTGCTAGACATTCTTTTTCCGTTGCTGAATAATTTTGTTCTGCTGGATTTAGTGTTCTGCTGGCGTATGATATGACTCTCTCGCCTTCCTCTGTATCTTGCGTCAGAATTGCCCCTATGCCGTAGTTGCTAGCGTCAGTTTGCAATACAAACATTTTCGCAAAATCTGGACATGTCAATACTGGATCTGCCACTCATTTTTGTTCGACCATGTCAAAAGCATCCTGATGTTTTTCTTCCCACACCCATTTTGCCTTTTTCTTTAATAGAGAATTTAATGGTTGTACAAGAGTTGCAATTCTTGGCACGAACCGTCTGTACCAAGATGCTACTCCTAGGTATTGTCGTAACTCTTTTGTGTTCTTTGGCGGTTTTAACTCAGCTATTGCTGCCACTTTATCTGGATCTGTGCCAATGCCTTGCTCTGTTACTCGATGGCCCAGGAATCTTAGCTCTTTTCTGAAGAATTGGCATTTTTCTGCATTTATCCTTAAATTTGCTGCCTTTAGTCTGCGGAAAACTTCCTTTAAATGAGTTTTGTGTTCTTCTACTGTTCGGCTGACCACTACGATATCATCCTGATACGCGAACGCGTGTGGCATCATTTCTGGTCCTATGACCATACCTAAAGCTCGCTGGAATGTTGCAAATGCTGAGTGCAAACCAAATGGCATCACTTTCCATTGATATAGTCCCTTTCCTGGAACTGTGAAAGCCGTCATCTTTCTGCTGTTCATTTCCAGCGGAATCTGCCAATATCCATCTTTTAAATCTAAACTGCTTATGAATCTTGCTTCGCGCAGTTGATCTAAAATAAAGTCAATTCTCGGCATTGGATAAGCATCTTTTATAGATTTTGCATTTATCTGCCTAAAATCAACACATAGCCTCCATTTTCCAGTTTGTTTCTTTTTCACCATTACTATTGGTGAACTGTAAGGACTAGTTGATCGTTCTATATATCCCATTGCCATCAATTCTTCAACTTTTTCGTTTATTATAGCTTGCATCTTTGGATTCTTTGGATAATAGCTTTGTTTTATTGGCTTATCGTCACACATAGTGATTGTGTGCATGCCAACTTTAGACGTGCTATTTATTTTGGCCAATTCGGCCAGTTCTTCGCGCATAAAGTCGCTGACTTCTATTTCTGGTGCATTTGTCACTATTGCTGTCGAAATTCTTTCTGTCAGCCTCCCTTTTATTCTGCACATTAGCGGAATTTCAATTTGGTGCCCTGCGCATTGTATAATGGCTCCCATTTCCTTTATAAAATTCCACCCTAACACCACCGCATCAATTCCGCCAGGCAATACTAAAAGTGGCATTTTGATTATTTTGTCGCCAAATTGCACTTCAGCGATCCATTGCCAGTCTATTTCTTTGACTGCTCCGTCTGCCTACTTCACCAGTTTTTTCGCTTTTGTTAGCTGATCTTTTTTTGCTAGTTTTTCTATTATCTTTAGGCTAACAAAGCTGCTTGTGGCCCCTGAGTCTACCGTGGCCAGCATTCTAATGCCCCCTATCCTAATTTCTGCTGATAGTTGGCTTTCTTCTTCTATCAGCTTTCCGATTAGGTTCGCGGAGCTGTTGTTGCCGGCTCCTGCTCGCTCCTTGCAGGCAGGAACCGATTTGCGTTTCCCGCTGGCATGCAACAATTCATCGAACGCTTTCCGATTTTGACACAATTCCAACAGAACTCTAATCTTCTGTTGCTGCATTCTTTAGCCCAATGACCTGCACCTCCGCATCTTCTGCATGCTTGAGATGGATTCTGTACCCATCCTGTTGGGATTTTCACAAAATTTCTCCTTTGAGCTGGAATTGGAGGCTCATCATCTAAGCAGCGTCTGCAGACGGTGTTATGCCAATTGTCTTGCACAACTGCTCGTCTTTGCATGCCCATTGGTATGTGTGAGCGTTCTCTTTGAGCCTCTCGTTGGAATTGTTTTCTTTCCAGTTCCAATGTTTCGAACTCATCTGCCAGTTGCATTAGTTCTTCCAGCGTTTGTATGTTGTGTGGGCGTATGAACATTTTCAAATCTGGTGTGCAGTTTTCCAATATGATTTCTAGCTGCTCAAAATCTTGGCAATTTAATGGACACATCATAGTTTGCATCTCTATCATGTAATCTTTAAATGATTCATTCCATTGTTGTTTTCTGGCTTTTACTTGGTCTGCCAGTTTGCTAAAATATCCCCTCGGCAAGAAATATTTTTTGAATGCCTCAGTAAAATCTTTCCATGATGCCCAATGCTCATTGTTGGCCACGTACCATTTTAATGCTTTGTCTTTTAGCAGTTCTGGCATTGCCCTTGGGATCATGTTGATATCTAGTCCATACATGTCTGCTGACCATTCAACTTGTTCGATGAATTCTAGCGGCTTTGAATTGCCATCGAAACGAAATGTCCATTCCCTCACTTGTTTTGCCACTTTCGGATATTCATTATTTGAATTTATTAGCCCGACTCTGCTACTTTCTGTGACTTTTCTACTTGTTCTTGGCTCTTCATATAATGTGTGTTGTTTTCTTTGTGGGCCATCTAGGGCACCCACGCTTCCCCATCTTGGCGGTGTTAATATTGGAATTGCCAATTTTGCAATTTCCCCCACCGGCATCGCTTTTGCAGCCTTTGTGTATTTTGCTGCCAGCGAGCTGATCCATGCCTGCCATTCTAAGTCGTCCTTATGATTGTTGACCCATTCTCCGAACTGTTTCCTCATTTCTTCTACAGTTCCTGCTAGCGTGATTCCGCACTTTTCGCTGATTTTTATCAACTCCTCCTTTTTCATGTAATAAATCCATGATTTTGTCATTTTGCCGGCCTTTGATCAATTTAATTCCTTTTAATAAAAATTAACGTTGTTTTCTTTTTGTTTTCCTATACAGAAAACAATAAATCTTGTAAATCTCTTTCACCAGTTAAGCACGTTGGGCGCCAGTTGTAAAGATCCTTTTTGGTCCTTACTTGCGGCAGAGCCGGATTTCAGGTGTAGGGGTACGACACAACCAATTTATTTTGTGCGCTGGTGAAATGAGAAGATACAGTTGGTTTTCTTTTAATAAAACGTTATAATTTTATTGTCGATTCGGTTGGTGGATGTTAGTATGGCCAGAGAGCTTCTCACGGGCTGTTAGCTTTGTGTTTGTGGCAATTGTGAAATCCACTCTGCACCGCTGGCACGCATGAAAACTTATCGACAGATTGTGTTTGGCTGTGGCAAGTGTTCCTACTGCCAGGATGACTCCTGGTCTTGTCTATCTACACTGTCGTCTGCTACGCTCCTATTATTCTGCTAGAAATACTCCTAGTCTTTTCCCACTATGCCAGGAATACTCCTGGTCTTCCTCAACTGTGCTAGGAATACTCCTAGTCTTCACCTGCCTGTGCCAAAAATACTCCTGGTCTTCCTTAACTGTGCTAGGAATACTCCCAGGCTTCACTAAACTGCTAGGAATAGCTCCTAGTCCTCAATGCTTTGCAAGGAATAGCTCCTAGTCCTTTATATGCTGCTAGGAATAGCTCTTAGTCTTTTATATGTTGCTAGGAATAGCTCCTAGTCTTTTATATATTGCTAGGAATAACTCCTATTCTTTTACGATCCGCTAGGAATAGCTCCTAGTCTTGTGATCTGCTAGGATTTGTGCCTAGTTTTCAATACCCTGCTAGGAATAGCTCGTAGTTTTCGTACTTGTCATCAAAAACAAATCTGCCTTTAAACCTTCACGTGTAGCCAGGACACGGATGGATATCCTTTTATCGATCTGACTTGGCACGCCTTCACTTTCACTTCTTCATATATGTTTCACTTCGTTGGCCCCGCTTCCTTTCCTTCATTTGTTGAACCTTTACTTGTTGATACTTCACTTGCACCTTGCTGGTCCAAGTGACACTTCGCTTGTTTCCTTCACTTTCTAACTGCCTTCCTGTGTCTCAGCCGTGTCTATTTATAGGCATCTTGACCCAGGGATGACGCGTGGTGGGATTATGTACCGTTGCCAGTACTTTTCCGCGCGCCAATATTT
Source organism: Drosophila neocordata (assembly GCA_018903615.1). Lineage (NCBI taxonomy): Eukaryota > Metazoa > Arthropoda > Insecta > Diptera > Drosophilidae > Drosophila > Drosophila neocordata. The sequence goes on from JAEIGI010000022.1 coordinate 926,824, forward strand.
GCCGCCGAAAACTTTCCATCGCTTTCTTTTGCCTTCGGCTTTCTCGGCCGATCTCGCAACGCAACTCTCCTGTTGCTATGCATGGTGAAATCACGCATACGCCTCTCAGCTACAATCTTTGCTCTCTAACTTTGCCAACATCCACCCTTATATACTATTTAACAATGTTTGACTTATTCCTAGTTTCCCGCCCTTTTGATATATGCTTAAATATACTGAATTTATAATTAAATCAACTTAATAACTATATAACTATATCCCTCCCTTTATCTTTTGTTTCTATATATACATAATTAATGCTCTGCATTACTGTATCGCATTAACTTTTCCACATAAAAAATATAATTATGTTATGTTTATCCCATTCCATGAATTATACAACGTTATATAGCATTACATAGTATATTCTGCATATCTATTTATATATATATACATATATATAAATATAGTAATATATCCGCCTTTTTATACAAGACCTCTTATCATTTAATTATAAACAAATTACCCCAACACAAAACTAATTATAAGCAAATCACCCTAACACAAAATTTATTATAAACAAATCTTATATAGGCAGAATCTGACACTTAAGAACAAGAAGTTCATATTTCACCAACAAGAAGTTTCATATTTCATATTTCCAAAATAACACTTAAGAACAAGAAGTTCATATTTCACCCTTAGAAACAGGCTCTAAAATGACCAATCAGAATCGATCACGCCACTTGAGCCAAAATCCAAAAATAGCGCCACTCTTACAAAACTCCCTATAAATAATATTGAAACTCTAAGAGTGCAGCTCAGTTTTAATTCTATCGCAGCCTCTATTAAAACCGACCGAAAATTGTGTCCCGGTCCTTTTTAAAATTTAAGGCAAAACCATTGTAAACAAAGAACTCCGTTGTAAAAATAAAAATAAATTTTTTAAATAAAATCAACGTTAAACTTAAAATTGGCGCAGTCGGTAGGATAAAACAAGAAAAAGGACAAAGAGTGCAGTGCAAAAACTTGTGTCAAATAAAAATACAACCGCTAAGGATACTACTTCCAAGGTTGTTTAAAACCCAAGACCTTTTTGTGCTAAAATTCCAAACCTGATTAACAACCAGGACTTTTGTGAAAAAAAAAACTGGAGAAAAATAATCCAGGAAGCACTAATCCGATCTCTAAGTTTTATCCGCAAAAGAATCATCGTGTAACGCACGGCAACTTTCGTACTACACATATAATCAAAGTGCATAACGTAGCAATGGCACTAGAATTATCAGAGACCCATTTGAACCAAGCACTTACTGTCCTAAGACAGGTGCCCATGTTTGATGGAAGCTCTGCAAACCTAAGCGCGTTCATTCGGAGAGTGGACTATATCTTGCAGCTGTACCCGACGAGGGACGTCCGCCAACATAGTGTGATGTTCGGCACTATCGAAATACAGCTTACTGGAGAAGCGCAGAGGGCATCCCAGCTGGCCCAACCCACAAACTGGATGGAACTTCGAACCGCATTAATCAGCGAATTTAACATCCAAACCCCTTACGAAGAACTTCTAAGACGTCTCTACAACACTAGTTTTGGAGGAAACCTCCGTAAGTTTATCGAAGACATAGAATATAAGTCATTTACAATTATAAACAAGCTAGCACTAGAAGGCAACGCGGATAATACCATTTTATATACTAATGCCATGAAAAATACTGTAAAAGATGTTATTACAAAAAAATTACCGGACAGACTATACATGACCCTTGCTAAATTTGATATTTCCTCAGTATCCGCCTTGAAACAGGTAGCTCAACGAGAAGGGCTCTATGAGAATAGCTCATCAGATAGGCCTAAACATAACAATTTCAATTCTCAAGGCCAATCGAATAATAAATCATTCCAAAATAATTCAAGCAGAAATAACTTCAGACTAAACAATCAATATTACAACTCAAGTCAACCCAATCCACATCCAAATCCTGAAAATTATCAGCAACTTAGGGAAGAATTTCAGCAGAACCTTAATCAAGGTAGACAACAGAATCCTTTGAATCATCAAATTAGAAATCAATCTCAAAATCAAAACCCGGTAACCAACAGACCTACTAAAAGACAAAGAGAAAGTACCAGCGGTCAGAGTAGAATGGAATGGTCCGAAAATTTTCATCAATCAGCCTCGGAACAAATAAATCAGACGGATCAAACGGATTAAACCCCTACATCCTATTAACCATAAATAACACTCCTCTTAAATGTATAATTGATACAGGTTCCTCAATAAACCTTATCAACCAGAACTTTTTCAATTTCCCAGAAACCCCAGAAAAATTGAATGTCCAAACAATTAAAGGCACAATAGAGCTTACTAAAAGCATTTCTTTTGCACCCAGCAAACTTTGCCCAACTATTCAAAAATTTTACTGTCATAAATTTTCTGCTACATACGATATACTATTAGGTAGAAAGTACCTCAAAGCATGTCAAGCATCTATTAACTATAACGACAACAGCGTAACTCTAGCAAATCACAAGTTCTATTTTAAATTCACAAATGATGAAGAAGAAACATCAGAATCTATTAATTATCCCCCTGCAGACTTCGAATACGAAGCATTCTCATACGAAATAAATAATAATATCGAGGAAAAAAACGAGTTCCGACTAGATCATTTAAATTCAGAAGAAACAGAAAAATTAAAAAAAATTTTGCATCACTTTAGTGATATCCAGTACAGGAAAGGTGAAAATTTGACTTTTACCAGTACTATAAAACATAACATTCGAACAAAACACGAAGACGCCATTTACAAACACCCCTATAAATATCCTCAAATCTTTGACGAAGAAGTCAACAATCAAATAAACGAAATGATAGAACAGGGAATAATTCGAAAATCGAAATCGCCCTATTGTTCACCAATATGGATCGTACCTAAGAAAGAGGTTCTAAGGAACAAAAGTGCCGTTTAGTCATTGACTATCGTAGTCTAAACGAGATTACTGTCGATGATAAATTCCCAATACCCATAATGGATGAAATACTTGACAAATTAGGAAAATGTCAGTATTTTACAACCATTGATCTTGCTAAAGGATTCCATCAAATTCAAATGGATCCTAAATCAATTGAGAAAACTGCATTCTCAACAAAACATGGGCATTACGAATTTACCCGAATGCCATTTGGCTTAAAAAATGCACCAGCCACATTCCAAAGATGCATGAACAATTTATTAGAAGATCTAATTTACAAAAATTGTTTAGTTTACTTGGATGACATAATCATTTATTCAACCTCATTAGAGGAACATTTAACCTCAATCCAAAAGGTTTTCTCTAAATTACGCAAGGCTAATCTAAAACTACAATTAGACAAATGCGAATTCTTGAAGAAGGAAACAAAATTCTTAGGTCATGTTATAACCACAGACGGCATTAAACCAAATCCAGACAAAATCAAAGCAATTCTAAAATTTCCTATTCCCACAACACCAAAAGAAATTAAATCATTTTTAGGCTTATGCGGATTCTACCGCAAGTTTATCCCAAACTTTGCCAAAATAGCAAAACCAATAACTCTTGGTTTAAAGAAAGGCTCCCAAATCAACATAAACAATCCAGAATACATCTCAGCTTTCGAGAAATTAAAACTTCTTATTATCAATGACCCCATTCTTGCATATCCTGATTTCAAAAAAACCTTTTCCCTTACTACAGATGCTAGTAACGTAGCTATAGGCGCTGTCCTCTCACAAGACCATAAACCTATCTGTTTTGCAAGTCGAACCCTTAATGAGCACGAACTTAATTACTCCGCTATAGAAAAAGAACTATTAGCTATCGTATGGGCGACTAAGTATTTTAGACCATACCTCTTTGGCAGACACTTCGAGATCTTAAGTGATCACAAACCCCTTGTTTGGTTATCCAATATAAAGGAACCCAACATGAAGTTACAGCGGTGGAAAATAAAACTAAATGAATATAACTACAAAATAAAATATGTACCAGGAAAAGAAAATTATGTGGCCGACGCCCTTTCCAGAGTCAAACTTGACGAAAACTTCTTAGGAGATGAAATAAGCAGCTCCCGAGCAACTATACACAGCGCACAGGAAGACAATGAAAATTTAATAACCATTTCAGAAAAACCACTAAATTATTACAACCATCAAGTAGAATTTATCAAGAGTAATGACGACAAAGTCGATGTTACTCACTTCTTTCACAAAACAAAAATAAAAATATCATACAGAGAAGTGACAAATCTTTCCGCAAAGGAACTTATCAAGGAATACTTATGTTTAAAAAATAACGCAATCTATTTCCACAACGACGCAGATTTTCTAATATTCCAACAAGCTTATCTTGAAATAATAAGTCCAGATAGTCGGACTAAAACTTTAAGAACTACTTCTAAATTGAAAGACATAACCTCTTATGCAGATTTCAAAGAAGTCATTCTAAAAAACCACAAAACATTACTTCATCCAGGCATTACTAAAACCATAAATTGGTTCAGAGGAAAATATTACTATCCAGATTACCAAAAATTAATTCAAAATCTAATTAATGAATGCGATATTTGCAACCTATCCAAATCAGAAAACAGAAATAATAAACTGGCTTTTGAAATCACTCCAGAAATATTTAACGCTAGAGAAAAATATGTAATGGATTTCTATCTAGTTGACAATCTACAATTCTTATCATGCATAGACGTATATTCCAAATTTGCCTCTTTAGTTGAAATCCAAAGTCGATATTGGCTCGAAGCTAAAAGAGCAATCATCAAAATCTTTAACGATATGGGCAAACCCATAGAAATCAAGGCAGATAAAGATTCAGCATTTATATGCATAGCCCTCCAAAATTTTTTAAAATCCGAAAACGTTAAAATAAATATAACAACAAGTAAAAACGGTATTTCTGACATAGAAAGATTTCATAGAACCGTGAATGAAAAATTAAGAATCATTAATGCAGAATCCAGCATAGACAATAAACAAACAAAGTTCGAAACTATTCTTTATACGTATAATCATAAGACTAAACATTTGACAACAAATAGAACACCAGCAGACATTTTCATTTATGCAGGTACACCCCTTTACAATACTCAAGCTAACAAGAAAAATCAAATCGAAAACTTAAATAAAAAAAGAAACAACTACGAAATAAATACAAAATATAAAATTGCACCTTTAATTAAAAGCAAAACAACTACACCATTTAAGAAAACAGGGGAAATAACCCAAATTGACGACAAACACTATATAGAAACAAATAGAGGAAGACAAACCACCCACTACAAATCAAAATTCAAGAAAAAAAAGAAAACTCACCAAAGCAAATATACTAATTAATTTCAGACATTAATCTTGAATCATCAATACATAGTTAACTTAAACACAGAAAAACTTTTAAATATAAAAACACCTACTTGGTTAAAGTCGGATACGAACGAAATATTTATAATCTCGCACGTACCCAGACAAATATCAAAAACACCACTATATAAAATCATACCCTATCCTGACCAAAACAACAATACTTTAACAGAAAATGTCCATGAAACCTATTACATACAAAATAACAAAACATATGTTAAATCATCTAGAAAACAAGAAATTAATGAATGTATAAATGGTATTATAACACAAATCCCAGCAGAATCTAAATACACAAAAAACATTTAAAACAAATCAAATTAGCTATGTAGAACCCAACATTATTGTAATTTGGTACCTACCAAAAACAAATCTTAACCAAAATTGTAATCAAAATAAAATATTCATAGAAGGAAAAAATATAATTAAATTATACGATTGTGCTATTCAATTAAATGAAATATCAGTAGTAAACACATTGTCAGACTACACACAAAACATTTATGTAACAAATAACGTAACAAAACTAGAACCTATTTCTTATATACAAACGAAACAAATCATTTTTGAAAAAACTAAGTACAACTAAATATTTAACATTATAACAACCACTACGTTTATAATTACTCTAATAAGTCTAATCATATATTTAATCTATAAATTTAAAGCTATGACAAAGAAAATAATTATAAAGCAAATTAAATCATTTGACTCAGCGATAAACAAACCGCCCCACCAGAACAAATAACTTCCCAAGAAATCCCTATCGAAAGTACAGAAAGTACAATTCCATCATTATATCCCGCATTTCTCGCCTGAGGACAGGCTATTTTCTAAAGGTTGGGGGAGTAATATATCCGCCTTTTTATACAAGACCTCTTATCATTTAATTATAAACAAATTACCCCAACACAAAACTAATTATAAGCAAATCACCCTAACACAAAATTTATTATAAACAAATCTTATATAGGCAGAATCTGACACTTAAGAACAAGAAGTTCATATTTCACCAACAAGAAGTTTCATATTTCATATTTCCAAAATAACACTTAAGAACAAGAAGTTCATATTTCACCCTTAGAAACAGGCTCTAAAATGACCAATCAGAATCGATCACGCCACTTGAGCCAAAATCCAAAAATAGCGCCACTCTTACAAAACTCCCTATAAATAATATTGAAACTCTAAGAGTGCAGCTCAGTTTTAATTCTATCGCAGCCTCTATTAAAACCGACCGAAAATTGTGTCCCGGTCCTTTTTAAAATTTAAGGCAAAATCATTGTAAACAAAGAACTCCGTTGTAAAAATAAAAATAAATTTTTTAAATAAAATCAACGTTAAACTTAAAATTATATATATATTATCATTATATATTTAAATTTAGCGCCAATACCTCCAGCGCCTTTCAAACCTTTGCTTTGGACATGTTACACACCGCCTTTCCCGTTCTCCGTTACATGCCAACATTCCCGCTCCCAATCCACCTACACATGCGTAAGCCCGCTCACTTTGATGTTGCCGACAACCGAAAAGCAACCCCTCGCCTCCCCCGCTAGTCTATACGCATGAGCCGACTCTCTAAGTCTCGTGCGTCGGTGGCTTACGCACGTGTGCGTGTGTGTGTTCGCTATTGCGGTTCTATGCACTCCCAATGTAATGCACTCTCAGTGACGTCACACGAGCCTACATGCACTTGTTTTTATCTGATTCTCATTGCATGTTACATATATTCGGCCTTTGCTTTGCCCATTTCTCATATGTAATTATGTTTGTGTGTATGTTTGCCAGTTTTAAATCACGCGATTTACATGTTTGCATTTTACTTTCGGTTCGATCGCACATTTCTTTCGTTTGCTTGTGTTCGATCGAACCTCCAGGTTCGTTTATATGTTTGAGTCAAACATATTATTTTAATTATTAGCCGCTTTTACGACTTAAATTTATTTATATCTGTATCTGGCTTAATGCTTTGCCGCATTTGTGAGGTATATATATATATATATATATTATATATTATATATTCCTCACACCTTCTTTTAACCTCCTCTCCTGTTCGACGAGTGCACTGTTCAATGCACTCATGAGCAAGAATTATGCTGTTTGTTACACTATTTGTTACACTGTTTGTTACAAACCGTAGTTGCATTTATGTTTATCAAAATTAAATGTGTCATAACGTCATTTAGGTAATTTATTTACCTTATTTTTTGTTAGGTAAAATTTGTTTTGTATTTTTCGTATCTTAGCCGAACATTCACTTACATGTTTTAGTTTAAGAATTTCCTATCTTACCGTAGGTTTTGGGTTGTTGAATTGATCCTGTTGGACGCCAATTAAAAGGTTGATGTGCCATGGCCAATTCCTAATGGATCGCAGCAGCTTTCACTTGGTATAAATTCAATAATTGCTAGCGTTAGCTTAGGTCAATAGTCAACCCTGCCTGCGTAAGTAAATCGAAGCCTATTATGGCATCAAATCTATCAAGAGTTTCTAATAGGAACAATGTGGCGACTTTTCCAAAAAGTATCTTGGAAATTTTTTTTTTAATATTTGGACCCATGAGTAGAGCTCACAGTGAATGGGGTACCGACAGGTGTCACTTTTTTAACACCTTTCCGGGTTTCGGCCACCTCTTCGTATTCTTTCTCCCAATGGGTCGCAGCAGCCTTCACTTGGTATGAATTTAATAATTGCTAGTGTTAGCTTAGCAGATGAAATATTCAATAATTGCTAGGGTTAGCTTAGCAGATGAAATTCAGTTTAACGGCGTAGCCGGAGCAAATTATTTATTGTTCAATTGTTATTGTAAATTCCAAGCAGGATAAAAAGAACTTTTTATTTAATTTTAGTTATATTGTTTTATTTGTTCTAGCACAGCACACTAAACTTTACACTTCCAAGTATCAAAGGCAATTAATTCTATTGAGTGACATGCAATTAAAATGACACCTTTTAAAAACATTTTTGGTTGCAGTGAAAACTGGCACCGTTAGCAACCTTTCTTTGCATGTGTTCGACATTGCTTTTGCTTGGCAGTACAACAATTTCACCATGTTGCAAGTCGCTTTATCAAGTTGCAACATTGCTGCTAAACATTTAATCATGTGGTGGAATTCACATACATTCAACACATTCAACATGATGAGATTCATATACATTCAACAAAATCACAACAAACTCAACATGATGAAATCCACATACATTCAACACATTCAACATGATGAAATCCACACACATTCAACACACCTCCTCAAAAGAAATATCGAACACAAAAAAAAATTAACAAAAAAAACTTGAACAAAATTATAGTATTTCATTACCATAATCTTTTATCGTGTAATCTGACATGATGTGCTGTGCTTTCTTTCTTTCTTTTCTTCTTCTGGGGAATGATTACAATATAGTCCAACATTTGTTGCTTTGGATTGGGGAAACCCAGACAAAACCCAATCAGACCATTCATAAAAAAATACGTAGTACAATTTCAATTAGTACAATAATGAAATGATTATATAGTATACAAAAATAATAAAAGTTATATAATAACGCCTTCAGTCATCATCAGCAACAACAAAATTAAAGCTGGTCATCTTCTCCAGTAAGACCGATTTTATTTCGCAGGCTCAGGAATCTAGCTGGTATTAAAGGTTTAGTCATTAAATCTGCAAGTTGATTCTCTGTGGGAATATACTCAACAACAATTATTTTATTAGCAATTTGTTCACGTGAGAAGTGATACTTTATGTCAATATGTTTTGAGCGTTTGTGGCATGTTGGGTTATTGGCTATACTAATACAACCTTGGTTGTCTTCATAAATTTTAATTGCATTATTTATGTCAAATTTTATTCCCTTCAACAATGATCTAAGCCATAAAGCTTCTCTAACTGCTTCGAACAGAGCCATGTACTCAGCTTCGGTAGATGAAACTGCTACAGAGTTTTGTTTCTTACTATTCCAGCAAATCAAATTTGAGTCAAACATATTAAATACATATCCTGTAGTACTTCTTCTATCAATTTCGCTCCCTGCCCAATCTGAGTCAGCATAACCAACAATAATATTTTCAAAACTGGATCTTTTAACATAAGTTAACTTTAAATCAATGGTACCCTTAAGATACCTTAGAACTCGTTTAAGGCATTGCCATAGTTCTTTATTATTTCTGTTGGTATATCTGCTCAAAATGCCCATTGATATGCACAAATCAGGGCGCGTACATAATATGATGTACATTAGGCATCCTAATAAACTTCGAGAAGGACTTTAATATTCCTCCTCTGAATTCAGTGCTTCTTAATCAAGTTTATTTGCGAGCGGCGTACTAACAGGCTTGCACTCATGCATATTAAATTTCTTTAATACGTTCTTTATGTAAGCAGACTGACTTAGGCTTAAACTGCTTGCACTTCTGTCAATTTTAATTCCAATAAAGAATTTTATATCCATTAAGTCTATCATATTAAATTTTCTCATTAAGTATGACTTAAATTTGGACATAGTTTCAATATTTTCTGTTGCTATGACAACATCATCTACATAAAGTAGTACATAAATATTTTTCGAAATATTTCCATTGTCATAAATATAAATGCAACGATCAACTTCTGAGCTTATAAAACCAATTTCTTTCAGTGCTCCTTCAAAAACCTCAAACCAACATCTAGCTGCCTGTTTCAACCCATACAGAGCTTTATTTAATTTACATACTTTATCATCTCCATATGATAGACCTTGAGGAACATGCATAAAAATTTCCTCCTTTAATTCACCATTCAAAAAGGCCGTTTTCACATCCATCTGGTAAACTTGTAAATTAAATTGGTTTGAAAGAGCTAAAATGAGCCTTAAACTTGAAATCCGTGCGACAGGGGCAAAAGTTTCCTCATAATCTAGCATATACTCTTGCGTAAAACCACGAGCTACTAGTCTCGCTTTATATTTGGTTGGATTTCCGAACTCATCATGCTTGATTGAGAATACCCACTTACTGTCGACTAAATTCTTATTCTCAGGTTTGTCTACTATGTCCCATGTATTGTTTTCATTATGCGAATCTAATTCTTCTTTTATAGCTAGTTCCCACTTTACCTTATCATCTCTATCTTTAATTTCATCATACATTATAGGAATATTATTGTTAATGTTCTGTGCACTCATCAGACAACTGTTAAGGAATCTATATGACCTGAAAGGTTTATTCTTTAGCCTTTCACTTTGTCTGATATCGGTCTGGACTTTACCAGTGTTATTACCAACATGATTATCAGCAAGTTTATCCGTACTCTCATTCCGGATATCATCATCTAAAGCAACATCCTTACTCTCGTTCAGGATATACCCTTCCAAATTCTTATTGGAAGTACTTGAATCTTCACCATCCTTACTCTCATTAAGGACACTGCATTTACCCTGGGGCTTATTTTCATTATGGAGCCCACATGCACCTGGTGACTTACTATCATTCAGAACACCACATTGACCCTGGGCCTTACTCTCTTTCAGGACCCCAGACTCAGCCTTACTTGAAGCATTAGACTGGTCAATATTCTCACATTCCTTAAGAATGTCAGACTGGTCAATATTAACACATTCCTGACTTTTTTTCAGAATGTCAAACTGGTCATGATTCAAATTTGTCTCATCAACTATTATATCTCTTGCAACTAAAAACTTTTTCGCTTGCAAGTCCCATAGTCGATAACCATTGGGTTCATACCCAATCAACACTGCTTTAGATGATTTTTCGTCAAATTTCCTTTTCCTCAGTTTCTGATGCACATATACAACTGAACCAAATACCTTCAAATGTCTTAAACTGGGTTTGCGACTATGCCAAATTTCATAAGGAGTTTTATTACTTTCTAGTGCTCTACTAGGAATTCGATTCACCAAATAAGTTGCTGTTAAAATTGCTTCACCCCAAAAATTCTTTTCTAAGTCTGATCCTTGTAGCATAGATCGTGCCTTCTCAGTTAATGTTCTTATCATGCGTTCGGCAACGCCATTCTGTTGAGGGGTATGCGGCACTGTTAAATGATAACTTATTCCTTTGTCTACACAAAATTGTTTCATTTCATTTGACAAATACTCCCTTCCGTTATCTATATATAAGTTGACAACTCTCAAGCTAAAGTGACATTCACTTTTTGCAATAAAGTCCTTAAAGATAGAAAATACATCTGATTTGTAGCTCAGCAAATACGTAACACAATAGTGCGTGTATTGGTCAATAAAGACCACATAATAATTTTTACCATCCACTGTAGACGGTGTTATTGGCCCACAAACATCAGAATGTACAACAAACAAAGGTCTTTTGATGTATTCCTTATTTTTGGATTTTTCAAATGGAAGTCTGCACTGTTTTCCCTTGACACATGCCTCACATATTTTATCGTCTATTTCTACATTTTTTAAAAGTTGAGTATCGTTGAACATGTTATGCCTCTTGATTTCTAAAAACTTGCCTTTACTTATGTGGCCCAACCTTTTATGCCACAAACGATATTCTTCATTACTCTTATTAACTTTGTTTAATGCAAACGCATTATGCAATGAGTAAAATTTTATAATTGGAACATTGTACTCACAAGTTTCATTAAGAATGACTATGCCATCTTTTGTAGCTCTTATACCTCCTGGATAAAACTCAATAGTTAATCCAGAGTCTTGCATTCTCTTAACAGATAAAAGGTTGTGCGAAATTTCTCTGCAAATAGAACATCCTCCAATGTGACCATTGCCTGGCAGTTGCTACGAAACTTCACAATGCCTTTCGCTGTGGCATACACAAATGCACCATTCTTTGCCACTGCAATTCCAATTGGAGATTCTAGTTCGATGTATTCAGTAAACACATTCTTGTCATTTATAACATGGTCAGATGCTCCTGAATCCAGTATAAATGGCACACATTCTCCTGCTCCAGGAAAGTTTATCATTCGCTGCATCATAAATGCAAAACCTTGGTGACGAACAACTGCTGCGGTTTGGGCCTGCTTCTCTGCATCACTATTTTTATTATTTAACACAAACCTTTTAAACTTAAAACAGTCTTTCTTGAAATGGCCATTCTTGCCACAGTAAAAACATTTTATTAACTTTGATTTTGCTTTATTATTATGACGAAATTTATTGTTCATTTTATTTAAATATTTATTCGTCTTATTCTTGAAGGACTGATTTCCACTTATAACATTTAAAACTTTCGCGCTGGTGTCTTTGCTGGTGATAACTTATATATACAAATTATATATCTCTCACAACAAAAAAACTGAATATGCCATTATTAGTTGTAAAATAATAAGCAAAATATATAAAAAATGTGTTGTTAAATAGGTCGTTAACTGAAAATCAAAAGAGGATTCAATATTCAAGGATTCTCATCCTCGAATATTTTGACAATTTACGTTTCTGTAAGTCGTCCTATGTTTACAAATATAATATTGCTCCAATTATTTTTATGAACAAGTGGAAAAACTTCAGGAACTACACATTTCTGTTTGCAATATGATCATAAGCCTGTGTAAGGACATGAACTATGATGATGCAAGTCCGGAAATAAGCCCAGACAGGGAAGATCAAAAACATTTTAAAAACGAGATGAACGTAGTATCCCTAAAGGAGGCCACCAAAACATTAAGAAAGAGGGTCCAAAATTTGGCAAAACAAATGTTTTTTTTTTTTTGCGCGAATCCCAACGGGTGCACTAACTGTCCACACCTCCCGCCCAACCGACCAAGGGGCGCTAGCCGCATAACGTAGGGCTCGAGTAGCGGGGAGAGTTCATAAGTACAGACAAAAACGAAAACTAAAGCTAGCTACGAGCTAAAAAAGAAAGGATAGTATTTTTTTAGCGCTGGAAAAGAGAGCACTGAAGTGATTACAAGATAAAGACGATTATAATCAGAACAAAGAACTCGGAAAGGTTCATGCAGTAAATAATTAGTAGAACAGCGTGACAGAGATAGAGGTATAAAGTTTCTAGTAGGTCTACAAGGAATACTCAGATTTATTTGGTGCAATAGCTCGGGCAAGTCTATATCACTTTTAAGAAGCTTGTGCATAAAAATGACGCCAAGCATTAGACTACAATTAGTGAGAGAAGGAAGGCCAAGTTAAAGAAGTTTACTAGAGTACAATGGCAAATTGACATTACGATCCCAGTTCAGACCACGAGGAGCTAGGTGTGATTCATACTGGGGTGACCAAATGCAAGATACATATTCTAAAATAGGACGGGCCAGTGAGGTGAAAAGAATTTTGGTTGTATATGGATCGTCAAACTTCTGTGACCATTTTTTTAAATACCCAAGAACGCCCATGGCTTTTCCGACGGTAGAGGAAATATGAAAATTAAACGTTAATTTACGGTCCATCGGGACACCCAAGTCATACATCTCATTCAGACGTTCTAATGGTGTATCAGTAATAAAATAAGTAACTAAATGCGGAGAGTTTCTATGGAAAGTCATAACCTAGCATTTAATTTTAATAAGTTATTATGACACCAAAGCCCAAGATTTTGAATATCAGATTGCAATCGACAAGAAGTGGTAATTTCTTTGTAACTAAAACAAAACTTAACGTCGTCTGCGTACATAAGAGTACGAGAATAACTTATAACAGAGGGAAGGTCATTAATGACAAGGGTAATCAGCAGTGGTCCCAAAAGACTATCCCGAGGTATCCCCGAAGTAACATGAATGGATCTGGAATATGACGATTTTAAAAGAACCCTCTAAGTTCTATTTGACAGATATTCACAAATCCAACTAATTAAAGGACTTGAAAGACAATATTATTTAATATTTATATTTAATATTTAATTTAAGAAGGAGCGTATAATTAACAGAATTAAAAGCCTTACTGAAATCAGCATATAAATTAAGAGGTTGAATGTGCCACGGCCAATTCCTAATGAGTCGCAGCAGCCTCCACTTGGTTTGAATCAGTTAGCTTAGCAAATAAACTTATGTTTTACGGCGTTGCAGGAGCAAGATATTTATTGATTAACTAAGTGGTTTAACTGTTAATACAGAACTAAACTTATGGAGTTAAAATGAATCTTAAGCTACAGCAAAATTGAAATATAAAATGAAATAGAAAAACTTATCGTAAGCAAATAGTTATTCATGCAGAGTCTCCGTGGTACAAAGGGCCGCGTCAGCATAATGCAATGACCAGTCAGCGCTAGCAACATGCTTATACAACTGGCCACAAACGCCTGACACAGCAACATTGCTGCCGCGCGTAATATAAATTCCGCTGCGAGGGCCGTTCACAAACTAAGTCATTAACTATTCCCCCTTAAGATTGTTGCCGTCCTCGGAGACGCTTAATTCTTTTGTCAGCGCTTGCAGCTTGCAGGCCTTTCTTCGGTACCAGCACTGTTAAATGACACCTATGCAGCAGAAAGTGATACCGATGGTTACGCCAGTTATGAACCAGACATTGGTTGTTCCTCCCAAGGTCTCGTCGTCTCTTAGCTGACTAATTGTGTCCAGACTATGCTCATTCATTCTTTGAGCAGTGGTAATCTAAGCACTTGGCGGAGAGGCCACAATGCCGGGCCTCTTTTTTATGACTTGGTTGTAGTTGATAAAGATGGTCTCATTTATGGTTGACTCTCGTTCAAATGAGATGACGCATGTACCCTTGGTGGTAATTGTGGGCCAGTCGTCCACTCTGACACTTGCTGGATCATCGATGATGATAACAGTACCTCCGTCCACGACCATGACTGGGTTGTGTGTGATCACCATCACCTGCCTATTACTTGATTCTATGTGCTGAGCCTCTGTGAATTAAATTTTCTCTAGATCGGAGGCGTCGGGCGTTCCTGCCACTATTTTAAGCGCGGACCCTATAAAGTCTAAACTTCTGGCTAATCTATGGTGAACTGTTAAACTCGCTAAGTTATTCCTGATGTGTTCTTTATCTACGTCTAATAAAGTTCTGCTAGTCTTACTGTATCTTCTATGACGGTTGCAAAATTGGATAAGTTTGATGAGTATCTGTGAAGTCGGTGATGCGCGCATGAGTTGCGGCAATGAGTATGAATAATATCCCGATGAACCTGTGTGAAATGAAATTGATGTAGTACTATTTGCAAGTATATTAATGTTATAGCTTTGAATTACCTCAAATTGTCCTTATGGACCACCCTCCCCTTAATAAAAACTGACGTTCCTAGGTCATAGTGCCCAGTCTTCTGTTATTTTTGAGGTGCACCTTTTCTCCTACATCCAACACCTTATTCTGCCTGTTGGGGTTGTTCTTGGCTAGCGAGTCTTGCTACACCTTTTTTATCTTATTCTCTAATTTTTCGCTAAATTCCTTTGGGACTGCGTGTAGTATGTCGATGGGTTTTTGCTATGTCACTGAATGAATGGTTCTATTATACTCGACGGTTGCTCTCATAACTGCCTGACATGCCTGTGGAAACGCTCAACTTTCCCATGCAAGGGGGGTGCGTTGACCATGTCAATGTTGACCCGCTATGCGATGGGATTGGTGTCTTTCCAATTTCTTGTTTTTGGAATGCCGATTATATTTGGCAGTAATGCACACCTTGCAATTAAGTACTACTTCATTAGCTAATAAGGCCATTGTCGGGAAGTAGTAGTCCCTATGTATCTGCTTAATATTTTCCTGTGCATAAATTTTCTCTATTTTCACTATCACTACCACTATCTTCTTGCAATGCTAGAATTTAGTTGCAGGGAAAAGGGATACGTGTTCGTGTTGGAAGGTTGCTAAAGTTGGCAGGTCACAGTGGAACGCATTCACGACGTCAGGATTGACGGCAATTTTTAAGGTTTCGATAAGATTGTGTTTGTTCGTAAATTGGATTAGATGTCGTGTTTTCTTGCCAAATAAAATAAGTCTCCGATGTAGTGCATATCGCAATTCTTTTAAGGCTATTTGTTTTCTATAGCAACTTATGGGGTTGTCTTTTGTTTCTATAGTGTATGTAAAAGACTCTTCACTATGAACGGTAGCTATGTCCGAGTCTGACCCATCTCAAAGAGCGTTAAGCTCCTGCCGAGATAAGGCATCCGCAACAAAGTTCTCTTTCCCTAGTTTTTAATACAATTTGGCATTATGTTCTTCCTATTATTTTTGCATTTGTGTTTCTTTCTGATACTGCAAACGTGAGAGGCTGGTGGTCTGTGAAAATGTGCAACTCTCTAGTGCCGTAAAGGTAATTTAGCAACTTGCCTACGGCCCACACGATGGCCAATAGCTCTCTTTCGTTCGTAGCATAATGCATAATGGAAATCATTGTAATTGGTCTCCCCCCCCTGGGACAGTACTGCCCCAATGCCACGGGCAGAAGAGTCAGTAGTCAAGTCGAAAGGCTTTTTGAAATCGGGATACATAAGCATAACATCTTCAGATGCTAATATGTTCCTTAAACGGTCAAAGGCGTCTCTTTGATGGTCGTCAAATTCTATGGCTACCTTCCTGGACATGTACCAGCTTACGGTACCATTTTCGTCTTTCAGCACGTCAGTCAAGGGTCTTGCTATAGAAGCGAAATCTTTGATGAATACCCTATAGTAGTAGGATAGGCCCAGGAAAGATCTTGGGGCATATAGATTTTTTTGTTCAGCATACTTTTGGATTGCTTTAACCTTCTCAGGGTCTGTTGTTGCTCCATCACGAATAACAATAAAGCATAAATATTTGACGCTTTCTTCAAAAAATTTTGTCCTTTCTTTTGCTACTCTCATGTTAGCGTCACAAAGCCGCTGAAGTACTATGTCAATGTGGTCGGATGCGTTTTCAGAAAATATTATTACGTCATCTACATCCTGTTCCCGCAGGACATCGTCGATTGCTTTCTCAAAAATTCATATTTACCGCCGTTTACTGAGAAAGACGTCTTCTCTCGATCGTTTTCGGCCAGGTATATCTGGTAGTACCCAGATTTGAGATCGACCGTTGTGAAAAACGTCGCCTTGCCTAGGTTGGCTAAGATCATTTGAATAATTGGCATTGGGTAACGGTCAGCGATTTTATTTCATTCAGTTTAATAAAGTCCATAACAAGTCTCTTGTTCTTGTAATCCTTTTTTGTCAACGACCCAAGCTGGGCTATTGTATGCGGACTTTAATGGTCTTATGATGGCATCCTTTAATAATTGTGAAATTTCTTTATTCACGAAATCTTCCACACCTGCTAGGTATGGGTAAAGTCTTGAGAACACTGCCTGTTTGTCTTCAGTCCGTATTGTAGCTACTACCGAAGTATTGAAAGGTAACGCCTCGTTAGAGGTAAAAAATGCAATAATTCTTTTTCGTAACATGTCCGGGACTACAATCATCTGTGTGCGTAAAGTTTACGTCAGCGCACTGAACATATTTTAAGTTCTCAAATGAATTACCATAATTTATGGTGATCCCCGTTAGGCCAATAGTCACCCCTGCTTTCGTGTTACGATTTTTAACACCTTTACGGGTTTAACGTAGTTTTTTGCCGCACCAGTATCGATAAGGATTCTTATTGTTTTGCCAGCCAACTGCCGCTCGACATACGGCAATCGGGAGCGTTCCCTAAAAAATTGAGCAAGTCACTGTCTTCTGTCAAAATGTCTTCCTCATCTAATTTGGCAGTTTCGACCACCTCTTCGTATTCTTTCTCATCTATGATGGAAGCTTGCTGGGTAATATTATTCACCCCATGACGCCTATAACCGGATATACGCTCTGACGTGTTTTGTCTTTTCTGAGTCTCACCCTGTGAGGCCTGACCCTTTCCCCAATTTGTCTGTTGCCTAAATCTAGATGTCGAGGGTTCGACATCTTGATTCCTTAGTTGTGCAGCCTTGTCATTTGCCGACTGTTTTTTTGTCCGGCGCCTTAGTTTGGCCCTGGTTTTCTTACAAAATGTGGGTTCCTTTCCTGGCCTCTTCCTTGTCTGGCCTGGATGCGATTGCTTAACCTGTTACTGTCACTAGTATGACTCCTTTTCTCAACTACTTTGGCGTCTCATAAATCTTGTGTTAATAAAACGAAGTTCACGCGTCGTGGTAATTATTATCTATTGGAAGCTATTGAAAGGTGGTCTGCCTACAGAAGCCCTTCGCCCCCTACATTCATTGGTCCTTCGAGCCGGATATTCTTCCTCTCGACCCCAGCATCGCATCGGTGGAGAATCTGCTAAGTAGACAAACTAATAATTCCAATATATTAATTAGCACACACATACACAAACTTACCTGCAGTGAAAAGTTTCCCGCTTTTTTCCATAGCGACTTTTCACTCTAATTTGTATGTACATTCCATGTAATTGTGTCCTGTGCCCTCACCTATCCTGGTGTGATCGCTTATCCTAGCCATCTACGCCATAATATTGCATCATTTTCTACAAAAATTTGCATAAAATTTACAATCAAATCTACATATATTCGCATACCTATATACATCTACATCTACACATATATCAATATACAGTCCACATATATCCACATACATATATACATCATCTATATCACATACATATATACATCTACATCTACATCTACACATTTATCAATATACAATCCACATACATATATACATCTACATCCAAATCCATTTATATATTGTATACATACCGGCAATCGCGAGTTCAAGTGCAAGTGCAAGTGCAAGCTGAAAATAAAAGTGCAATTAATTTCTGTGTATCAATAAAATCAAATCAAACTCACCGATCATAATTGTTTGCCGGCTCCAAAGCATTGTTCCGCCACTAAAAACCAACAACAAAAAGAACCGCATAAAAGCTCCGCTTGTAAGCTTTTTACAAATTACATACATTTACATACATATGTTCATATGTAAGTGTACCGGCTTTGGAAAACATTTCTTTTGTGAATAGAAATTTGATTTCGCGGTAAAATTGATTTATTATTTTCACGCACTACTTGCACAAAATTTCTGCACTTGCAACTTGTTTCTTTTTTGTGTCCAATCCAATAAAAACGCGCAAAATTAATTTAAAATTACCAAGTGCAACAATTGTCCAAAAGGTCGCACAGCTGTTCGAATTGTGCACAGTGGTACAACCTCTCACAAAAAAAGAAGAAAATAATTCCGAGTGAAGTTCTAATGAGAATTAATAAAATAAAAAGGAGAAATAAAACGGAAAATTTATTTAATCAAAAAAAAGGGAAATTATTTTTCCACATTTCAAAAAAATTTATTTAATTAATTAATCAGAAAATATTTTTTCCACATATCCAAAACAATTATTTTTCCACATTTTAAAAAAAAAAATTTATTTAATTAATTAATCAAAAAATATTTTTTCCACATATCCACAAAAAATTTTTTTTATACATTTCAAAAAAAATTTATTTAATTAATTAATCAGAAAATATATTTTTCCACATTTCGAAAAAAAAGGATAAACCTACTTGATCCAAAATAAATATTTTTCGACATTCCAAAATTTTACTTTTTCGAAAATTTTCATAATAACTCCGAAGGCCGATCGAGTAGTTTCGGCATTTGTGTGTGCGTGAAAAAAAATTATTAATTTTCAAAAACAGGCGTTCGTCGGTTCCGGAACTAGTTCCAAGTTCCAACCTGAGCTACAATTCTGGTTCTTTAAACTATCAAATAAACTTCCACGCAATTTTAAGCACAGGCATTCGGTTCTGACCAGGTCCATCCAATATTTATTGGTCTACAGCAGAGTAACAATTTTTATAACAAGCTGTGACAAAAAATATTGCCTGAGATTGCCAACCCAACGCAAATAATCATTGTTCACGCCTCACAATAATTCTTCCTAATTCCATTAATTCTCATTATTTTCTTCTCATTCCGATATATCACAAGATCATTTAAATTTAATAAAGATATCCTTATTTATTTATTTATTGATTTTATCCGTTTTTGATATATCTTGTCGGCAATTAATCCGCCCCATACAGTCCACTCGGGTCAGATTCCTTGACCACACACATATTCTTACATTCCGATTATGCCCATCGATCCTGCTAAAAGCAGCCACAAATCCGATCATCTCGCATTGCCTCGCCGTTCCGTATCGCCATCCACACCGCCGGCCAAAGTAAAAGTACCGCGCGTTACAGATACGGTAAAACGTAGCCAATCCAGTTCGCTACCACACTATCATCGCCATCCTCCCCAGGCTCTACTGCACAGCGGTTTTCCACACGTACCCCCTTGCCCACGCTGTCCGACTCCAGCTCGCTTTCGATTCCGCGCGTCACTGTTTCAGCTCCCGCGTCGAGAACTTTAACCAGGTCCGAGTCTCAACGACTACTCGACGCAGCCACCATGTCGGTTAATCATTTTATCGCCGCTTGCGACAGTCTGACCGTTTTCGAGGTCAACACCATGGGCTCCATCGAGGGTGACGTTCCGCTATTTTCGTTGCAAATGCATTTGGATTAAACCAAGGTCCTCTGGAGCAGAATCGAGTCCGAGTACATGGCATGTACCAGAGCCCTTACGGCTGATAGGAGCGATGAGAGCCGCGCCGATCTAATGACCGTTAAGTCAAAATATGAATATGCATACATGGTGTATGTTCGGTGAGGCACAAGTTTGGGAGAATGCATTGAACAACTCCAAGCGTCTGATGCACCATCCGTGCCCCAAAACATCCCGGTCTCACGTGAACACCACGCACAGCCAGGCTACCGCCTGCCTCCGTGTGTGGTTGACGTGTTCATGGGTGATTACAATCAATGGCCCACGTTTCGCGATCTCTTTACGGCCATGTACATAAACAACCCGAGATTGGCGCCAGTGGAAAAACTGTACCATCTCGTTTCAAAAACGCGTGGCGAGGCAAAGGCGATCGTGTAGAGTTCACCTCTCACTAATGAGGGCTTCCAAGCGGCTTGGGAAAACTTGCAGGCCCGTTTTGAAAACAAAAGGCAGCTCGTGGCCAATCAGACCAA
This sequence comes from Drosophila neocordata, assembly GCA_018903615.1. Taxonomy (NCBI): domain Eukaryota; kingdom Metazoa; phylum Arthropoda; class Insecta; order Diptera; family Drosophilidae; genus Drosophila; species Drosophila neocordata. The sequence goes on from JAEIGI010000022.1 coordinate 948,127, forward strand.
AATACTCGTTAACCTCGCTACGATTGTCCATGAGACTTGTGGGGCCTTGAAGGAGCTGCAAACTACCACCCAAGCGGGTTCCTAAGTGACAGTTATCGCGTTCTGGAGACTCTGGAAGACCGTCATTCCGCTCCAGAGTCCCAGGCCATCCCCATGCCAGTTCGCAGATCGGCGCTACAAGCGAAATTTCAGGCGCTGAACACTCAAGTCCGTGTCAATCAGGTCTTCTGCAAGCTGTGCGGCAGAGAGAACCATCCGATTCGCCTCTGTCCAAAATTTAGGTCCATGTGCGTCCAAGATCGATCGGCTGCGATCAAGCAACAGAAGTTGTGCCTAAATTTTTTTTTCACGCGGCCATCAACTACGAGAATGCCACAGTGCTCATAGCTGCCATATCTGTAAAGAACGTCATCACACGTTGCTCCTTCGCGTCCACGCCTCCGCGGTGGCGACACCCAATGCGCCGGTGACCTCCGTCAACTCAGATTCAATTGAACGACCCACATGCAGTCAGAACATCCAGAATTTCTTTGTTTCCACCCCAAGTAAAGGCCTAACTTCTTTACGCACGCTCTGATTGATACCGGGTCTGAAGGAACTTTTCTATCCGAAAGAATGTTCAACCTGGTGAGACCTCCGTTCCGTCTCATTAGCACCCAGATAAGCGGCATTTTCAATTGCGTGGCCGCCAGTGCCCAGAAGCTATGTCAGTTTCAGCTCGTGTCTTCCAGAGATCCCACTCGGCACGTGGAAACCACAGCCTTTGTCCTGCCAAACCTAGCCGGAGCGCTACCCTCCGGTTCGTTTCCCAAGGAGGTGGACGGTAACCTCAAAGAGCTTCCCTTGGCAGATCCGCTATTCCATAGACGCTCCCCATTGACATGGTGATCGGCGTGGATCTTTTACCCCATATTTTGGGAGAGCGGATTAAAAAGGACATCTGCGGCTCCCTCTTCAACGTGGAAACTATCTTCGGCTGGGTTCTTTGCGGGCCCATGGCAGAATCATCCGGTCCGCCCAGCCATATTTTTGCCACTCAGACATCCGTCGCACCCACCAATTCCAACTTGCATCTTCCAGCAAGACAAAGAAATGACGGCAGACATGAACTCCCCCGCCCTCTTAAGGTTCCAAGAGGCAACAATCACCCCAGATCCATCACCATGGCGGCAGCCCCACGGCCCAGAGCCCCGTTTTGGAAAGGCTCCTTCCAAGCTCCTGCAGTATCTTGGCGCTCCAGAACGCTGCCGCTCCCCATCCCTATCAGTCCACTCGGGCTATTGCAATTTGTTGCAAGGGGGGCGGTATGTTCACGCCAGAAAAAGGTGAACAGCGGAAAAGGAGCGTGGATGAAACAGAGGGGCGAATTGGAAGGAGGACGGCCACACTGAAAATCATCGGACAAGGGGAAAAAGCTCCATAGAAGGAGTTAGTTCGCTTTTTACTTCAAACCCGAATACACGTACACGTACACACCGTACACACGCATTTCCAAGTCTTAAAAAACCATAAATCTTTTTGTATTGCCAAGTGGCCACCATACACAGTGTTATATTTCCTCAATAATAAAGCTTGTGTTGTTTTATAAATCGAAGTCTACGCGTCGGTCTAATTTTTCATATTGGAAACTGTTGGCAACATCTACTTGAGAAATCCTTCGCCCTCCCACAAACAGTATATATGTATATATGTATATACATATGTATATATGTATATATGTATATATGTATATATGTATATATGTATATATGTATATATGTATATATGTATATATGTATATATGTATATATGTATATATGTATATATGTATATATGTATATATGTATATATGTATATATGTATATATGTATATATGTATATATGTATATATGTATATATGTATATATGTATATATGTATATATGTATATATGTATATATGTATATATGTATATATGTATATATGTATATATGTATATATGTATATATGTATATATGTATATATGTATATATGTATATATGTATATATGTATATATGTATATATGTATATATGTATATATGTATATATGTATATATGTATATATGTATATATGTATATATGTATATATGTATATATGTATATATGTATATATGTATATATGTATATATGTATATATGTATATATGTATATATGTATATATGTATATATGTATATATGTATATATGTATATATGTATATATGTATATATGTATATATGTATATATGTATATATGTATATATGTATATATGTATATATGTATATATGTATATATGTATATATGTATATATGTATATATGTATATATGTATATATGTATATATGTATATATGTATATATGTATATATGTATATATGTATATATGTATATATGTATATATGTATATATGTATATATGTATATATGTATATATGTATATATGTATATATGTATATATGTATATATGTATATATGTATATATGTATATATGTATATATGTATATATGTATATATGTATATATGTATATATGTATATATGTATATATGTATATATGTATATATGTATATATGTATATATGTATATATGTATATATGTATATATGTATATATGTATATATGTATATATGTATATATGTATATATGTATATATGTATATATGTATATATGTATATATGTATATATGTATATATGTACAGGTAACCCTCCTACAACGCGGGTATTAGGTTCCTCGGAAATGCCATGTTGTAGGAAACCGCGTTGTAGGAGATATGAACTTCATACAAAAGTCAGGGTTAGGTTCTTATTCGAAAAAAAAAATAGTTTTTATATGCTTATTTAAAATATTTTTTTTAATTTATTCAAATTATTTTAAACAATTCTTTCAATTAAACAAAACAAAATAAAATAAAATTTGAAAAGGAATAAATAAAAACGGATTTCAAGTGACAAACTCCTACAAATCGCCCTCCTCAGAGTCACTTATTATAATTTGAGCGTGTTTGAAACGTTTTGCTCGTGGTCGTCCTTTTTTAAAATCCGAGCTTGACCCACTATCACATTGATCCGGTTCAGCTATTATTGCTGGTCTTAAAAAATCTTTGATTGATGTCTGCTTTGTTCTACTTCGTAAATCTTTATAGATTTCCTGGTAGGTAGATAAATCATGTTCAAGATTTCTTTTGAACATATCTGGTCTACTATTTAGAGGATCGTTTTCCAAAACATACTCTTCCAACTCCTTCGCCAGAAAAAGTTTCTCCACACTTTTTAGCGAAAAGTTTTTGATTTCGGTGTCAGAGAGGTCGTCAGAGCTTTCTTCAATCGATAATGCTTCACTTGTCATTGCTGCTAAATCTACTTCATTTAATTCGTCGCCCACAACTAATTCTCAAATATCAGCCACATTTATTTCGTCAAATCCATCGCCTTTTATTACGTTTGCCAGTCTCACTACGTTTTCATATTCATCCTCAACGAGATTAACAACAGTTTCCTGTACTACAACCTCTGGCAAAAGTGCTTTCCAGCAAGCTCTCAGTTTTGATTGACGAATTCTTTGAGTGATTTGCCGACGATTTCACAGCAATCTAAAATTGAGAACTGTTTCCAGACTTCTTTGACCGTTATATTCAATGATTCTATCTTCTCTAATATTAATTCAAATGATTTGCGTATGTAGTATGCTTTAATGGTTGATATTATTCCTTGATCTAAAGGTTGTAATATTTAAGTAGTATTGGTATTATTCCTTGATCTAAAGGTTGTAATATTTAAGTAGTATTGGGCGGTAAAAACTCAACTTGAATATTTGGATGACTTAAATCAGTTGCATGAGATGGTGCATTATCTAAAAGTAGCAAAACTTTAAATGCCAAGTTCTTTGTTTTTAGATAGTTTTCTACGTCGGGAACAAAGCAATGATAGAACCAATCATTAAATAGTTTGGCAGTCATCCATGCTTTTTTGTTCGCTCTCCAATACACTGGAAGATTGTTTTTATTGTTTCCTTTCATGCAACGTGGATTTAATGACTTGTTAATAAACATTGGTTTTGTTATAAAATCACCAGATGCATTACTGCAAAGTAACAATGTTTCGGTCGTTAGAAACCTTAAAGGCGAGGACCGATGCTCCAGATGATACCGAATTTCTAATTTTATCTTCGTTTTTTTTATGGTTCTTATCGTGGACTCGTTTAATTTAAAATGTCTAGCAACATCAGCGATTCTCTCTTGATTTTGAATCCGATTCAAAATTTGAATTTTGGTTTCAATTGTGATAAACTTTCGTTTTAATGATGCGTTTTCCTTTGCTTTTGGCATTTTTATGGCCTAAATTACAAATTAATTAATTTAAGTTATAAAAAGTTTAACAGAAACTCACCGATTATAAAATCTATTTATCTTGATTTTTACAAAATTATTATTATACGAAAAATGGTTTCACAAACGTTTTAAAATTTGTTTTAACTCCTCTTCACGACTTACTGTGTGTTGCCGAAATTTATGACAGCAAATTAATCACCTTCGACCCACTGTAAAGACAAAAGCAAACGCAAAAATGTACAGCTGCACACAGCGAACGAAACACTTCGTTTTGTGCAAGCTCTTTTCTATTCTTATTCTTGCGGTACTTTTCCTATGTACTTTTCATATGTATGTATAACTTAAGCTAGTTAGAAACACAACGCGTGATCGATGTCGCAGTTGTTTGTTTGCAGCCTAAGAGCATAGACTAGAGTAAGTGAAACTGTATAAATGTAAGATGCCAAATTTAACCTTGAAATGTTTCAGAATTTTAAAGCTACCCACTACTTCGCCTACCGACTTTCCATCTACCCACTACTTCGCCTACCGACTTTCCATCTACCCACCTTGAATAAATTAAATGGAAAATAAATTAAAACTGAGCGTTTTAGTGGAGCTAGAAAACTAGCCAAACAAACAACATTTCTTTAAAATTTCTATTATGAAATTTCTTTGAAATTTCTACGGAAATTATCTGTGAAAATCCTACGGTGAAGAAAGTCATAGAAGTTCTTCGTATACCTGCAGAGGATCGGATTCATATTTGACTCACTACGGTACAGAGTCTAGCGAATCCATCAGAAAAGAAATTCATTGTCGCTGCTGAGACAGCAGAAATTACGCAAATAGATGGCTTCCAACAATAGCTGTGGGCTATGCAGCGCTCCGGACAATGAGGAGATGCTGACATGCTCCAGGTGTGCAGGCCAATTCCACTGCACATGCTGCGGAACGGACAGCAGTGCCACTTCGAGCTCATGGACGTGCGCCACGTGCATTTTATTGAGCCGTCGCCAGGCTGTCGCTTTCGCAGATGAACATAACCCTACTTCCAAGCCGGTGCCAGTACATACTGAAAAGGAAACACGTGTCCGAGATTGTCAGCCAGAGACAGTCAACCAACACGAGGAAGAGGATGCTATGCAGAAAGATCATCAACTACTTCTACAACATTTAGAAGAGGAAATGTGCCTCGAAAGAGAATACTTGAGGCGCAAATATGCTCTACTAGCCACTCACGTGCAGTCAGGTGGAGCAGCAACAGGCCATCACATGCTAACGACTGGAGTTAGCGGACAAATAGCCATGATGGAACCTGGTGGTAGCAGTACACCACAAGCAACAAGTACCAGAACCCAGACTTTGCCACGCAACGCCGCTGGCATAACGCAGCTAGATGCTCATCTAAACAATCCAACTTTGCTGCAGGAGCTCATCCAGAAGTTGGGACCTGAAATGATGCTGAACTGGGCAATTCATTCAAAGCCAATAAATTGCCCAAATTTGGAGAACCTAGCGGATTGGTTATACGACCTAGCAGAGGCTGCATGTCGAGTTTCTACGCCTAATATAACACCAGAAACCGACAGCAAGAAACCAAACAGAGCTGCTTTACACACTCAGCGTTTGGTGCGCTCTATCAAATGCGTATTGTATCGCATTATTCCAAATCAAAAGTTCACAGACGAAAGCCTTCTTACTGCAATGATGGAGGAGGAAATGACGGTCAACTCTAGACCGTTGACATATGTATCCCTCGACCACGAGGACCAAGAAGCTATAACGCCGAATCACCTACTGCTTGGATCATCTAGTGGCGAAAAGCCTTTCTGCAATGCCGATGAGATCGACTACAAATGGACTTTCCGCCAGAGCGAGATGTTCGCCAACCAGTTCTGGATTCGGTGGGTCAAAGAGGTGCTACCTAACATCACCCGTAGAAGCAAATGGCATCAAAAGCTCAAGCCTATTGAGAAGGGAGACATCGTAATACTAGTAGATGAAAACCAAAGCCGCAACGTTTGGCCAAAGGGTCGAGTCATTGACGTGACCACCGCAGCAGACGGCCAAGTAAGGAGTGCAAAGGTTCAGACTCAAATAGGTGTTCTATGTAGACCAGCCATTAAATTAGCAGTCCTTGATGTCGGCAATAAGGAAGTAAGCTTCTCTGGATGAGTCCGCTTACTGGGAGGGGAATGTTGCCGAAATTTATGACAGCAAATTAATCACCTTCGACCCACTGTAAAGACAAAAGCAAACGCAAAAATGTACAGCTGCACACAGCGAACGAAACACTTCGTTTTGTGCAAGCTCTTTTCTATTCTTATTCTTGCGGTACTTTTCCTATGTACTTTTCATATGTATGTATAACTTAAGCTAGTTAGAAACACAACGCGTGATCGATGTCGCAGTTGTTTGTTTGCAGCCTAAGAGCATAGACTAGAGTAAGTGAAATTGTATAAATGTAAGATGCCAAATTTAACCTTGAAATGTTTCAGAATTTTAAAGCTACCCACTACTTCGCCTACCGACTTTCCATCTACCCACTACTTCGCCTACCGACTTTCCATCTACCCACCTTGAATAAATTAAATG